>VZRO01007911.1:27933-182270 GCA_013397915.1 Daphoenositta chrysoptera
TTTTACTGGGCTTTTTTGACAGAAGCACTCCTCACTTCTGCAGTTCCTTTCCTTCTCAGGCAAAATCTGAGACTGTTCATCTGTTCTCCTGATTGTCCAGTTGTCTGGTTCATTTTGTCTTGTAGCCACATTTTAGACAATTAAATCTGCAAATGTGATGGCAAAGGCTAGAGCTCCTCTTCTAATCTCTTAGCAGTGGAATTATTAAATTTGCTTCTTTTTCCGTAATCTGTCACCAGTGGTAGATCCCCAGGAACAAATGTTTTAAAAAGAAGGTAATACTGACTTCAGTGATAGAAGAAGGTAAAATGCCTTCAAATATTCCTATAGCACCTGTAGCTGTGGCACAGAATGGGTCTCCTAGATAATGTCCACTTCTTCTGAAGAAGAAATTTTTGTTTCTCTCTTTTTTGTTTCTTTTTTTTTTTTCGTTTGAGAGCAATGTTGGTACTTTATAGTAAATACTTCTGAGAAGTCAAAGCATGAGAAACCTAGTAATAATGGTAAAACCATAATTTCTGTATATTAGGTACTTTATCAAAGATAATTTGTTAAAGATACAGCACACAATGATGAAAAATTTGGAAAAGCATTGTTTGAACGCTGGTATTTTTTGGGTTTGTGCAGGACAGAATAACTTCAGGATGTTGATCTCATTGTGTTTTAATAGCCTTTCCTGTCTTTGTGTCACCAGCTTATTGTTAAAACAGAGGAAGATTCTTTATTTTACTGAATAGTAAAAAAAACATAGAGCAAACAGAACAGAAGAAGCACTATGTATTGGGGACTGTCGTTTTTGGGAAAGATTTAGGTGTAAATATCTTATGAGTGGAACAGCAGGTCAAACTTTTGTGGTCACTCCTGGTACCACAGTCAAAAGGATGGTTGTAGTGTTACCCTTCGTCTCCCCCTGCTGTCGGCAGAAGTGCTTTTATAGCAGTGTAGTAAACTGAATCATAAAATTGCTCTGAATTAGCATGATGCTCCCTCTTCCTTCCAGCTCTGATTAATTTTAATCTTGAGCTAGTTGAAAAAATGCTTGGTTTTGTATCAGCAAGAGGGCACACAGGGGTGTGTACTTGGGGGACATTAAGAAATTGGCAAATGTTAAAGTAAAACCTTTGAATAAAAGCAAAGTCATATCTTTAGGACAGTGCTGAAGTGGCAAATTGTAGCTTGAGTGCAAAACAATAAAATGCCTTAAGTGAAAACGGATGCAGAGTTATCAATGGAAAAAGAGCAGGGATGCAAAACTCTTGCTGTGGATTGTCAAAGAGCCACAGCTGCTGGTTTGCATTACAGAAGAGACATTGGTCAGGAGCTGATGTAGTTGAGTTGACTCCTCGTAGTCTGGCTCTTCCCAAAAGTTTCACTTGGGTTTTAGCTGAGCAGAGAACTGAGTTATTTTTTGTACTGGTTCTTTCATTTATATTTTTCTGGACAAATAGTTTCTCTCATCTGAATAATGAGTCACACTCATTAGCTCATTTGCATGAACAGCTCAGACTGTATTACGGTCATCTTTCTTACACCTATGAGGAAATCTTGTCAGCAGCAGCATCACAAGGGAGTCCCTGCGTTGTCATTATCTGTCTTGCCAGGACAGCCGTGGGACTTGTGTGGAAGTCTCTCCTGGGACAAGTGTATTCCAAAGTGTCTGGTGTGAAGTGTCATGGCTGCACTGTGTTTCATACAGGAACGTGGCTGTGTAGGTTGCAGGCTTTAGTTGTTGCGAAATGCCATTGTGGAAGTGGCCACTCTGGTCTAGCAGAGTTCACCCTGCATGTTCTTATTGGCACTGGTGGGTCCATTTGGAAAAAGAAAAAAGAAAGAAAATTAGGATTTTTAAAAATGTTGATTTCCTGTTTATAAAGAAAAAAAAAACCCAACAAGCACAACATAAGATGGTGCTTTGTTGTTAGTGTCTAGCATGTAATACTTACTGGTTTGCCTGGTTTTCTTCCCAGAGGAGATTTTTCACTATGACATCAGTCTTCATTAATCTTGGCTGTTGGCTAGCTCAAGTCTTGGAATTTGCTGAACGAACTGAATTTTTCAAAAGGGAAAAAGTTCTTGAAGGGAAGATTATATTTTCAAGTCCTGGTACAGATTTGCATGGTGTAGCTGGAAGAGCTACTGAAAACGAAGCCGATTAGGTGTCGGCTTTGCTGCAAATACTGATGTTTCTGTGCTGACCTATTCCCTTGCTACTGTGTCAGGATAAAAAATGTTTCTTTAACCTATGATGTCTAGTTTATGAAATTACAGGATTTCCTCTTGTCCATAATTGTAGTCCACGTCTGGTTTTTTACATCTCCTTTGTACTGCAATAAGGAAACAAGTTGCAACAAATTTTTGCTACATTAGTTTCCATTCTTGAAACTATTATGGTCTCTTTTGGTTTTTGCCTCCTTTGGAATTGCTGAGGTAGAAAGAAAGTGTTTTTACGGAGGGGTGGCTCCAGGTCACAGCCTAGGATATTAGTGCAGGCTGCAGAGGGGAGACACTTGGCTCAGTTCAGCCAGCTGGAACGCAGGGCTGCTTATGTTACCTCAGGAGTGTGAGGCTGCTCCCTGCTCATTCTAGTTGTGCTTAGGACACAAAGCCCTGGAATACAGACAGTGGCCTGTTCTTGAGGGAGATGTCTCTGAGCAGAGGAAAGAGAATCTTCTGCTCCTGGAAAAGCTTACTGAATTACTGTTCTCCATGAAGAGGTGGGGAAAATAGCATATTGGGTTGTTGAGTAACACTAACAATGGAAATTCAGTTCAGAGTAACTTTGACTTTAAAGAGAAAGAAAAAACCCTTGTAAACCAAGCTATCTTTCATTTTATGCATATATTATGTACCTCAGGAAAAGTACTATACAAATAGTTTTGAGATTTTTTTAACATGGTGGCAATTTTTTGTACTTCCACCTATAAAACTGCAGTCTTTCCAATCATAGAATTCAAATGGTGGCCAGAAAGCATAAAAAGTTTTTCTGTATCTAAAAGTGTAATAATATCGAGATTTTATACTATTGGGTAGTCTGGTGGTTAAAAGAAAGATCACACTGCAGCAAGAAACTGAGATGTGCTTTATAATTTTTCCCTCCCGGTTTGCACATGTGATATACAATTTTAAAACTGCATTAACTTAGATTAGCATGATGGCAAGCATATAAATTTTGTGAAAGAGGTTAGGGTGATTCCGTATTTTAGGGCAGATAGAGGAAATGTTCTTTACGTGATTTGTAAGTGTGGCTTGTGGGGGTTTTAGCCTCACTTTCTGAGGAAATGAAGCTGAGGTATTGGCCAAGCCAGCCAAAGGGACTTTTCCCTGCCCATAGCTTTGTAACACTTTGACAGTTTCAACTAATTTGTCAGGAGGACAGGGCCCTGTAGAGGGAGAAATGCCTTGTTACTGCTGACAGTGAAGGGGAGAGTGCAGTGGGATTCAGTGCTTATTACACATCAGAAAACCGACAGGGGTGCACATCCTGAGACCAGAAGGCCCAAGAAGTCAGGATCATCGGGTTTGCTGCTCTCCAAACTACTGGTTTGTGAAAAACTGTGGATATTTGCTATGAGCTATTAGCAGGATGATGTAATGGGGTGAAATATTGGTGAAGGAGCCAAAAGTGTGCAATAGGTAAGTCTGCTACATGACCTCATCTGCCACATATGAGTTGTCAGAACCTTGTTTCTAACCGATGTCAGTGACTCATTGATCTTCTTTTTTATTTCATGTAAAAGGGAGTCTAAAGCAGCAGGAATGTTGTGTTCGTAAATGTTCTCACTCTTGTCTTTATTCCAGTAATATGTCTGATGCTCTGGCAAATGCGGTGTGTGAGCGCTGCCAGACGCGGTTCGATCCTGCAGAGAGGATTGTGAACAGCAATGGGGAGCTCTATCACGAGAACTGCTTTGTCTGTGCCCAGTGCTTCCGGCAGTTCCCAGAAGGACTCTTTTATGAGGTGAGTTCTCAGACTGGGTGGAAGAGAAGAGAAATAACTCTGGTAAAATGCAAGGAATTAAGTGAAGATTCTGTCAGAAATATGAATTCTCATCTTTCTTGCATGTTTAATTTCTTAGCTGTAAACGTTTGTTGCCATTTTTTTGAGGAGCTTCCAACTTAATTTCCCTTTTTTTCTACTCACGTATTCCTTCAGTAACAGCAAAAGCTGCTCTTTGGGTAAGAGGCATTTCAAAAAGAAAATAAAAAGTGTTTTGTTAATCATCAGAGAATCACAAAATGGTTTGGGTTGGAAGGGACTTTACAGGTCATCGCATTCCAAACCCTGCCATGGGCAGGGCCACTTTCCACTGGACCAGGCTGCTCAAAGCACCATCCAACCTGGCTTTAATATTTTATTAGTCATAAATGAATTTTTGTCTTTATTTTTAGACATATTGTACCAAACTCTTTCAGTTGGGCAACTGAAATAAGTGAACCCATTTAAAAGCTAGGTTTAATTTCTTTACAGAATATACACAAACACGTATGTTGAATAACACATTATTTTAAACTTGCTGTATTTTGTTTTGATGTGAGTTTTAGCCTCATGTAGGAGGAGTAGTAGTTCTGAACTAAACTAAAGCAAAAATGAAGTTAAAGACAACTATAGGAAAAGGATTGGCGTATTGTTCAGGATTTTTACTGTCTTATAGCAGTCTTGCTATTAATTTAGCTGTGCAAATTCACCATGAAGCTGAAGCCATATGTGGATATTTCTTTAAAGAGAACCTTTAGGAGTTGAAAAACAGGTGTGTAGGGGGCTAGAACTGGAAAGCTTGACTGACCTTGACTAAATGGTTGTATCAATGGAAAATCATGCTGAACTGTCAAGATGTAAAAGTAGTTCAGTTATTCATGAGGGCTCTTTGTCTCCTGTTTGCAGTTTGAAGGTAGGAAGTACTGTGAGCATGACTTCCAGATGCTGTTTGCTCCTTGCTGCGGGGAATGTGGTAAGATGTGGCAAATAACAACACAAGGGGGTAACAACTACAGGGCTGTGCAAACCTTGCAGCATTGCTGTGACATCGAGCCTTGGGGTCACATTGTTGGGGTCATTTTAAGGAGCCAGGAGCTCTGGATGGGAACAAAGCATTAATACCAGCAGTGATTTGTGGTTATCCTGTTTGTGGGAATAATTGGCATTTTTTTCAAAGTAAGACTGTGATAGTACTTATGGAATTAAAGTGGAAGGAGTATGAAGGACAGTACATTTTGATAATTGCATGTTTTCTGCATACATCTCATGCTTGCTTTTTGCAGGTGAGTTCATTATTGGGCGTGTTATCAAGGCAATGAACAACAACTGGCACCCAGAATGTTTCCGCTGTGAGCTCTGTGACGTAACCCTTGCTGACCTGGGTTTTGTGAAGAATGCTGGCAGGTAAGATGGACCAGGAGGTCAGAAAGTTTTATCCACGTGTTACTGATACAGCAGTGAGATGCTGAGGGTGGTCAGCTAGTTTCACACTGAGAAGGAAAGCTTGAAAAAGTACAGAAGAAACTTTAAAGAATAACCGTTTAGGTGGGAAGTTCTTCATCCAGTGGAACATGCAGAAACCTCAAATTTTAGTGGCTAGTGGATGGGTTCTGGAAAAGAAAGGGATTTCAGGCAGAAGACAGAGATTTCAAGGATTTCAGGCAGAAGGCTGAAAGGTAAGTGGGATAAAGGGATTACGTGATCTCAGGCAGTCTGTTTATGAAGTAAGCTGCTGAGCAGGAAATCAAGATGTAGCAAAGGGCCAAAAGAATAACACAATGACTACAGCAAATTCTTTTCAGCCTGTGATTCCACTGGTCTTCAGAAATCATTAATTTTAAATGCAGAAATGTAAAAATGAATCCTAGAAGTCGATTAATGCATTTAATTCAGAAATGAGAAATAAAACCACAAAAGGGAGCTTATACAAAAGCATACCATTATAAGAAAATAAAACAATCCAGCAGTTAGTAGACAGTGTTGCACAATTCAGAGTTAATTTTAGGCTTTTATATGTTATGAGCAAAGCGTAGTAGTTTCCTAGAGTTTGTATTTTCACTAACTAAATGGTGAAGGAAGGAAGAAAAGGTCAGGGAGTCCTCTCAACTCCCTCTTTTTTTTCATACTGCATGCAACCTCTGTTCCTTAGTTTTTTGAGCTGGGTATAATTTATTTTCTCTTGGCACCTAAGCGTGCTAGAATGAGCTGTTGGAATAGCTTAGGGTGTTTTGGAAAGCAGTCAAGATAAAAGCAGTTCAAGCAAGATAAAGTATATTTGATTTTATAATTTGTGGACCAAATCTAAAATGGTAAGGAACTTGTTCCCAGAAGCATAGCAGAGATATAGGTGTGTGTATCTACATAAGAATATATTTCACCTGTCACATGATTTCCTATAATATTTATCTCCATAATATTGAAGCAGTCTTCTAGTAAATCTTACTGGAAACTCTTGCATTCTTTTTTACCCTTTTAATTGCACCTGGTCTACCCTAGTCTGCCTGTCACTTCCAGGCATATTCTGCTGGATGCAATTTGTATCAGTGAGAATAAAGATAATCCCTACTTTATCCATAGTGAAGGAATAGTCCTGCTAGAAAAGTCACAAAAAAGAACTGTAAATCATCTTAAAGCTAGGAATCTTTTCTGTCTTGATTCCAGTCCAGTCTGGATTCATTGCATCATCCTGGTCTTTTTTATTTTCTTGTCACCATTTAGTACCAATTTTCTCTCTATTACATATAAACACTTAGAATTCAGAGACTTGATCAAGATGTGCAAATGTGGGGTTTTTTTCATCAGGCAGGTCTATCTCAGGAGTGGATCTCTACTGCTGGCACAATGTGAAATTTTAAATAAGGCTGTATGCATTGTGCAGAGGAAGCACTAAGTGCTTTGGGAATTAAGTTATTTAAAAAAAAAAAAAGAGAAATACATAGGTCCATTTCCCTCTTTGCTCCCTTCCCTATTCCTAAGGGTTCAACCCTCAGTTTCATTTCTTGGAAATCAATAGGACTGTCCTTCTCTTTGCAGTTTCAGCAATACAAACACGTGTTCTCTGTGGTCAGAGGGGTTCTTGTTAATGGTTGTCCCATAAAAACAACAGAATATCCCTTCCTAGGATGAGTTTGACTCTGGGTGGACTGTCTTGCTGCATATTTGTGCTCTCACCTGGTTTTGGTGGAAGAGAGTGTTCTTAAGACAAAGCACTGACAAAGAGTCATGTTCACAGCTCAGATTTAGCACTTAGTGAGCTTTCATTTGTCTTACCCTCATATGTTTGAGGCAACATTACAGTCTTTTTAATACAAAACAGATTGCACAAAGCCTCACGAAATTTCTCAGCTACAAAAAAATACATGATGGGGTCAAACGCCCCATTGAGGCTGGTGAGGCAGGAAGTGATGCGGTTGCTGAGTGCCAGGAGATGCTGTGTTTCACAGGAAGCTTTGGTCCCGTTGTAATGGAGAATATAAATGTAGCGATTGACATGATAAGGTACAAAGCAAATCAGAAAGATCATCAGGACCATGATGATCATTTTGACAGCTTTTTCCTTCAGGTGGTTCTCAACTCTGTTCCCGCTCTTCAGGCTCCGGATGATGAGTAAGTAGCAAGTCACAGTAGTAACAAAGGGGAAGGTGAATGCCACTGCTAAGGACACGAGGGCATGATGTGAGGCCTTTTCTCTGTAGAGCTGCAGGCAGACTGTTTTGTTTTTCATCTGGACCGTCTGTACACTGACAAGCAGAGGTGCCATTGCCACACCAATGATAACCCACAGAAAGACACATGCCACGTGGGCATACCGGGACCTGCGGAGTTTGATGGACTTCACAGGATGCACAATGGCCAGGAAACGGTCAACACTGATGCACATCAGGAAGTAGATACTGGCATACATGTTGAGGTAGAAAAGGAAACCGGTGAATCTGCATGGCATCTCTCCAAATGGCCAATGGTTACCAGAAAAATGATATACTAGCCGGGTAGGAAGTACCAGCACAAAGGACAGGTCAGCCACAGCAAGATGCATCAGGAAAATGTTGGCAGGTGTACCTGACTTTTGATCCCAGATGAAAAGCCAAAGAGCCAGGGCATTGCCAGCAAAAGCCAGGACAAAGTCCAGAAAGTAGAAAGTAGCAAAAAGCATGTTCTCAAGGTGTGTCTCTTTCCCACATTGCTCTGATTTTTCCAAAGCGAAATTTGATTGATTTGAGCAATTGAAGAGCAGGCTTGAATCTGCTGGCCCATTCATTTTTCCTCACAGTTTTGAAGAAAAAAAAAAAGCCCTAAATGCAAAAGAATTAAGACAGTATATTACAAAAGAGCCTGGGTTTGTGGAAAGCAAACAAAAAACCCCAACAAAAGACCCAAAAACCCACATGTGGAAGTCAGCATTGTCTCCTGTTTGCTAGCATCAGTGTTTTGTATGACAGATCAGTCTGAATTTAAACCTTACATAAAAATTTTGAATACCCTCTGCTCAGATGGATTTACCAGAGCAGTAGTTCCTGTGGAAGGAACACCAGTGAAGCGCTGGCTAGCTGGTGATGAGCTTGTCTCCAGCCTGTGATGAGGTCACTTGTATAACCAGTTAGTGAGATGCTTGTGTGTCTGGTTAAGAGGAGTAGGAGTGAGTTCTGTATGTCTAACTAGAAAGTATTTGCCGTATTTCAATTCGAAAGCCTAATTCAGGACTGAGGAGTTCCTGATGAGTCAGCTTTTCTGAGCACAGGTATCTGTTGTAAGGTGATCTAGCTTCAAATATCTGTCTTGTTCTTAGAAGAGATAAAAGACAGGTCAAGTATTGCTGTTATTTAAAAAATCCACAGGGTTCCTGAAAACATCTGAGCATAATTTTAGTCTATAGTCCTCTGTTTAAGGCAAATACACCTAGTTCCAATATAGGAGGGAACTTTTCAGATGGGCAGCAAACATCTAATTTGACACCAAATTGACTCAGGGAAGATTTTAAATAATGCCCATGCTGTCAATCACCTGTCAAAGTGTAATCCGTCCCTACAGCTTTTATGTTCCAACATAGCTCTCTCTTTTCGTCCCTCAAAAGCCCGAGCTCCACTGTAGCTTATCCAAGGGCCTTTACCAAGTAGCAGCTTAGTAAAACTGATCTTAGCTTTGCCGGCCTCTGTTTGCAATGTCCTGAACAGCATCAACAAGAAATGTTGATAGGATTTTCTGAGCACCTACCCATGGCTTTTTATACATTGCTTGTCTGTGGGTATAGGTGGTAGGGAAATGCAGGCAGTCTGATATTCCAGCATTGTCTCTATTACTTGTGTAATAAATAAGTACGCCCAATTTGATAAAAACAAGTATAAAATTTATTTAGTGTCCAAGAAATCGAACACCTAAAGCCACGATCGAAAAGGAGACAGTGCCAAGCCCGGGGCTGGAACTGGGTGAACATAAGTCTGACCTCTATCGCATCAGACCTCCCTCCGTTCACCACTACTGCTCCCAGCAGCTGGTTTATATACAGTTTTTCCCCATGAAGTCGGGATCCTAGACATTTCTTTTGTCCACCGGCATATTCATGAAGTCCTGTATTCATGAAATTGGGATGGACAAAGCATATCCTGTGTCTGATTAATTTCACATCATCGGGGGACGTTATCTGATGGATCATGATGTTCCTTATCTCGGTTTGGAGATTGTTTATCAGTTCTGCCGGGAATTTCTCGGTCCGGTCGTTAGCACCTGAGATTCTGCCGGGAAATCCTTGGTCCAGTCGTTAATATTTGAGAGAGTCAATCATTTCTGCTGGGAAGTCTTCGATCCGGTTGTTAACACCTGAGCTGGGAGGGGTTTTAATCAGTTCTGCCAGTAAACCCCCTTTGGAAATGTAGATATCAGTAGTCCTCTCAATGCTTCTCCTTTCTCTGTGGTTCTGTCTTTAAGATGTAAATGAATTTCTTGGGCGAGGCCACAATCTCTCTAGGCAAATTTTCTTATATTAAACTAGTAATATATTTCGGTATTATATATTCGAGCACGAATTCCCCATTTTATTTATAACAATCGGGTTCCTCAGAAGTGTTACAGTATGTGCAGCAGTACTTCCATCGTGCTTACCATTGCATTTTGTGCTGACTGACCATTTCTCCATAATACTCAATACATGTTTAAAAACATCCATTATGCACTGCGTCCAGCTCCCCAACAGAACTCATTGCTTAGATGTCTAAAAATATTGGGATCATAGAGAAACTGAAATGGGATTAAGGACAAACAAATATATTGGAAAATGTAAGAATATTTAAGGTAATTAATATCTTCAGTTTGGCTGCTGTTACTCTCAGGTGAACAGAAAACTGGAATAGCTGGAGATTAATGTGCTGGATCACTTCTGTTTGGTTCACAGTTGAAGAGACAAAGTCAACAGCAGGGAGACTGGATGAAATTCAGAAATTGGAAGTTCTTCCTTTGGCCACAGAGGGCCCTTTGTACTTCATGCATTGTCTGGATACCCTTTTGGATTTGAGTATTTGTGACAAGGTGCTATCTTGCCATTACTTGCAATTACATGCTCAAGGAAGACTCTACAGCTCTTTTGTCCTTATCTGTACAAATACTTGTGAAATTGTGCTTTCACATACAAAAGGAAAATGCCCTGCTGCAGTTTTGTTTTTGTGTGTGAAGGTCACAAGTTTACAGAGGAGGCCACAATTTTTTGGTTTTTGCCCCTTACAGAGTAAAACCTGCAAATATTCTTGAACTCAAGACTTTAAAGTTTGTATGGGATAGTAACATTGACTCACATACTTGTTCTTCCTGGATAGAATTAGTTTAAATATCTATTTTTCTGTTGCATACCAAAAGAGAAACACTTGAGATCATGCCTTTTTACTGGCTGTTAATTTACGATGGTGCTTATCACCTCATGTTCTAGCTATCAAGACTTTTTTTTGTGTCAGGCCCATTGTTTAATTATGCTTTTCATCTGCCAGGGGCAGTGTGGTCTGATGGCTAAACATTGTTCTATCCATGGTTGTGACACCTGAGCAAGCAGTAAACACTGGCTTGGAGCAGCTGAAAAGGCAGAAACCTGGGTTGTCTGATGGAACAGACTGGGATGGCTCTTACCTTATTGATAATGCTTTAAATCAGTTCCCAAAGTGAAGGACTTTTCCCTGTTTACGAGCTAATTTTTAGGGGTTTAGCAGCATAATACACTGAACCAATTCTATTTGAGCTGATTTCCTAAGGAGGATCTTGGAAAATCAGATTCAGCTGCGTGTCAGTGCCAGACTTAGAACAGGCAAGACTTCAAAGTTGAGGGTTTTATCCTCACTGATGACAGCATTGAGTGTGCTATGGATTTCTATGCAGACATGCTTTCGGTGCAAAATGCTGTGGGTTGGAGTAGAAAGGAGAATGTCAGAGCTATCTGGAAGTATGTCAGTGTCAGGAAGAGAGAGGCTTACAACTAATGATAAAATTGAAATAGATTCAGTCTTTGCAAATGATGGCCTTCATAGGAGAGCTGCTGTTATCTAATTCACTTTTTAGAGCAAGGTGAAGGGAGATGTTTTTCATTGTCTGGTTAGAAGTTATAGAAAAGGGAAATGGTCCTCTTTCTAATTTTGCTTATGTTTTAAGTTAGAAGGAAATTTTAATTACAGCTTTAATGGGGTTTTTTTTGTAATTCTACTTATTGGGTGAAAATAGTAGTGTAGCACTTGAGTAGGTTCGGAAAAAAGCCAACATGTCACTAGAATTAATTGTTGGGCTTATTTTTAGAATTTACATATTTTCAACAAAATTCTACAGCTTTAGAAAAGTAATAATTCTCTGACAGTGTGTTCTCTAGAAGGTGTCAAAAGCCCTTTGCTGTTATTTACAATTCCACTCCTATTCTCCTTGGGTTTATCCAATAAATTTAAAATAAATGTGTTTAGGTTTTTTATGCTTACAGACAAAGCACTGGGATTCCTATAATCTGTATAAATGCTAAGAGCAAGCTAGAAACCGTTCCAAATGACTTAGAATATGTTGTTTGTGTTAAGCTATATGGTGCAAGATGATTTCATTCCACAGACAGAAAACTTCCTTTAGGAGTCTGGGTCATTATCCAACAATTTCTGCTTGGATTGCACTCTTGATGTATGAGTATTTAGTGATTTTATGTATTGCTAAACAGAGCACTGTTCTGGAATGAGCCATTATCCCAGGCCTCCCAGGGCCGAGCTGTAATGGGGATGTCACTGCTCATTTGAAATGCATGCACACTGACCATATTTTGTGCCCTGTTTCTCTTCTGCTCAGAAACAAGCAAGAGAACAATCCACAAGGCTGTCAGTATGGAAAAACACTGTCACTCTTTCAGCAGATGCTCTCTCTGTCATTAATGAAAGAACTAGCAGGAGAAATCTTTAGCTGATTGTACTCAGTTACTCAGCTAGTTTGGAGCTTTTGTTTGCCCACTGCAGATAAACTTGACCTATATGTTAGGGTTTGTGGTGGGTATCAGAAATTCCTGTTCTTGCTCTCAGCTAGAGCAGTTTCTGGTATGATTATACTGGTTTGTGCATTTTTATGATTATGAGTTTAATGTCTTGTCAAATGTCAGATCTTTCACTCAAACTACTCTTCATTAGAAATAGTCCATTTCTGACTGAAGTTATTCTCCTGAAAATCACTCTCTGCTGAGCCTGTATTTCAGCTAAAATACTTGGTTTTTGTGAGCATCAAAGCAGTGTCAGAGAGCACTGGACATACCATACAACTGGCACAAACGGATATACATTAGATACAAAACTTTGAAAACCTTTTTTGTTTTGAAGGAGTGACATAAAGAAAGGTGACGAAATTATTGTTTGAAGTTAAAAAAATGCTGCCTATTCTTAGATTCAAACATTTCCATTATATTCATCCACCTTGGTATGTGTTCTGCTCCTCACTGGCACCAGCTAAAACTAATGCCATTAGGAAAGCTCCTAAGAAAAGAACACTTCTAAAGCCCCTATTAACAAAAGTTTGTCTCTCACCTCGTTACAATGCAGTCCTGTGGGTGGAGTATGGGGTCCTTTCAGGGAATATCTCAACGAACTCCTTCTGATGACAGCAAACTAGGTAGAAGCAGAGCAGAGAAAACAAGATGATCCCAAGAGACTGCACAGTTGCAGAGCTGCTGAGGACAGAGAGGGGAGCCCCTCTATATAGTGTCCTCCTCACTCTGATAGCTCATAATCAGGTCAGTCACACAACAGAGCAGGGGAGAGGACACCCCAGCACTGAGGAGCAGTCTTCATCCCAGCTGAGCTCTTGACACTGGGGCGGCTGCTGCTGGTATAGATGAGTATCCTGCATGAATATTCCAGTGTTCATGGTGCTTACTGAAGGCTGCCACTGAACCCCCAGCCCTAAACACAGAATCCTTGGAGTCCCCTGATTATTTTAGGAGGCTGGAGAGATTCATTGTTTGGGGGAAATCTAGTATTAATAGACACAACAGGACATTTCAGAACAGGGTAATTCCATAGTGGTGGGAGTGGGGAGGGGGAGAGGGTGAAGGAGAGGGGAGGCTGCCATGGTAGCGACTTAGCCTGTCCAGCACTTCCCTTTGCTTCCAATAGAGAGGGTCTGTGGGAGGGCAGAGGGTTTGTGAGTNAGGCGTCTCATTCAGCTGAATGAGAGGGGCCTCTTTCAGGACATTTGCTTCAGGGTCCTCATGTCCAGCCCTGTATAATTACTCTGCATTTGATAATGCTGAATAAAATTGATGCCTTTATGCTGAGATGAGCACAGCTGCATGTTTCCCTATAATGGGGTGTTGTCTGCTTTTTCTGGACTCCGTCTGGGCGGACAGTGCTTCCAGCCCTGGACAGAGATACTTGCTGACAGAAGGGCTCAGATTTGGAGAGAATAATAATGATACTTAGCACTTAGGTGCCTGCCAGCTGAAAGTCATAAATGTTTGAGGCCTCACAACAACATCTGTGTTGTATTCTTATCCCCATTTCACAGACCTAAGGGTAAGTGATTCATCACAGCAGAATTTTGAAAGGGGCCCTGTGAAGAACCCACTACTTCATCCATAAATCTTCTCTTTCCATTAGAACTTTTGTCTGATGTGTTTTGAGAACGACCTGTAAATCTCAGTGAGTGTTTGACATAGTGATACAGTGAAAGGAATTAAGCAGACTTACTGGTTTTGGGACAAAGCAACCCACAGAAGTCATTCTCTGTCATTTTTCTTTTATCATAAATTCTTCCTAGCCCAGAGCATTGCAGTTAGAGGGATACGTGATAGGCAAGTAAACTGAACAGCTTCTCCGCAGAGCTCCTAAATATTGGGATAAATCTGGTGGCTTCTGTCAGCCTTCACAAGTTTTTTATGCCTTTGCCTGAGTTTTACTACCAGAAATTCGGATTATCTGCCTGTTTAGAAATGTACTTGTAATGTGTTTGAGAACATGTGCTAGAAACACAGCTGCTTTTACCACATAAAATTGCATAGTTCTTAATTTTCTTTAACTTAGGAGTAAAAGGAATTTGTAGGCAAGAAGAGGTCTCTTGTTTGTCCTAGATATTGAAGCCTAAGGGATCCAGCCGTGGTAAAAGGCATTCAAGCAATGCACTTCCATTTGATACATTCTATTCTCTCTCCCTGACTCCCTCCCTGTGCTGTTTGTCACCCTGTTATGGTTGGATCCATAAGTAATAGAGAGAGGGTGTTGCCTCCTTTCCTTGCCCAGCTATCAGAAAAGATGTAGAGGGTTGGAAAGGATCCCTAGAAGAATGACTGGGTGATATCCCTGATAGTGTGTAAGTCAGTGAATGTTGGAGGAGTATTTTAAGGAAATACAACTGTGTGACTGCTTTATACTCATATTCTTCTCTGTGCAACTGGAGTGAAATATTGGATACCAAACTGAATTATGTTTAGTCTGATCTCAGAAGACAGTTCTGTTCCATAAAGTTCTTCTTAGAGTATGCACTATATGATGTTTTAGGAGAAGGAGTTTTTTAATATTTTTTCCTTTACTTTGTTCAACCAGGCATCTCTGCAGGCCATGCCATAACCGAGAAAAAGCTAAGGGACTGGGCAAGTACATCTGTCAGAAGTGCCACTTGATAATTGAGGAGCAGCCTCTGATGTTTAGGAATGATTCCTACCATCCAGATCACTTCAACTGCACCCACTGTGGGTATGTTGTCATACTGTAAACTGAAAAAAAAGGAGAGAGGCAAACAGTTCAGTCAGCAATGCAGTCCTTCCAAAGGTCTAAACTTTGCTGTCTTCACACTGTTGAGCAAATAGGAATTGTGTGAGGAGAAACTGAAATAAGTTTGGAAAAACTACAGGAATTTTAGTTTTATTTTGCCATTCAATGTTCTCTTATTCTAACATTGAATAATGCTAGTTTATAATGAACGTGAAAATAGTTCCTTAGCATGAACTTATCTGAAAGGCTGTGTGCAGATTACCACAGCAGAGTTTTCCAAAGATAGTGGATACTAGGCTGTCCAAATAGTTTAACTTTGAATTCCTGGATAGAAAAAAAAATGATGGCTTGATGAGCTGTCAGTCTTATGGCACAGTCCATTACCACGCTGATACCTGTCTGACCTGAATTACTTACCATGAAGGTGTTTTAACTGGGCACAGTATTGCCCCATAATGGGGAACAGTGCAATTAAATGTCTCAGTGTTGAGCACTGCAAGGATGGTTCTTGTACCTGAGATTCAAAGATACTCATTCAAAGATACCTCGAGTCTTGGCATGACACTTCAATGTTCCTCGTATTTCTGCGAGAGTATCCAACTGCAGACATGGTGTCCCACATACATTCTTGTCTGGCAAACCGAGAAAGCAATTTTAGAAGGATGAGTTGAAAATAACTGTATTTCACTAATTAGACTTAATGACTGCATTTGAAGTGTGAATGTTGCCTAAATTAACTTCCAAATTTAGTCTTCCAAAACTTCCTCCTGGGCACTGAAGAGCTTCCCTCGGTGTTCTTACTTCAGGGACATGTTTGTATTCCCAGGAAGGAGCTGACTGCTGAGGCCAGGGAGCTGAAGGGGGAGCTGTACTGCCTGCCGTGCCACGACAAGATGGGGATCCCCATCTGTGGAGCCTGCCGTAGGCCCATTGAGGGCCGAGTGGTCAATGCTCTGGGGAAGCAATGGCATGTAGAGGTGAGGCCTGTCTGAATCTCAAACTTCCTTCAAGAGTGGTTTGGAAGACAACTAGTGCTGGTTGGAAGCTGTAGATATGTAGGTGGTCTGTAATATATGAATTCAGACAAAACCCAGTTGCTTATGTTTCGGATTGTCTTCACCTTTTGTGAGTGAATGACTTACAGCAGGGCCGTCAGTGTTCCTAAGAAAGCTGTGATTTCATGACTGTAATAACCTGAATTTTAAAATTTGTAAAGATTCTTGCAGAATAGGGTTCACTGAACAGCATTTACTTTCTAATAAATTTACATATTTTCTACAATGTACTTAGATTTATCCTCTCCAGTTCCAGTTACGAGGCACATAACAGGGTTGGCATTTTTACTGCAGGCTGAGCCAGTGCAATTCTTGCTTTTTAAGCCATTGTTTCTATAACTTTCAGCTGAGTCATCACAACTTGCACTGAAGATTTTTAGTGATCTTTGTTTCAGTCATTTATGCCTCTTAGGACTTGACCTGAGAGAGATGCAGCTGCTCATTTAAGTGTATTCATACCAACTATGTTTATGTTCATGCTTCTCTTCGCTGAAACAAACAAGATAATAGTCCACAAGTCTGCCAGGATAGACACAAGATGATTGCCCTTCCAGCTGGTCTTCCACCTATCTTTAATACAACTCTTAATTACTATAAATAGACTAAATATCTCCTACTTTTTTTGCTTCCATAAAGATCTTTTCTGTCTGTTCTTCATTAAAGCATTAAGAGGTAACAGCTTCAAATGGAAAGAGGTAGATTTAGATTAGATATTGGTAAGAAATCCTTCCCTGTGAGGGTACAGAGGACCTGGCACAGGGTGCCCAGAGAAGCTGTGGCTTCCCCATCCCTGGAAGTGTCCAAGGCCATGTTGGAATGAGATGAGCCTTAAGGTCCCTTCCAACCCAAACTATTCTGTGATCAAGTGTCATGTATTGAGCTACAATTTATTGCCATGTTTTTCCCTGGTGATTGGAAAGTTGTTTGCCTGCCATGAAATGTTTGGATTTTTTTTTTCTTTTACAGCATTTTGTTTGTGCCAAATGTGAGAAGCCATTCTTAGGGCACCGACACTATGAAAAAAAAGGGCTGGCCTATTGTGAGACTCATTATAATCAGGTAAATTCTGCCATCTGTGCTGTAGGTACTTGTGACTCGAAAATGCTTTTTATGTTTTATATATGCAAAGCTATGCAGATTTTGCATAATCTGAATTTGGCAATGAAATATTAATAAATTAGTCAGATTTAACAGAAAAAGAATAGTTCTTCTTGGCAGGTAGAAAAATGATGCCGAAAACAGAATAGAAATGTCTTGGGGATACAAATTTTAGTTTGTGCCATTGACAGAAAATCACTGACCATGGGTTGTGATTAAAATCCCTGTAATTATACTTCTAAAGTATTTGTATGAGCTTCTTTGATAATTACTTGCTTCTGTGGGCCTGAGGCAACTATCATGTTGTCTAAAACATGGAAAAGTAGATCAATGAAAAAAACCAGAGAAAAGCCAATCAAACCCTGGTTTTTTGGTGTGATTTGACTGAACAACTTTTTGGTTTGGTATTTTCTTCTGTCAGATAAATTACTCTCTCGTAAGAGGTAAGTGTTGCTGTTCTGGTAGTAGCTGTATTTTAGCAGTAGTTTTATTTTGGTGTTTATAGTTAAGCATCAGGAGATATTTGTCTATAGTAAGCATCATACTCTACCCATCTGTTCTTCTCCAACTGCCACATATACAGGATTTTAAGATCCCATGACAGTAGTAGAGTGTGAGGCATCAACAAAAAAGGTTTTGTAGTATTTACTGGCATGAGATCCAAAGGAACATAGACTATTTGGCAAGTGTATGAGAAGTTATTCAGAAGATTAAAATTGGTATATCTGGGGGCCACTGAAGTATCTGGGAATTTTTAGATTATTAGCATTTAATGTTCACACCAGCTGTGTAGTTTGGGGAGCATGAGTAGTCAGCAACATGAATTCCTATTCTTATTTCTTTTTCTGTGTAGCTCTTTGGAGATGTTTGCTACAACTGCAGCCACGTGATAGAGGGAGATGGTAAGATTTGTACTCTCCTTGTTTTTGGTTGCTGTCCTTGTTTAATTTGTTAGTGCAGCTGTTGCAGTCCCACAGTTGCAAGACATCAGTGTTTGTTTTCACATCTGGCCTCATTTGAATTTGGATGTAAATCTCATTCAAGTAATCCATCAGTTTCCTCTTACTTGGTGCTTACTTTTGCAGTGGTATCAGCTCTTAACAAGGCCTGGTGTGTGAATTGCTTCTCCTGCTCCACCTGCAACATCAAGCTCACACTGAAGTAAGTCAATGTTTATATTTTGGACCATGTGAGACATTTGCCCCTAAGGAGGGTATCAGCCTGGAGGAGCCATGAGCCAATGCCTCTCTGAAGGCCAGTATGCCTCTCCTCTGTGGGAGCAGGTGCTTATAATTCCACTGATTTCAGCACTGAAAGGGATCTGACACTCAGCATCCTCTCTGATTTATTTTCCTTCATTAATCTGTTCTGCAAGGAGGTTGGGTAGGAGGGGAACTCATTCAGCAGTACAAGAGGGAAGGCTCTAAACTTTGAGGAACTGCCTGTCCTGAACAACCTGCAGCCTCTATGTCCCTTTAACTCTGGTTGCTCCCCTCGATGACAATATTTGCTATTGCATAGATTATTTTGAAATAAAGTACTATACTCTTTACCCCAAATATCTAGCAGAGAGACAGAAAAAAAAAGCAATCGTACATTTTTCCTTTCTCAGGTTCAAACCCTTATCCTGCTATTCTGGGTTGGCTCCACTGGCCATGTGAAGGAGCTCTGATTCATCCCAAAGGGGACCTCTGAAGTGACACTTGCATTCTATGATAACAAAATTATTATTCTAGACTGTTAAATGCAAATATATAGCAAAATCTTGCTCCTTATTTACCTACCGATACTAAAGACCTCAGTTCACTGATAAGAACCCAATCTCTGTACTTGTATCACCAGATGAGGAAATTAGTTGTTCTATAAATGGAGTAGAACACTAGCAACAACAGTGATGTAGATGCATGGAGATTTGAATTACTGAAGCATATAGTTTGCAAATACCATTTTAATAACTGTTCTTTGTGTTAAAGGAATAAATTTGTGGAGTTTGACATGAAGCCTGTGTGCAAGAAATGCTATGAGAAATTCCCTCTGGAGCTGAAGAAACGTCTGAAGAAGTTGTCAGAGCTGGCATCCAAGAAGACCCATCCTAAAGCTTTAGATTTAAACTCTGCTTAAACAGGTCTGTCAGTCTCCTGACTGCACTCTTAACACAAGCAGCTGCTCACTGCAGCTGTTGATTACAGAAGCAATTACTAAGAAGTGAAACCAAAGATAAGTAGTACCTTCCCCTGTTTCTGGTGACGTCTCTTGCATCTAGACCGTCCCTTTTCTCAAGCAATTGTCTATCAACACTGGCCAGAAGAGGAGTATGATTTCTGCTTGAGCAGTGCACAGTCTGATTATTAATTTGCTACTAACATTGCATTTTGCCTTTGTGGAGTTATACACAGTCTTTTCTTCCTCAGTTGAACTGTGCTGCTCTTTCCACTCCTTCAGTCTAAAGAATTTAGAAAAAGTGGTTGAGTGTGGGGCTGGAAGAAATGTCAGATTTGCTCTTTTTCAATCACAGTATCAAAATTTTTCCTCTTACTGTGGGTGAAGAAATTTTTAGGTTTTTTAATATATAGGCAAATATTCTGGAAGCTGTCACTCTTTGCTGCATGCAAAAAGTTCTGGTCTTTCTCCCGATTCCTACAGAGACTATATGGGTGCCTTATAGTCCTTCTGCTTTGTAGGTTTACTGGACAAGCCCAGGAACTAATAGCTATGGTATCTGCACTGCCCACTTAGGCCCAGTGTTAAGGCAGCTAAGAAGTTTGCTTTGCTGCTTCCCTGCTCAGTACTAAGATTTCAGCTGTCGAGGCCATGTGAGCCTCTTCAGAATATTTGGGCTCTCCTTAAGGAGAAGGTGGCTATGGGAAACTAAACATTTTATTAGAACTGACACTAAATTTCTCTGTTCTCTACTACTACATGGCTGGTAGAGCTTCTAGTGGTCAACACAAAGTGTGTCCTGTCCACTGGCATAGCTGATACTTATTGAGGCAGTTTGACTGAAGCATTGGATACCCTTTTGCATTTGGAAATTGAATGGATAATATTGTACCAATTTCAGCACTTCAGTTTTCCCATTCTCACTTTATTTGCAAGCCAAGTATATGCTTGTTGGTCACACTCCAGAAAGCCCAATTACATGAAGGAGTTTCTAATGTTTACAGTTTGTAGCAAATGTGGTGTTATGCAGAATAAAACCATTTAAAAAAAATTTTACCCAAGTAAGAGTTTCCCATTCATCTTTCTTTTTAAGACTTGAGCATACTTAAGGAGAGGATCTCAGACATGACTCTAACATCTCAACCATATAGTCATCCTCTGTAATTTTGCCTGTTACCAGTGAATTTTCAGTGCTTCTCCTGTCTCTGCTACCACAATCCAAGGTGTTGAGAAATCTACTGGTTTTAGATATTCTCAATACTTCTTTAGAGGCGAGCCATCAGCAGTGCTGTTCCTGAGCCCACCTGCACAATGTATGATCCCAGTGAGCTTCGGAGTCCCCCGGAGGTGACCCCCCCTTACTTCCTTGTGCTGAACTAGCTGAACAGCCTGAAAATCCCTTTCCATGAACAGTTGTGAGACTGTGTCCACCCTTTTGCAAGGCTGACGAGCACTGGAGGACTACTGTCCTAACATTTGCATGGTTTAAATCTTCTGAAAAATGGCTAGTTTAGTCTGTCAAATGAACACAGCAGTTGGGCCTAGGCAACACCCTGCAGCCCCAGGTGAATTAGGTAGCAAGAAGTTAAAGCTTCCCCACTTCTTGTATGTGTGAGCAGCAACTGGATTGGGGCCATCATCTACCTTAGAATTGTGTTACCATGCTTGCTGGATCTAGTACCCATGGAACTGCATCAGTGATACCACAGCAGTGGCGAGAAATCCTGGATAACTGTATGCAGATCAGAATCCCAGATGTGAGACCATCTCTTAGATCTTCACTGCCTTTGCTAACTCAGTTTCCCTCAGCTGCTTTGCTTTTTGTTGCTGTAAATTACCATAATCTTTTAACTGGGTTATAGTGTATCCACTCTAACAATGATGAGGGGATAGGCCTAATTTTAACATTAAACTCTTTCATCTTCTCCTGACCAATCTGCACTGTAGATTCCAGTAATAGTAGCTGCATGTGTCACTGTTTTAGGAAAACACGTGTGTATTCACTGTTCTCTCACCAGCCTTAAAATGGTCTTTTAGTTAAGGGCACAAAGAAAAGCACGTGTTTTGGTGTAGTAGTAGTGTGGCCCTGCAAAGACCCCCCTTTGCAATCAAACCTGTTGTTTGGCATTTTGTCACAGCATAAAATACTTGAAGTTCTGACCTAGGTGCAGCTCAGTATGTTATGCAGATTTGTCTCAGCATAAAGCATTGCAATCTGTAATCTCAGTCCCAGGCCATATTTAATGCTGAATCTGAGCAGTTGTGAATCCCCAGCCTCCTAGGAAGTGGTGGAGGAACACTCAGCCACACATTCCTGGTAAATATGGAAGGACTAAGTAACTAGCACCCAATAGGTAATATTCTTTTTTAAAGCAGCCACTCTCACGTTCAGCAATGGAAAGTGCACGTATGTGAAGACGAATGGAATTACTTCTGTGCTGCCAGTAAAGATTTACTATGTGCTCTCACCTTGTCTCATGTTAGAAATTTGGCAGACCTAGAAAGCTTCAGAGTTCAAAGGAGAGTTGATAAAATTCTCTTTGATAAGCTATTCACTTCTCTAGGATTTAGAATATGTCCTTATCTTCAGGATATTTTGCAAAATTAGTTGGTGAAAAAAATCATTGTAATCCCTGACCTCTGTATTAGTGGAGGGTGATATTCTCTTAAATTATTAATTTTTCACAATTACTTTTCTTATACTTCTGCTGCCCATAGATGTGCAATGTACAGAGTTACAGTAGTTTATGTTACCAGCATATCTTTTGTGTGAGAGTGGAATTAAAGGAGTAGGAGAAATAGCTATAAATGGTTTTTAAAAATGCATCTACTTCTGTCAGTCTACTTTTAAAAAAACAAGTAGAATATAGTGCAACCTAACAAATTCTCCTTAGTGCCTTGGTAGGCTGACAGGTTGTGTTTTGTTTTCTTTATAATAAATATAGTCAAGGTGTCCTTCAGAAATAAGCTGCATGCTTTTTTCCATTGCTGTAAATAGACCTGCTGGCCAAATTCTCCTAAGTATCACACCACTGGAGAGTAGAGATTTATATCAAGGTTGAACTTGGCTCAGAAATCTACGCTTACTAAAAGGTGTTGTCTCGTACTATACACTTACAGTTTACATTCATATTTATACATAATTAAAATCACTAACACTCACTGAGTACACTTGCAAATGGTTTTAGAAAGCATGGTATGTGAAGTTTGTTTGTATTCAAA
Organism: Daphoenositta chrysoptera; assembly: GCA_013397915.1. Taxonomy (NCBI): domain Eukaryota; kingdom Metazoa; phylum Chordata; class Aves; order Passeriformes; genus Daphoenositta; species Daphoenositta chrysoptera. The sequence goes on from VZRO01007911.1 coordinate 50,637, forward strand.
GGGTATGCTAATTGCTTGCAGTCTTTCTTTATGGCACTAACCCACTCTCTAGGATTCGTGTGCTGGTGTTTTTACAGCAGTCTGTGCAATGCTGGCAAACACTGGTCAGCCTTTCGTACAGAGAATTCCTGATGTGGCATGATTGGTGTTAGGTGATATGACTGACACTCTTTCAGAAGTGATTGGATGGGGAAGGAATAAATTGCAGGCAAGTGTGTAATAAACGTGGTTATACTAGTCTGTAAAGCCCTGTTAAGTGCTGAGGGTATTAGACTGAGAAAAGAATCAGCAGTTCCCTGCCTTGGTTCAGGCCTTGATGGGTTCTGTACTCTGTAGAGCTCTCATTTTATCACACATTGTTTGAGCTGTCTAACCAAAACACATGATTGTGGATTGAAATGCTGTAATATTGTGCCTTTGTATGTTCTTCTTTTAAAGTTGACTGTAATACATTTTAAATCTTTACACACAAAAAAAAAAAAGAAAAAAAATGTGTATAGTGTACAGTTAATGTAATATTTTCAGTGCTTAGCCAGAGAGCATTACCCACTCTGGGAAGCTCCGGGATTGCCCAAACCTGAGGCACTCCTGTGGTGAATTCACATTTTGGACCTGTGCTGCTTCTGTGGTGATGTGTTGGTTGATGAGGATGTGCAGAAAGGGGTATCATCCTTTTAGTGGCTGTCTTGTATAAACTGTTGTGTATTTAATGTGCAGATGGGATGCTATGATCATTTACAGGATATAGTGGATATTTGGTAGATTTAGGTTACATGGATCTGGAGCAAACATTCCCTTTTCTCAGTAAAAAAAGGACATTGTGGTTGATTTTCTGCAGTCTTTATTTAAAAACCAGAAACAATACAGTTTGGCTGCAAAATTTCTTTTTGTACAGGTGAAGTGATGAACATTTCTCACTTACAGGTAGTTAGTTAGATCAGACACTGGGTGACAAAACCACTCTGGGTAATTAGACTCCAGCGTTTCCATTGCCAGCAATGGACATTACAGCAGGAGCATCTAACTGCTTGCAAAAGGATCAGCTATTCTGACAGGCGTGGCACTCATTTAGATGCACAAAGGGAGCGGGGCTCTTGCCTACCACCCACATACAAAACTCCCACCAGCATTTGAATTTTGCACACACATGTCAGAGGGAACAAGAAACCATTGTGCATCCATTGGCAAAGTTGAGAGATCAGGCAGAGTTGCATTTCCAGCACTGCCAGATTGTGTCTCAAGGAACTTGGTGTAAATGCTGTAAGACATATCCATGTTTCACTGGGAACGAGGGAGGAGTACTTGTTCTGAGGGGGGAGAAGCTAAGCTTACTCCCACCACAATGTATATCTGCTTTACACACTCAGAGCATACTCTGGTACCTGTGGCACCAAAACTGTGTTTCTAAAAAGCTCTGAGAGATGAACAAGTGCTGAATCAAATTTTACCACTCAAACTGTCTGCTAAACAGGAAACAGAAAAGATCAGGAGAAATTAAAGCTATTATTCTTGTCTCATGAAGGAATGTCTGCATAACTCCAAACAGAACATTTTTGTAAAGCAGAAAAGTCTCTTTTCAACAGACCTCTGTTAGACTGAGTTCTTCAGTTCTGATTTGCACTGAATAGCCCATCTATATCTTGAAATAGGAGCAACTAAAAGTGATGGACCCAAACCCCAGACTCATTTCAGCAAGTACTAGAAACTGCACAGTAGAAAGCAGTTGTTAGTTTCCAAGAGGATTATAACATGTGGAAGAAAGAAGACTATTTAATTTAAGCAAGGCTGTGGTAAGTCAGGGGACAGCCTGCAAGTTTATACAGTTAGATTCTGACAGTAATTGGCTGTCAGTCTACTGTAATGTGCAGCATATAACCTAAGGACCAGAGGATGAAACCCAGCATCTTACCTTTCAAAGTGTCTACTTATCTACTACTAAAGGGCATCTCTCCACTCTTAGAATTGCCAATAGGAGGAAAAAAATTACATTACCTTAGTTTACAAAGACTCTTGGCGTTTGTGCATTTGGTAAGAGTGTATACAATAAGGAGCATTTTCTTTCCAAAAGGAAGACAGCTGTTGATGTCTGTCTGTCTGTCTTTGAATGAGGGAGATTCAAGCTATTAGAAGGGGCCTTCACAGGGTTTCCCCACTCCCACAGAACATTAAAGTCCATCTAAACTTCCTCTAAATCCAAAATCTGAATAGAATTCTCATACTACATCTAATACAGAAATGTTACAAATATTTGAAAGCACATGCTTACTTGAGCCTCTCTTGTAGTATTTCATCAACTCAGTTCATTCAGTGTGTGATCAGAAGATTGATCATCAAGATTAATATTTTTTAAATGGCATTTCTTCTGAGATATGAAATGACAGGTAGTTTGGCACAAGTACAGGTCATGGACTCTATCGACTCTCAGGCTGGGAGGTTCTTTTGCTTGTTTGCAGCATTCATGAGCAGGTGTACGTATGATGTTAACAGGTCATCCATTTTGTAACCCTGTCAGGAAAGAAAAAAAGTCTTAAATCTCTGAGAGAGCTCCAGAACAAAAATAACTGTCATTTCCTCCCTCATTTATCGTCTTCTCAGGTTCTTCCTTGCATGAACATCTCCTCTTTCAATAGCTGTCACTGTTATAATTATAATTTATCCATTCCTCCCTCTGCTTTTCATAGATTTCCAAAACTTTGCAGAGCATAGCTCTACTGTCTCCTTGGTATTCACTCTATAGCTTGACTTGTACTTAGATTCTTGTATATAAGAACCCAAGCTTTTCTGTCAGAGAAGTTAGTCTTTAAATGTTTTAGTTATCTTTACAAACCTACCTGTAAATATTAACACAGTGATGCTTCTCTGAGACTCTGAATAATCTGAAACCAGTTGTTAAAAAGGTGATACCACTCCCTGGAAAAGATGAAGTCTTACAAGACTGGCATTACTACATAACTGGAGGCAGACATGCAAGACAAAAAGCCCCTTATGTAGCTTTGCAGTCTTAACTTCTCAGATGGATAGAATTTTGATATATGGGAAGAATTTGGGAAATAACTATATTCCCTTGTGTCCTGTGTCTTGCATCTTTGCATCAGATAGCATTATATATTAACTGAACTAGTTCTAAATGGCAATTTTATTGACACAGCAGTGAATGCTTTTTGTATCTGCACTGGTATTTATCTGGTTTTGCACCATCTTTTGTAGCAATCGTGTTTGGAAAGGAAAAAATAGGGTTTTGTTGCATCTAAGTTGCCAAAACTCTTCTTACCAGAGATGTCTCACATAAGAGCCGGTTTCCTCGTACCAGGTTCCCTATTGTCATGTGAAAGTACGTGCTCCCACTGCTCCAGTTGGAGATTTTATTGAAGGGGTAGACTATTAAAATATCCTGTAAGGGAAAACAAACTGAACTATAGAACATTTCTCAAATGAAAACAGGCTGTTACATGTAGAGCTAGAGAATTCTAGTTCTTTCCCACTTCATTTATAAAAACAGTGGATAGAGGTAGTTCTTGCATTCAGATTAGTAGTATATCGTATTTTCACCAAACAGGTGAATCTTAATCACTCTAATGAGACTTCCTTTCATTATATATTGATCTTTGCCTTAGCACACTGCCATTAGATTTACAATAATCTAAAACTTGCTTTTAATTTGTTTCATTATTAAAAGCAAACAGTGATACTCCCTTTTCCTGAGAACTTGGTAAGACCAGACTGTTGGGGTTAGACTGCAGCTAAACATGGCCATTCAGCCTGATCTTTTAGACAGCTGGAGCTTCTTGCAAAGCATTTTTCTGAAGCAGGTTCCCAGGTGCATTGCCCATCCGTCTTCCTGATCTTACAACCTTGCCAGGTCTATCATGATTCCCGTGTCTTTTTCAGAGATGCTCTACCCTGTTTCTTTCCAGTGTAGAAGCTGCAAAGAAGTGATTTGAGGCAGTAACATTTTCTTCGGTTTCACACAGAAAATGAATAGAGAGCCTCTATCCTCTCCTACCATTCCTGGGGTCCTATCACTGTCCCTAAATTAGCAAGGTCCATTCAATTCTTCCTTAGATGGACTTGTGAGAAGCAGCTGTTACCTTTGTCTTCTGATGTATCAGCGAGACTCCTTGCTTGTTGATTGCAATCAGTACAATCTCTGGGAAGTTGGGCTCTGAGGCTTGCTGTAAATGAATAACACAGCAAGATAAGCAGAAAATTGAAAAACTATCTGTATCAGCGGCCTAGTGAGCTTTAACAGTGTCCAGTGCTTCTTGTTCTCTTCCCCAAATGAACACTGAAACATTTTAGCCATATATTGATGACTTGAGCAAATGCTGCATGACAGCAGAAGCAGGTCCATTATTTATGGTGGCTGATAACAGGCTTAATGATTGATTGCAAACCACTTAAGCGCCTAGTGAGGAGAAATTAAAGGTAACACATGAGAAATAATTCTTGGGAGATACCCACTCCAGAATGAGAGGATTAGTACAGTTCTGTTCTGAGGGAAGAGTCCCCAAAGAGATACGATTTGGCAGCATTTTCTTCTGGAGAGCAATGACAGGACAATTAAGCCCCCTACAGCTACTACACAATTGTAATGAAAGTATTATCACTAGAACAACATTGCCAGTAAACAACAAGCAATCCAAGAATGGATAAATCTCCCAGTTTGGAAGGATCTGAGTTTTCCTCAATAGATTACAGGAATTCAGCTTTATAATGTACTTTTACTTTCAAATATGGAATTATAGTCAGTCTGTATCCCTTAGTACTGATCTACTACCAAATCCACTCACACAGAACTTCAAACCTACCTTCACCTCAAAAAAGGCTGATCCAAATGTTGGCCACCGCTGTATCATTTTCAAGAAGGCAATCTTGGCCTCATCCACAGTTTTTCCTTCATATTTACTATATGCTGCAATAATGCTCTGTTTAGGAAAAGAGGATACAAAGCCAGTTGAGTTTGAGACAGGCAGGTTTCCAATGCCTAGCATTAGCACTAAAGATAGCATCAGCTTATCACTACGATCAGGTTTTTTGCCCCAGCAACAGAAGACTGAAAATGAAAACAGCTGTCATGCCATGGGGCAAGGTGAAGCCAGAACCCTCCAGTGCTCCTTATTCCTGTGCTAAATGAAGGAAGACCAGCAGCCCAAGGAAATGGACTTCAGGGCAGAGGGGCAATGTGAGATAAAACTCAGAAGGCCAGTGTTCAACACCTATAGACATGTATTACATCTTTGGCTGAAAAATGTAGGGTGAATGTGCCCTTTGTATTTGAAAGAAAGTGTTTTCCTCAGCAGACTAAGTGGTAAGTACCTGCTGAAACTTCCTTGCCCTTTTTGTGGATGAAAGAGCCTACTGGTTTAAGTAGCATGGACATGGTGCAAGGAGATTGATTTGCTGCCAAGAAATACTTACAAGACACCTTAATTTTCTGTTTCTGTCCAATATCCTCAATTTCTGAGTCCCATCACTGACTCTTCTATCTAACTCTTTTTCTGGGCACTGGAAGTAGATCAGTATCTCCAAGAAAGATGCACACTTTAGATAAGCCATCCAGGCCTGCAGATATCTTTCAGCACTTTGGTAAGAGTATGTAAAATCTGGATTGTAAGAGGCAAATCCTCTTGCTATCCTGCTGGCAAATCCAGCATCATCCAATACTATCCCTCCACAGTACTTTCAAAGACCATCAGATCAAAAATGTAGTGTGGCTCAATGTGTCTTGTCTACTAAAGCTTCTGTATATGTAATATGACTAATGAAAGTGGATGTTCTTACCTTCTTCCATTCATCTGGTGACACTGCTCGGAGCAGATTGTCTGGCACCAGCTCCTTCAGGATTTTGGGGATGGCTGCCAGCTGTGTGCGGTCATTGTTGAAGTGCACTTTACAAATCAGCCCTGCCAGCTGCACAGCTTCATCCTTGGAACACTTGTGGTAGCCTCTGAGGTACTTTGGCAGCTCCTGGAAGAGACCAGCTCTGAATCCAGGCAGAATGGGCTAAAGCAAACAGTGACTTACGCATTCTAAATTTGTGAAGTCAGGATGCAAGTCTTGCCAAACACAGTCCAAGGACATCCCAAGAACTTTTGATTCCTTCTGAAGGTTCTCTGGATGATCTTTAAAGATCCTTTCCAACCCTTTCTTGGATCACAATATATTTCTGCTTTAGGGAGCTGCTTACCTGGTGGTAATGGAAAATGGTATCAGCTTTCAGGTCCTTGCCAGGAGTGACATTCAGCCAGAGCTTTCTCATGAAGTACACCTCATACGCCACAGACAGAGCAGCCCCTAAGGAGACCAGATCTTGTTAGTGTTCTCTGTGTCACTGACAGTTCTACAGTTTTTAAATGGGTTGTGAATTTCTTCAGAAAATTATGGTTTTAATAGTAACAAACAAAATTACTAACAAAACAACACAAAAAGCCATTTTAGGTGACAAAAGAAATTATTAGTTTTCAGTTCCTGGACACTGCTCATGCAATGATCAGAAGGAGGAGAAGTTGAGGGACTGCCACTGAGTGTTTGTTATTGGTGCTCACGACAGCTGCCTGCTGGTGTGCAGCACAGCCGAATTCTCTTACACTGATGTGAGTACATCCCCTGATGGCTGTGCTTCTAAAAATGAACTGTGATGTAGTGCACCCACATCTTTATATTGTGATTTTCAGTGCTCCTAGCAGCTACATCAGCTGAGGGAAGACAAGTTAGAATCTGTCTTAGATACATAGACAGAGCTTCAGGAAGTTGAACCTCAACTGTCCTGAAATACGCAAAGGTCAGGACAAATTGATATTTGAGTGGAATTTGAGTTTGATGTAGATTTCAAAATGTATATTATCCGTGGGCAGGGGGTGGGGGTGGGATAGTAAGTGCAAGAAATTGCTGTTATTAGTGTTACAGTCAAGTGTTTTAGTCTAACAAGTGGTTCCTTGACAACGTAATTTGTGTTTGGGTATCACCAGGTAATTAACTGGTTAAAAATTTTCTGACAACCCAAGGAATGTGAATGACACTGTGTCAAGAACCTATTTGCATGTGTTGGCTGGTTTTTAATATTGGATCAACCTATTTAACTTGCATGTATCCAGCTGCATGTTTTGGATACAAGTCAAAAAAAATCTTTTTTTACCAATTTTAAATTTCTGGAGAGATCCTCCCACAGAAATGCTCTGGTGTTTTTGATAGCCAGTGCTTGGCTGCATCAGGTCACTGGATCTTGCTGCTGGTGCACGCAGTAACCATGTATGTACAAAGAAAGATGATACAAGACTCTGCTAAACACTTCCCAAGATGGAATGAATCCTACTGGATGGATCAGCTGCTTTCCAGTTCAACACAGCATCTCATGCAGCTTCTTGTCATGCTGACATTCTCCTTACCATCTTTTCCTGGTTTGTTCTTCCTGTTCCAGTCTGTTATCTGCCTTAGTGAGTCGAAGAAGTAGTCTGCTTCATTCTGACTGATCACCTGCAGAGGCCAAGCAATGAAGGAGAGAAAGGAGGGTTTAGCACATCATATAAAATACTGCCTGTGCCACATACCCAAGTATCAGGCTGATTTTTCTTTCCCTGTCTATGGTGAGAGGGCAGAATTACAGCAGGAAAGAAGTAGAAAAATAGGAGGAGAAAGGCTCAATTTTCTTATATTTCATATGGGGATCTTTATTGCATCTTCTGTTGCTTTTTGCTTTCCAAGCTGTTTACTGAAGTCAAGCTGAAGATGCTTACCTTATTCCCAGCCTTCTTTGTAAAGTGTTGTTACATACTGGGTTTCTCTTTTTAGGAAGGCAACACACCAGAAACTCCCTGTACTAGGGCTGAATGCTGCTTTTGCCTTGATCACAGTTTCAAGGGACCCCCCAGTGAGATAGCCAGCCCAAGCTTCAGCTCAGGCAAGGCAGACTCCCAACTAAACAGAGAGTAATCAGCTGATGCTGGTTGCCCCTGCTTTCCCTAATCTATGTGGGTACTGTATATGTGCAACACATCTTCTGGGCAAAGCCTGAGTGAAAAAGGGCTGAATCCAGCAGTTTGCAACCATCCTAGCAGCTGCTGGAAAGCCTGCATGTTCTCTGCTTTTAGTGCCACCTGGGTAGTGGCAGACTGATAAAAACTCTGCATCTCCATCCAGCCCCTTGAAGAGACTGAAAATAATTGTCAGGTGCTAAAAGTTCAAGTTTAGGTTGTATCCCCTCAGTACGACAGAAGCAGTAATCACTTGTTCTGGTCCTTGGCTTCATATGGTTGTTTAGGTGGTCTGGTAAATAAGTAATAGAGGAGAGGCAGTCTGGCTACCCTGCCAGAGTCAAGAAGGAATTACCTTGTCTGCAATCTTTACAAAGAGGCTGAAACCTTCCCAGGAGTTCAACTGCAATTTGGAAGCGATGTTCTGACACAGAGTCCGAATTTTGGTGTTTGTTCCCACATCAAACGTCTATGAGATAACAAGACTCTTGTTACACAGAGGAGACGAAGAAATAAGAATACTGAATGTCTTCATACATGCTTCTGGATGAACACATCATGCGGGAAAAATGGTCAAGGCTGAGAAAACAAGTGAATGCTCACCTGTTCTGTTTCATTGGGGAAGCAAATCTTGTGTGAGATCTTAGTGTTGTTCTGTAAGATGGACTCAACCTCCACAGGATGAGGTGCCCACTTCCTGCAGCCGCTCCTGGAAAATGCCACCACCATCATATGAGAGATCAGTTTAATCATTGAGGAGCTGAACAACAGTATTTCAGCTGAACAGCAGACACCTTCCAAAATGCCAGTACTGTGTGATGGGGTGGGCTCCAGTGGACCTCCACCCCAGTGCAAATTCAGTGTGTTAACAGCAAGAAACTGAGGGTCTTATTAGCATGTAAAGTAAAAGTCTGTTCTACTCTGCAAGGAGGTTGCATGAAGAAGGCACCTTGGAGCCAGTACCATCTCCTCCTCTATGGATTCAGCAGCATTTTTCCTTACTGAAGTGTGAATATAATGGCTACAAGGAGAAATACATTTTATTTAATTCCTGCATCAGCAAAAAGATATGTATTCAGATACAAAATGACTTGGAGCCCAAGTACCAAAAAGGTCTGGAGGGCTGCTGAAAGCGTTACATTTTATGTAAGAGCTAGAGTGCAGTCACTGACTCAGGAGGTGCTTAAGCTGTACAAACCCAGTACTTTGAAATTACACCTCAGAGTAAATCTGCCTTTTAAAGCAAAGGAACTGGTCCTGAAGTCTCAGTCATGCCAAAACCTTGAGTTAAAGTGAGAACAAATCTAAAGTGAGAATAAATTATCTCCTGGGGCTGGTAAGTTCCTGCCCTTGGTGGCAGAGAGCAGACTGTTCAGATAGCTTATGGGTCTCTCACACTGGATCGGTCTCTCAGGAGGAGGTTAGTCTGCATCCAAGCTCTAGTTGTGTGGATTTGAAAATGTTTTTTTTTCATTCAATAAAGGAGCGTTTCCATTTGGAGAAGGAAAACTTGACTGTAACCAAGCTGAACAGCACATGCTTTGTACTGTGCAGGCACTGTATGAAGTGTGGACCTGCCCCACTCAGTCACCTGTTCCTAAACTGGCATCAGAGGCCCTGGGAGCTCAGGCAAGTGCAGCAGCTTGGCTGCAGAGGCATAGGGCTACCCACCTCTCCTTGCAGCCTGAGCTAGGAATTCACTGCCAAGGTGAGATCTTAACACCCACCGGGGTGGTTCCCTGGCCAGGATTCTGGGGATGAAGCTGTAAAGTGGTTTATGGAGGAAAAGGTGTGTGCCCAAAGGCTCAGGTGGCTTCCCGTGCATGTATTGTAGTTCAGTCCTTTGAGCTGCCTGCTCTCCCCTTTCTGAAGAGACCAGGTTACTTACAGGGTGAAGTTGGACTAGATGATCATTGACGATCCCTTCCAACTGATATAGTTTATTCTATTCTATTCTCTTCTATTCTCTTCTATTCTATTCTAAGCAGGTGCAAGTTTAATCTTAGGAAAAGAATGCTCTTAGAAGACAAGATTTGTCTTTGTTCCTCTTCCCATCCCCCAGGCTCTAGATCTGGGGCAGTTTAGCAGATAAAATTCTGCTTCCAAACAGCCCATTCTCCTTTCCTTTCCATTTTTGCTCTCTCTAAAGAGGCTCTGTACAGCTCAACAGGGCTTAGAGCATGAATAACACATGATATAGGGAGGCAGGAAGTCTTCTCCATAGAAATAAACAATGAATAGCATTCCTTGCCATGCATTTTTTCAAAAGTGATTTCAATGTGTGGTGACGTTTCCCAAGCAGTGCCAAACCCCATCCACTGCAAGGGGGATATCCACTGTGTTAGTGTTCCCCTAGAGCCTGACCCATGGGGCTCATAGACCAAATGTGGGGCCCAGCCTGAGAGAAAGGGGAGGATGGAGGAGCTGTAAGGAGAAATGATTGGGCAGATTCTTTACTGATGAGGTCTGTGGCAGGCAGGTGGTAAATCACAGCACCCATCAAAAGGGGGAAGGCTGGAGTCAACCTTGATGCCAAAGCTTTGTTCTCAGAGTGGCAAGCTGGGTAATTCCTGTCCTTGGAGGAATCTAGGGAAACCTCTCCCCTATGGTTCAGTTGATCCTTCCTGAAATCCTGTTAGCCCTTCCCCTCTCTCTGGCTGTGCGATGTCCCTTAATAAAACAACTCATTCAGAAGCCAGGAAGCAGTGTGGTTTGGGGGTCTTGTTGCTTAAACCTGTTGTAATGCCAAGTGGATGGAGAAGTGCCTTGCTGTGAGCAGCCAGGTAAGAGGGCTTTACTCATTTGGGTTATTTCAAAGAACAGGAATTGATTGTACTGATCCTTTCAACAAGGACATGCTGCCTCACCAAAGTAAAGTAAGGTCAGGATATCATCAGTGACACCATTCCAAGCTGCCTGCCCTTTAGGATGTTTGAAATACCCAGCTCTGGGAATCAAGCGATTATGTGCGACAATGAACTTTTAAAAACACTGCTTACTCTGTGAAAGGAAAAAGGAAAACTGTGACACAGACCTCTCTTTAATGGTACAAATTCCATAAAGGAAGTTAAAAATAATGATCACTTTAAAAAAACCAAGATGTAAAGAGGGAAAGGAAAGCAAGAGTCACACTATTTTAGCCCATGTGTTTTTTGGAACCTGATTATTGATATTTGAACACTTTGAGCTGGTTATATGCCAGATTATTTACCTCATTACCGTCTGAATCCTCCGACGGCACCCCAGAGCCAATGTTTCTTTCTGACGTGTCTCTATGAACTTCTGGGCGTGTTTGAGCAGTGACTTGCTGGGTGGGAAGAGGCCAGTGCAGAGCCAGAGGAGCTGCCAGCCCTTGGTCTCGCTGTACCTGTGAACACAAAGCCAACAGTTCTGCTACAGCCACATATAATTCTCTGTTTGATCACACACCTACACTCACACACTCTGACCACACACATAGCTACAGGGAAGAGAAACACACTCCCATCATGGTCCCATTCAGCAGAGAGCTGCAAATCAACAGAGGCTCTGGCATGCATTTGCTGTGCAACAAACACAGCCTGCATGTGAAGACAATGCCAAGTCCTGCATGAGAAATACTCATGACAGGTGCAAACCTCATTAATAAATAAAAATTCCAGTTTAGCAGACATCTTAGCAGGAGTGACCCTGGTGCCATCCTCTTGGAAAGCCACTGTTCATTTGGTGTTCAAGCTCGCATGTATTCAGATTGTGGTTTCTCAATGGATGTATTCACTTGCCCTCTGCACTGGCCAGCTTTGCTCAGGGCATGAGCACTTTGCATGCCCTGGTTTCCCCTTACATGTATTCCTGTTCTGTTCTGAAAAATGACCATGTTGATAGCATTATGTAGTGAGGTAGATGCAGCTCTTAAATGCTCAAGTTCAAGCTGGTAGGATTTTTCAGGCACAAATCCAGTTCTTCCAGCCTCTGCATCTGTGAAATCTGCCAGTTGAAACTCTTCTGGCACCTTGCCCTCACCATCAAGAAAGGCTCTGCAGCCTTGAGGTGGTCAGTCATTCTGCCTCAAAGCCAGGAGCAGAACACATTTCAGCTGTGTCCCGGTATTGTTCTGAAATGCTCACTGGTGTGAAGTGGTTTTGGTTGGGAAACTCAGCATGTCTGGCTTTGAAGGGGCATCAGACTTCACTGAATATAGAGGTCCTGGCTTCTTTATTCCCACTTACTGTTCTAATTTTGCAGATGAAAACACACTATTTTAATCCCATTTATACTCTATAGATCAGTGATGTTTGTGTCTATGTGAGAGCAGGACATGGTCCACAACAAAGCAGCCTGGGAAGGATGAAAGATTTATTGCTATGGCTGTTCTAATGAAATTATATGGAAATAGCCACCTTTCAAGCATTGCTTTTTCCACATCAGTGATCCCTCTCACAACAGCTACTAAATTGGTGGAATATATCAGGCATGGCATTGGCACCATGGTTACATACTATGCATTCAATAGCCTGTAAGATTCACTGCATGCAAGGGAATTTACCATTCAACACTGACACACATGATAGAAGTTCCACTATGTGTAATATTTGTGGAACAGTAAGAAAGAAAATAAATAAACAAACACAATGCATCCAGAAACAAACAATTTTGTTAATAATTAATATTATTTTAAGCTGCTTTTTGCAATTCAGTTTCCCTGGAAGTAGATCAAATTATCATTTTGTGAGTGGAGAAGAAAATACCAGCCTGTTTCAGAGACTTTTATATGGGTAGATGCCTCTGTAACAAATCTGTTCTGCAAGGAAATACTCAAAAGTATTTATTCACTGGTGGTAAAAATCCAATGTGAACTATGTTTGCATGAGAGGGGAATGCTGCCGTTGGGAAACTTTAATGGAGAGTTGTCAGGGCAGTCGCTGAAAGGATACAATTATGCAATTATGCAGTGCCGTGTTTCCCTTACAGACTGCTTCAGGAGCAGGATAGCCTCACTGACACCTTGTCTGCCTCCCACCACAAGGAGATGAGCATGGAATGCTGATGGGAACAAAGCAGCAGCTCAGGGCAGATGATTGATGGTGCTCTATGTCCTCTCCCTGCCAGGGAGTGGTCCTGAGCGCTCCACAAAGGTGAGCCCCATAGCACTGCCTGGCAAAAGGGGGAAGACAAGCTATTACTCCAACATTTGTCTATCCTTCCCAGTGCCCCCACTGCATCACAAGCGCAGCAGGGGTTCCTGATGCCCCCTGCACTTGAGGCCTGGCTCTGCAGGAGCAGGGTGTTTGCACCCAGGTAAATACCTGTTTCTGTTCTCAGTCAGTTGCTTCATAATCTGACAGTAAATCTCATCCCGCAGGACCTCCTCCTGGATAGCTGGCACAAATATCTGGTCAGTGACTTCCACGGAGGAGTGTGCCTGTTTTGAGGGGTAGTCTCCCATGAATTTCATGATGGGTGAATGTGCTGTTAAGGAGAAAAGCAGGCCAGTTTTGGAAAGCAAATGGGAAGTTTCATCTGGATACTAACATGTTGGTGACTTTGTTGATGTCTAAGTGGCAAATACTGGGAGGAAGGCCTGGAGCATGTTCCCTGTCTGTCCCCTACTGCCTTTCCCTATGCAGCAGTTGCTGCTTGGCTGTGATTTGTACTGTGCTAGTAGCTGCTTTCTCTGGGCATATGCAATAAATCTCACTCACTCCTAAAGCAACATTCTCAATTAAGTGAGCCATCAGTAGCTGTGGAGCACTGGGAGGGAATAGGAACCTTTCCTCTGCAGACAAGGGAAACAGATTTGATCCACTCCATCTCTATATGAATGTATCCCCTGTAAGGTGGCTGAGGCATCTCAATAGAGGTAGTTTAGTGGACCTAGCTAACTCTTCCTTCCCCTGAGTGTTCTCAGGCACCAAAGAAAGGAGAGAAAGGATATCAATGAAGGCCTGACAGGCCAAATCCCGAAGATCAGGATCTGTGCATGCTGTCTTCAGCAATGGCTGTTTCAGAGGCTCCTTAGAGTGTGCCCACAGTTGACTGTGCCCACGGGATTTCTGGAGAACAGCTTTGCTGATGGATTCCTTCTCAGGAGTCCTGAATGAAGGCAAGTGCAGGCAATACAAAATTACTGGATTAGTATTGCTATGAACAAATGAGGTCATTATGACAAAGTCATATCTCTAGACCTGTTCTTTCTCAAGACAGTGATCTCAGATGCCCTTTGATTCTGCAGGTCAAAGCAGGGAAATGTAGTTTCCTGTATATCCAGAGGGTAGGAGGCTTACAAAAAGAAGAGGGCTTTTTAGAAAACTAATTTTCCCCTTGCTTTCTGAGTAACTGAGTCCTGAAACGTTGTATATCCTCACTGGCTGGTAAGTGCTGAAGAAGGGGTGAGAAGTAAGAATAGGGCCTGCTGGAAGAAGTCAGTCTAGCTGGGGCTCTTCTACCCTCTCCTTTGCATTTCTGCAGACTTAAGATACAGGCCATGTGCCAGAACCTCTGCATATCCAAAGTCACAATTACAGGGAACAAAAACAAGAAACCCAATCAGAAGTGGGAGATGTCATTACATCATAGGCTTTAAGGATTACTGATCAGCAAGAACTTTTCTAGAGCATACTCTACACAGAGCTTCACCTGAAGTGTTCGTAGGAGAACTCCTCCAGGGTGTAAGGCTTCACCTTGACATCCTCTTCATCAGGTTCCTCCATGAAGGAGTTCTGTGAAGCTGTCCTCCTCTGGTCTGGAGACATCATCAGCAAACTCTGGAATAACACAGCCACATAGAGATGTCACATGGAGACAGGTCTCTGCATGCACTGTCAGGTGTAACTCAGCATATATGTGCAGGTAGTACTCTGTGCTGCCCAAGACCTCCTGTCTCAAAAGCAGCATCTCTAGAGACTCAAGAAAGACCTGGGAACAGTTGACTCAAATAAACAATTTACACAGACCCAACAGTAGTGGATATTGAAATGTATGTGATTATCCAATTTACACAGACCCAACAGTAGTGGACATTGAAATGTATGTGATTATCCAAAGCACAATGTTTTACAAAGCACCTGCTTCTCTCTAGTGTGTTTTGCCACCAGTTTTGCTGTTTTTTAGCTGTTAGCACAGCATCCAATATACTGAATGCCCAAAAGTGAAGACAAAATTATTAGCAGAGGCGTCAATGAGAAACCATGACTCCCTCAAAGACCATATTTCTCTTAAAGTAACCTGCTGCACACAAAGGTTCCCTTGAGGCATAATGTGATCACCACTCGAGCCCAGAGTGAATGCAGGAAAATTCAACTGCGCACCCATTCATTGCTACCAGTTCGAGGCACTGGAATCTCCCATGGAGAATAGACTGGTTTTGGGGTTTTTTTCTAAGTGTAGCTTAGCTTAGTTTTTTTCTTTTGTGCAGCTGTAGTCTTCTCCTTAGAGTCTGGGCTAGGTTTAGTTTAGTTTTCAGACAGGACAGAATGAAATGTTCTATTTCAATGGGAGGTGTAGAACTTGTGTGACTTTGAAGGACAGTTATCTTCCAGTTATAAATTCAACCACATTTAACATTTTAATCTTCTTCCAGTCTTTTCACAGAGAGTGCTTAGCTTTCCTTACCAGCACTTGTCTAGAGGGTTTTGTAAGAGAAGGAATGATGTAGATGTCTTCCAAAAATACATTCCCTGTTCTGCCTGTCCTTTCATTCTGGGCACCAATCCAGCCAGAGTCTGCATCCAGCCTTTTGTCTTCGGTGAAGATTAGCAAGTCTCCCTTCTTGAAGGACAGGATGCTGGGATCTTCTGGAAAACAGAATAAGGGAGTACTGTTCAGGCTTGACAATCCAAGAAAATGCAAAGGGATTGCAACATGAAAAGACAAGGGAATTGTATTTTGAAGGCTTGAATTTAGTTAGCAGTAGAAAGTGATTCGTGTAAATATGGCTAATTTTCCAGTAACACTTCAGAGAAATCACTTCTGTTTCCTCTGACACCCTGATTTTGATCCACTGAGGGCAATGGCAGAACTCCATTTGATTCATGTGAGTGCGGACTTTGTGTCTAGACTGGCAGCAAAGCATGGAAAGGAAACCAGTAGTTGTAAGTAGCTGAAGTTAATGTTTACATTTTAAACATGTATGTCTGTTTGAGCCACCTGTATTCCACATAAAATTCCAGTTTACTGCCTCTGTGAAATTCTTCTGCAAAGTATTTCCAGAGAGCCCAGATCCAACTTCCTACTATAACCAAACTGAATATCTGGACACTATACTATCTAAATAAAAGATATAAAGAAGGAGAAGGAAGAAGGAAAGGTTATTTGTGTGCAAATGTACTGAATCCCATTGCCTTATGCTCAGCATTGCTGTGCTGATGCATACCCCTGGGAGCAAAGGGACTCTTGCTGAAGTTCTCCTTCTCCTTTCTGAGCACCTTCAAACAAGTGCTGCAGATTCTCTCATTATTTTCTTCCCTGCCCTGTAGAAGAGTTGTGAGACTTACCCTGGGATTTTTTCTCCTGCATTGCCACAGCAAATCGTGATCTTTTCTTCAGTCCTTCCAGGAACATCACCACCAGTTCAGCAATGACAACACTATTTACAGATGTCAGAACAAACTCCTCGGCACGAAGCGTGATGAGAGTGCAACTCTGTCCAAATGACTTCACTGCCCTATTTATTATTGAACAATTTGTTACCAAAGCATCTGAAAAACTTACAGACCCATCTGTAAACACACACACACCTCCTTGCAGATGAATATTGGTAGTTCCTAATTTGCCTTCCCATGAGCTGGTAGGTGTGAAGGACTGAAGTGGTTCAGCTTTACTCTGGACTCCACCATGTTTTGTACAAAAGTGCTTCCGTATAGACAAAAGAACACCCTTCTTTTGGAGTAACTTGACAACTAATTAAATCTCTGGCAGTCCTCACTGGGGCTTTTTTGTGTATGTAAGACCCTTTTTTCCGAGTGACTTGATGAAAGGATGTGTGCCATGAGCAAGCAGTGGTTAACCTCTTTTCTCAATGATCCTGTTCTGGTCCATGACACCTGAGAAGTGTGGGAACTCCCAGCATGCACAACAGACAATGGCTTCACTGTGTCAGTTATTTGGGCCATTCTTGTCTCCATGCTTGTCTGTGCTTCCTTACACCTTTCTGATTGAGCAGGATCACTTTCCACCAGCTGGAAGCATCCAGTCCTTTCAGTATTTCCTTTACAGGCTGCTCAGAAGTTTTCCCTTTCTGTTTCCCAGACCTAGGCTAAACCACCTTTCCACGCACAGATCAAATCACCTAAGGAGGTGGCAGAGAAGGTACACCCTTTCTGAGTATGGAAGAGATGCCTTCTTCAGATCTTTTCTTTCTGGGGTCCTCACCTGTTGGTGTGGATGCCAGTTATCTCTGGGAAGGTCAGCTCAAGGAGCCGCTTTTCTGACTCATCCAAGAAGCAGATGCCTTTCCAATTTATAGCAATGACAAAGTGGTTCTTAGGCAAGCTGGGTCCTGAAAATATAGAAAAAAGTTCCTTATCAATGCTATACAAGTCTTCCCCTATAGATCTTATATCTCCCCTTTACTCCCAGGCTCCAGGTATTACCTGAAAACTTAGTGACTTCAAAGAATCTGGAAAAAAGCAAAGGCCACTGAAAGCGAGCAAAATCTACAAGTTGCTCCTTCACAGTCTGAGAGGAGAGATGGTCCTGTGTGTATGGGGCCTGCAGGAAAAAAACACACCCAAGGTTTTCTCAGTAAAATCTAGTTTGCATGATCTGCAGACAATAAAGAACAAGCCTGATCCCAGAGATCCCAACAATACTCTGTTGTTACTGGTGTCAAGGGAACTTGGAGAAAGTAAATCAGGAACGGTCTCCAGGGACCCACATGCAGCTGAGACTGCCCACGGGCATCTGGATTCCAAATTTCCCTTAAATCCCCACTGACCTGTTCAGAGTCTAACAAACTTCGGATATAATGGATATAATGGAAATAATTCAGGTAATCCATTTCCAGATCAAAACCAATATTCCATCCTATGCCCATCCTGACTTGGTTGTCAGATGGAAAAAAGAGCCTTAAAAGCTACTC
This sequence comes from Daphoenositta chrysoptera, assembly GCA_013397915.1. Lineage (NCBI taxonomy): Eukaryota > Metazoa > Chordata > Aves > Passeriformes > Daphoenositta > Daphoenositta chrysoptera. The sequence goes on from VZRO01007911.1 coordinate 68,664, forward strand.
TATTTAGAGATTTAAATGTACTTTTTCATTCTTCCCCCCTCTTCTTCATATGGAAGAGTGAGTGGAAAGGTTTTCCACTCCCCCAGACCTAATGAGCTATTTGGGATCTACAAACTGAGCTGGTTTTCCTTCTTCCCCTATAGACTATTCATAAATGGAAATGGTGAAAGAAGCAGAAGCTGGTGCTCAAGAGTGGTTAGCCAGCAGTGCCAGACAAACTTCTTACCTTAGCATGTGCATAGGTTATAAGGCTCACCCACTTTTCCAGGGGCTTGGACTTCAGCTGTTTCACTGGGATACAGTCATGGAGCACCTTCTGCACAAGTTCATTGTGGATGGTATCTCCAAATTGGATATAACAATATTTTGCACCTATCTCCACCAAATCCTCGTCCTGAAACAATTAATCCATTAAAAGAGGCCTAGAAGGATGTAACAAAGGCTAGATAGCCTCTTTCAACCTTTGAACCATTTAGGAATGGGGTTTTCTCCATTTTTGTGTGGATAACTCTTAACAGTCACCCAGCATAAGGAGGGATGATCTTCACACAATCATAACATCAGAGAGATTATTAGCAAAGATATTTTAAAGTATGACCCAATTTACCCCTTTGGACATGCCTCCAAGCTCCTATGTGAACTGAAAGTTGCAGGGAAAGAAAAAGTATTCATTAGAGCTGCCAGTGTGACAGCTGGCACTATCACCTGGACAGGGATTGTTCATTAAGAAGGGAAGGGTTGTTCACATCCACTACAAACTCAGTTCATATTCCTGCTTTTTAATGTGGGAAGCATTAATACAATTTTGTCTCTTTGGGAGGATGAATCAGGACACGCACCTTCTCACAGCGGTACTCTCCGAATCGGATGCCACGGATGACTTGGTGGTAAATGAGATCAGTGCTGACAGGATCCTGCCGGGAGCTGTGCCAGGGTGTGAAGATTTCCTTCCGGAAGTAGAGGCGCCAGGGTGCATGGCGTTCATGTGTGCCCCGCTCCTTCACCAGCTGCTCACACTGAGAGATGGCATCCAGGACGTGGTCTCGGCCCCCGCCCAGTGACCAGACCTGCCGCAAAGGGACACTGCATTTACTGGCATGCCTGCTCTGGGTCTGCCTGAAGAACAATAAACACAAAGTTTCTGGTCTCTTGACAGCAAGAAAAACTCCAAAAAGGTAAACAGATTAATATACGAGTTGTATGTGGTAAGTGGATGTATTTTTACTTGTCAGCTATGTGGCAAAGGAAACCTTACAGGGCAGCAGCAGGAATTGCTGAGTGATGAGCCAACAGAAAGGCAGAATAGGATTATGAGGTCCTGAGATCCAGCTGGGATTCAGAATTGATTTGGTTTCAGTGCAGGACTGGGTTGAGGGTGTTCCAGAATTCAGAGGGAGTCCTCAGTGAGGCTTGGTGGGCAGCAGCAACTCCACAGAAAGAGAAGGTGGCTTTCATTCTATTTTTCTACACTTTACCTTATCAAACACAGCAATGTAGAGTGAAAACCCAAAGGCATCCTTCAGTTTGGTTTTATCTGCTATGAACTGACAGATCTCTCTGGCAGTGGAAGCAGAGTCTGCAGGGACAGTGATGCTTTGGCCATTCATCAGGGTGACATTAAACATAATGGGTTTCTTCTGCTTTGTTGCCTGTAAGTCAGAGTTAAAATAGAGAAGCAAATTATGGGCAAACCTTACTTTGTTATGAAGAAAACATTTAGATTTAAGCATTCCACACACTGTACAACTCAGTCAACCATCTTTAAGTGAATCTCCATCACCCACACAGTTTCTTCAAAGCATGGTGAGGTGTAAATATAAATTACATCTCTGGAGCAGCACTGGACTCAAGTTTTCTCCTCCTCACAGCTCAGGAGAGCTGATAATGACATAACAGTGCTGACTGATAGACTTTTAATGAGCCGCATTTGTCCTGATGACTTGTGGGAACAGCCTTATGTCCATCAGTGGAGAGATGGCCTGCAGCAAGTACTTTGCCCAGGAAGATGTGTGTTAAGCAATAGGGTCCCTGAGATTTAGGAGGAATTGAACTGAGGTCCTTACTTTAAAGTTGGGGGGGGCATGGGGGGAAGTGACTTTTAATTACTAGGGTGACATTTAATTACTAGGGTGACATTTAAAGGAAGGGGAGGACAATATAGCACCATCATACTCCCTTCTTCCTTTCATTTTAAAAGCACAAGCCTTGCTCAGTTCTTTCCAAAAGTGATAGTAAGAGCTTTCCTCAGGAGGTTGTTTCTGGCCTGTGGTTCCTGAGTGGATAGAGGTATCTCCCTGCAAATCATCCGCTGCTGCTTACATCCTCTTCTGGATTTAGGGTAACTGAATAGTCAGAAGAGGTGTATCCAAGAAACTGCCCAGACCAAGGCTGTTGGTCTTCAATCCCCTTGTGCCATTGATTTCCATGATTTGATTTAGGAATGTCTGTTATTACAGGTTAGTGAATGTAGTATAACTACAAAGTAAGTAGTATACTTACAAAAACCAGTATAAAATGTCCCAGATAAATATAATTAAGCCAAAAGGGAGTTGCTACCTGAAGTTCCAGCCAGCTGGGAGGTTCAGTCCGGGCCCCATTGCTGTAGGTGCGTCTCAGACGCTCAGCACAGTACGGAGCATAGCCTGTGGGCCCGTGGTAGATGAAATTCAACAGGTACTACATATACAGAGCAGGAGAAAGAGTTAGAAACATTTATCCTCAGAAAACATTAAAAACCTTCTGCAGCAGATACACTAGATTAGAGTGACCCATTAGCTTTCAGTTCACCAGAAAATACTAAAGATTAGGGTTGGAGTTAGTGTCTTCAAAAAGGAGGCTCAAGACACTTAATTTTCACTCTTTCTTCAGAACTTTCAGTCCAAAGGGAGAGAAGACTTGTGTCAGTCTATTCACCATGTTTAACTACATGAGTAGTGGAGACTTTATTATGGTTAGGTTAGAGCAAGAGTTAGTGTTTTCAACCCAAGAGCCTGACCTTCTGTACAAATGGAAGAGCTGGAAAGAGGGCTAATGGCAGATTAGGACTAATGGTGATTGATACTTTTAGTTTTACCAAGTTCTCCGGCAATATCAGTAACTGAAGTCCATGATTAAGATTGGGCATTTGAAGAGATGAATTGGATAAACTGAGCTTTTGGAGTCTGTATGGCTCTTGGATGACATGAACTTGTATTTACATATCTGTATTTAGTGCAAGCATGGGTCATTCACCTGGTTATTTTAATGATTAAGAATATTCCTGGAGGTAGGGTATGGTCATGTTTTTCATGAATTCTGCATGGTTTCAAGTCTTTGGATGAAGACTGCTGTCGAAAGATGTCTATGACTTGTGACTGGTTTGTTCCTAGTAGTGTCCATTTAGCAGCATTTATTATTGGATTGATCATTTGAACTGGGGTGTTAGTAAAGCAAGGCTGAAGTTTCATGTACATCCATGGATCTGTTTGCCTCTCAGATCTAGGAGGAAGCCTGATGGTAAGTTGGAGCCACAGGTTGAGTTTTTATCCTGTGGTGAAGTGGATTTATCATCCATTTAAACTTGGAAATTAATGAATAAATAAAAAGTCCAAATATCTATTGAACTCTTTAAAGCTTAGAGATATAGAGTAAGGACTGATAAAACTTGGGGGTGTGATTTTATACTGGCCTCCTGAGTATATTTAATCACTAGGGTTGTAACTGGAGACACCTTTTGGTTGCCTTTGGTTGGAAAGGCAGAATTGGAGAGGTTAAAATTTGCCAGATCCCTTGCAGATTATAGATGTAAAATGAGACCTGTGATGAACAGACTCCAGACTCTATGATGTATAGTGAAAAAAATTAAATGTGAATGTAGCAATAATATATTTAAATACCCAGATAAGAATATGAGATGAGAAAGTTTCTGCTGAAACCACAGCACCAGCTGCTCTGGAAGCCAAATATTTTATGTGGCTGTCAGCATCAAAACATCAAAATACACAAGACACCAGCTCAGCTGAGGCATGTGAGCTGCTGTAGGAAAGGTTAGCAGTGTACCTTCACAAATGTGTCTGAAGGAGGAAAGCAGCCAAGGCAAAGTGACAGAAGGATCCAGCCGCGAGCATAGCTGCTCCTGTTGCTGTTTTCGGTGAGTTGTTTGCAAATCTGGCAATAAATCTCATCTCTGTAATGAAACATGTGAGAACAACAGATAATTATTCACTGTCTGAACTGTCTTTGGCTACATTTCAACTGCAAGCTTGGCAGGATTGCAGCATGATGAAGTAGATCTGAGGTAGGTTTAACCACAATAGCTAGTTAGTACCTTTAATGCACTACAGGAAATAGCTTTGTTATGGAAAAGGCTCCGGGCATGCTTAGGGCCTTTTGCCACCCCTTCTTACTCCAGCAGCTCAAGTGCAATTCCCATGCTGGATTAACTCCTATGACAAGCAGGGGACTGTGGAGGAGAAACAACTGCTGGGTCATCCAGCTGTGAAATGGCATTGCTGTCCAAGAGTTTAGAGGTGTAACTTGCTCTGAGCTCTCTACAGCATGTGGCTGTAGCTCATGGCTCTTGTCTGTCTGCTTGTAGGTGGATTTGGGGATAAGGATGGGGGACACCCTACTTAATTTTATAACTATATATTTATATATATTTTTTTTTAATTTATATTTATATACAAACTTGGAGTGAATCCTTGTACAGAAATGGAGAAAAGAGCGCTTCAGAGTAAGCTTCTGAAAATGCAAGTTACCTGCCACAAGGACCTAAGGGAAACAGATACAAAAATCTGCATACAAAGAAAACTGCTATTAAAAAAGTATCTTAAGTTTTTCTAGACTCTTGGAACACACATTTGTCAAATCTGATGTGAGACTCAAAAGTTGCATGAGTTTTTTGTTCCCTGATAGGACATATGATAAAACACAGACTGAGGGAATAGGTACTTAACCTGTGGCTATTATGATATATGGATTGAATGCAATTTTTGCAGGCTGAGAATCTGCTTTAGGGAGTGTCTTGACTGAAACAAAGTGACTGTGGAGAGAGGAATGTAGCCCATGACTCAGGTCAAGGCATGGCCTGTGTCTGTGGGCTTTGTTACAGAAAAGTGCTTCAGATAAAACAAAGGAGAGGATTCATGGGATCAGGTCAAAGTCAACGAGCTTCTGTCTTATCCTCACACACCATGCTTGGCCTAAGGTCCAGCCTCACACTGCTCGTGGTCAGGGTTTCTCCTTAGTGTCTGATACACTCAGCAATCCAGACCTTTGACCATCTCCGATGTGGGGATATTGCTTGACCGCTCAGCAAGAGGCTATTGGGAAACCTCTCATCCACCTAGAATGCATTAACTCCCTATTTCGTACTCCTCTGAGTGACTCTTCTCCCTCATTCAAGGGCTGTTTTCCACCTTCAAGTGTTATTGAGTCACAGCCCTGAGCTCTGCCCCTTTCCATACCTGTGGGGTATTCAGAAAACCATACATGGAGGCAGCTGGCCTAAACTGCAACATGAAAATACCAGAAAAGGCAGTAAGCGAGTCATTCTCAAGGACAGTGGGAAAAGGATGGTGGATTTCCTCGATATAATGGGCACCTGGCCCTAGGAAGGGGTACACATTTCCTACCTGATGGCAGGACGCAGAATTGCATTGCCAATAATGAAGTGTAATTTTTCTAGGTTGGACATAGGTCTCTGAGAGATTGAGGTGTCCTCTTGGAAAGCCTCTTCTCCACTTCGCAGCTGGTCTGTCACCTGAAACAAACAGAGTGGAACCCCAGAGTGATCTAGAAATCTCCCCTCTTAGCAGGCAACTCTCCCAGAAATGAGAGACATTCCTTCTCTATCTTTCTGGCTAAAACTCTTCCTGCTCAGTGCAGGAGAACCAGGCCATATTGCCCCCTTCCCTCTCAAGGTAACTCATTAATTGTGCTGTTACAGCACTATCACTGGCTAGGAGGACTTTCTTGTACTGTCCTGTACAGCCCTAAGCACATGGTTCTCAGTCTGCTCAGACCTCTGGGCAAGCTCTTCTGTAATGCCAACAATTCTCAGTTAATAACGTTCTCCCTGTGTTCTCTGCCAGAGAACAGATGACATCAGTGCACATGGGGATTGTTTCCAAAGAACACTGCACCAAGTATCCCACACAGGGCTGCCCTGGCTTGGAAGGGGAACAAGATCTCAGCTGGGAGGTTGCACACATAACATCTGTAGGAAGGTCAAGACAGGGTTCCAAGCAAGAAGAAAGGAAAGCAATTTATTTCCACCTCTTACCTTCCCTGTCAGCTTGGATGACCGTTTCAGTTTCAGGGATGAAATCCCCTTAGAAATCTTGTTATCCCTTCTGCCTTCTCTCTGCAATAAACATTACCATTAAAGGAAATTGGTTTAATGCACAGCAAGAATGATTCATTAAGGACAGAAAGATGCTCAAGTCAACAAGGAGGTGAGTGTCCTGCCAGGACTGACTGGTGCCTTTTTGCACTTGTGACATTTCAAGTACAGTAGCATGTAAGAGTTTCTTTGCTTTTTTCACTCTTGGTAGAACAGCACAGAAACCAACGAAAGCTAGTGAAAACACAAACATAGCCTGCTTCTCTCACCATATTTGGGCTGTCATTCCTCAACTGGACCTGGTTTTTCCTGCCAAGTGTGTCATATATCTGTGTCATCACGGAGCTGCTCTTGGTGGTGGTATTCTTTGCAAACATTGCTGGCTCTGGCAGGTCCCCCATGAACCTCAGGATGATCACCCACACAACTAGAGAAGCCTATAGTAGCAGAAAGCACAGTCAGACAGTGCCAACAGGACCAACGGCTTCATGCCATTTCTGCCTGTTTAGAATAAGAGCATTTTCTTCCTTTACCCAGTCAAAATTGTTAAAATTCCCATTTCCTCTGGCTGCTTACACTAAGAGTTTAGTTTCATACCAAACAACATGACAGCAACACACAACACTTTCCTGATAAAGGAAGAGGGTACAGCTCTGGGGGAAAGACCAGATATCCTCTGTGACTGCTGAGCCCTCACCACTACCTTTACTAGCACCTTGAAGGTGTGCTGTTGCTGGAGGGAGGTGGAGAAGCCTTGGCTGATGCGCACTCTGCATTTGTTCATCTGGACAGATAAGCAGTGGTGTGGAGTCTGCCAGGACCCCTCATGCCCAGAACTACAAAGACAAGTAATAGCAAAGTTCTTGCTGCATGGGGTCCTCCATTCTGCAAGGCTGCTTAGAATCAAGGAAAACACCCTCCTCAATCCCCCTCTGGTTCAATGGGATATTGGAGGCCTGGCCCTCCCCCTTTTGTCCTATCTCACAGACCAAGCAACCCTAGCAAGAGCAGAGAGATGGCTAAGCTCTCATGCTTCTTCTCTCCAGTCCATTTTTGCCCCCCAAAAGGATGTCTGGAGAAGTCAAAACACACCTCTGAGTTCCCTCTTTGGGCAACACCAAAGGTGAGCAGAGATCCTGTGCTGGGCAGGTGTTTGTGTGAAGTGCCTGCTTGCAAAGTGTCAAAATATGCTGATGGGAACTGCTGTTTTCAATACAATGGCTCAGGACTATCGCCTTGGCTCTGGAGTCTCTGGTTCCCAGGGCTGTGCCAGAGCCAGGACCCAAGGATGAGGGGACTTGAAAAGCCAGGGCTGTGGGGAGAGCAGGTTCAACAACAACAAGAAGCAAGATACCAGGACGTTGTCCTTGTCATCATGGTAGAGTAGTGGGTGCCGCAGCTGTCTCCGGATATATGTATGTGTAGAAGACCCCTGGAAATAAGTAGCTGCAAACTTGGGGAAGGTGTACTCTTCCAAACCATCTGCTTCCTCTTGTAGCTCCACACTCATGGGAACCATGTCCAGGTCCACTTCCTCCAGCTTGTTAGGCTTTGTTTCCAAGTCCTGTGCAGAACATGAGGAAGAAGCATATTTTCTTTTACTGAACTCTGATATTCTTATGTTTAGTTTTGCTTTTTTTTTCCCTTGGCCATAGGTCTTCCAGAATTTGCCTTTCCAGCTAACCCCAAAGCCATTTACAGCTGACACCAACAGATCATTTCGGTTAAGAGCTTGTCCTTCTGGGATGCATCTATTCCATATGGTCTTCCCATCTTCGTCCTCAGCAAGAATATTGCTGCTGGAAAATCCAGGTGTTATTGTTCATATCCTGTACTAATTCATCCCATTCTATTCTGCCCACGTCTTCCTACACAATTCCAACCTCCACAGCTATCAGGACAAGTATATCCCAAATTTTACTTTCAAGAATATTGTATAATTTGGATCATGAACTTTCAGCTTGTTTCAGGCAGAAAATCACTGAGAGCACTGTCAGCAGAGCATGAAGTTGGTGCCAAAATGCAGAGGATGGCGCTGTTTGGTTGGGCCAAAGAAACCAATGTGCAGTTTGAAGATATATAGTCCCTAAACTGCATGTGACCAAAAACTTTTGGGAACTGACCTCTGCAAGAGATGCCTCAGTGACTGGATGACTAATCTGGGGGATGTTTTCACTGTACAGAAGTTCAATAAACAGAACTGACCACTAGTGGAATTCCAACAGTCAATTGGCTTACACAAGGGATAAGCATGACCCATTACCAGTCTCCAGCTCTGTACCTCAAAACCCAGAGGAGCCTGTCCTTCTTGGCCTCCAATCATAGAAGGTAAAAACCCAAAAATTTTGTCCACCATTTCTTGGTCGCTGATAACATCATGATTTGTTGGTTTATTGGCAAGCACGTTCCTCCTCTGTCTTGCTTCTGCCTCCTCTCTTTCCTGAGTTGGCAGGTGTTCCTTTAAACACAGAAATAGGTTAGGCATGACTTGAACATGAATATCATGAATGAACATCGTTCTGCTAGAATGAAGGGGTATGAAGATGAAACACTTTTACAAAGGTGTGTGACAGTGAGGTCCAGCTCTGCCAGTGCAGTGTTAAAACAAGAAGTTAAATGTTGCTTGTGTCATGCCGTCACAAAGACCTGGCATGTCAGCAGCAGGGTCCTGCTCTTACAGCTGTCCTTATGTACTGTTGGCCTATTGATAATGATGTGCAATTATTCAAGGATTTTATCAACAAGAGATAATACAGGAAAAACACAGAATTTCTAACAGCAGAAAACCCCACAATATTTAAAATTTTAAAATGTTTTGTGTCAGGAGACTTGTAATAGCATTGGGCATATGCTTATGCTGCAATCAGAAATGTGTATGTGTTTGCTTTGTTCTATTTTCAAAGCATCATTACAAATAGGTTTACAACTATGTCTTCTCTTTTTTTAAATATAGCAGTGCTCAGAGCAAGTCCTCAGGTGTAGCTGGGCAACACTGGCCAGTGTTCCTCCACCAGCATACCTACCTTTTGTAATCTAACAGCTTCTTCCCCTGCTTTTGGTGGTCCCAGGACTTGGATGAGATGTTTCTCTTCTTCCAAGTGGGTACTCCTTGCTTCCAGCTTGTTCTGTGGACAACAGAACCATTCTGTGACTGTTTGTACAACTGCTGAGCCAACTCCCTTCTGCCGTTGCCCAAACTGTTCATACCAGGACTTTGTCCCAACAGAGGCTTAGTTCTATATTTGGCATTTTAGGGAACAGGCCACAGGCAGAAATCTGCAAACTGGCTTTGTCCTGTTTGTACAGCATTAGTACAGAAAGGAAATCCGGGAGAGGCCTCCCATGTGCTACAGACTGCCAAGACACACTGCATTGGGATTCTCTTCTGAATGGATCCCTGAGTGCCATTATCAGGCCCTGCTGTAGAAATTGATCTCTCCTTGCAGGACTGGCTGATACACACAGATCTTATCTTTTCTCCCTTCTGTCAAAGCCACTGCAGCTGTGTCAGTGAAGTTTTGATTCATGATAATGATCACATAAAACACATGTAAACAAGATCAGTCTGCTTAACACTCTGCTTTTGTACTTGGCAAGAATTCAAAATAAAATACTCCAAAATGAATATCCACACCCAGTGCTATGTTAAGGCAACACTTGCTGGTCATAAAATCTCAATTCGAATTTCATAGAGACAATGTGTTCACAAGGTGTCTGTGAGCGTTACCTCCCCCTTTATCCTCTTGTAGGTTTGGCGAGCGAACATGCCCCTTGCATATGCTTGTATGACACACGCAGCTTTCTTCTGCTCTGCTAACTTCTGACGCACCAGATAACCGCGGCACATGGCCTGGAACCTGATGATCCGAGCTCGGGTGGCCTCGTACTGCTGAGACAGCTGCCGGCTGTGGTACAGGGCCTGCAGGCGCCCGAAGCCCAGCAGCACCTGCAGGTGGTATAGAAAGAAGAAGTCATTATGGTTCCAAACCATCGAGACGGGTTGGGATGTAAGCTGGGATGAGTAGAAGACAACAAAATTCAGTAAACTGTCTTTAGGCACTGGAAGTGGCTAATGTAATATTACCCTTTATGCTTTTATTTTCTACCAGTAATAGGCCTTTAAAACCAGTATATAGAATTATTTGGGGGATAACACTCCCTGTTCTAGGGAGTGGCTCCAGAAAATGACAATGGTAGCCTGGGATTATGACAAGGGAAGGAACAGAGCAGAAATGAAGCCAAGTGAATGGAAACAAACGAACAATCAAACAGGAATTGCATCACTGATGCAGAATACAGAATGTTTTTGACTGAAACTGGCAGTTTCTCCTCCTGCCCATCTCAAATGGGATGTATGTGATATTATAATAATAATAATTATAATTATAATCATAATCACCATAATAATAATAACAATAATAATCCCTGCCACACAAATACACAATCTGTGAGTGCCCCCAGTTTTCCTCATCCAGAAAATGCACCATCTATGGAAGATCAGCCAATATTTTTCACACAGAATCACATGGAATCATCGATGTTGAAGAGACCTACAAGATTATCTAGTCCAACTGTCAACCCAGCACCACCATAACCACCCCTAAACCATATCCCCAGGTGCCACATTCAGACACCTCCTCAACATGTCCTGAGATGGTGACTCCACCACCACCCTGGGCAACTTATTCCAGTGCCTGACCACTCTTTCAGTGAAAATTTTTTCCTAATATCTAATCTGAATCCGAACCTCCCCTGGCAAAATTTTTAATAATGTGAGATTGATATAATGACTTTTCTGGTGATTTTTTACAAATTTCTGGTTTTCCTGTAGCAGTTGCAGAAGACACTTTGCTCATAGCATGGTGGTGGTGCACAGAGCCTAGGCTTGGGTTTCTTACTGTAAGAGGTGTGGGACCACTCATATGTCAGGTTTCTGGAGCCAGGCCTGCCAATGGTGAGTTGGGTTCCTATTTGACTAGAAAGCAGAAATGTCACAGGTTCAACTAGCCCTGAGTGGTCCCAGAGCCCTCCTTGGACTTTACACCCTCCTTTACACCCTGTCTCTTCTCCCTTCAGTTGTGAATATCTTAATTCCTAATACTCCACTCAGTCTGACAGGGCACATATATAAACACATATACAAATATATATTCACTGATACACCTTCATCTTACCATTCTGAATTCCTTCCGGCAGCAGTAGCCTCTCCAGGCTGACTGAATGGCTACAGCAGACTTCTTCTGTTTCAGGAACTGCTTCCTAAGCAGACAGACATGCAAGGTAACAAACAGTAGGTTATCTCTGATGCTTCTCATGATAGTAGTAAAGAACAAGATGGGTTTTTTTTCCTTTTATGGGCTGTCCACAGTCTGATGTCAGCCTTGTTTGCTGCAAAAATACTCATAGCAACTGCAGACCAAATTAATTGCTGTGGTCAGAGAGCTCTGTAAGAACTGAAAACCCCCGACATCAAGACTGGATAAGTTAACTTCCCCACCTAATAACCTCTTGCTCCCCAGTGTTTTACTGCCAGGACGAGGAGCCCATCTGAGCAAGATGAACCTCCCATGGTACAAGCTGTCATGCTGCAGCTGAAAAAGCAGCACATAGCTCTGACAGTTTAAAAGTAAAAGCAAGTTGAGGCTTTTGGTTTGGATACTCTGTTGGATAGCAGGCAGTGTGTGAAAAAAAAGAGGGAAGCTTTGGGGCATTTGTGTAATATTTTTTAGTTCTTCCTTCACTATAGTCAAGAGTATTTCTAAATTAAACCAAGACTCAGTCCTATATCATAGTTCTGATTGAGGGGATACAAGATCAATGAGTACAAATCATGATGTAAAGCATTTAATGAGGACAAACATTTATTTGACAGTGACTAAATTTAATTTCTGAAGATATTTCAAACTAAAGCAGACAATGCAAGAATTAGGCATCTTTGGCAAAGAGAAGGACTAGTTAGTTTCTATCTGATTCTTTTCAATGTCTTGTATCAAAGAAGCATCCTAAATAAGAGAATTCTTGTAACTCTAAGAAGGGCACAGATTCCATGAGGATTTCCTGCTTTCCGGATGTCTACTGTTTACTAAAAATATTAAGAGCAAGTCCTCCTTTCAAACCTTCCTTTTCATACATGCCACAGCCCTGCATTTTGAAAAACATCACGAAAATAACAAAACTGAGCCAAAACAAATCTTTGTCCAACATCTGCATAGATACGCTGTGCATTGTTACATGACAAGCATGAAATTTCAGGCTGGTGGAAGGTATAGACTGATACATTTCATACTCAAAAATGCTACACAGAGTGTGTTAAGCTGCACCACAAAGATTAACTACTTCAAACTAAAGCGAATTCACTGCTCTATGATCACTGACCTGTCCTTCAATCCTCTCATCACCTTCTGGATAAGAAGAACCTTATCTGCGAGTACATTTTGGCGTTGCAGCTCCAATACAGTGTCATGATGATCCTGTTAAAAGAAAGTGTGGATATGCCGATTTAGCAGACATACCTACAACCTCTGGAAATGGGACACATGATCTGAAGGAGACCCAAAATCAGCATGATGTAGCATGTGATTAAAATGCATTTTTGGGACTGCAGTAGAAGAATGCATACCACCTGACCACACTTGGTCTAGCTATAGCTGTATATAGCAATAAGAAAGCAAGAATCTGCCTGCAGCAACACTTGTTTTCACCTGGGGGTATGCTACAGGCAAGGTGGACCTCTGCAACAGTGCACTGGTATCCCATTCTTTCTTATGCTCCAATACATCGCTCTGTGCTGTTTCAGCTGCAACGCTGTAGCACTGAAACAGGATCAGCCTCTGTTGGGGTTTTAGGAGTTGTCCTTTTGTTTTTTTTCTCTTAAGGAATTTTCCCCCATACACGTTTCTAGGAGACAATAACTACTAAATACTTAGGAGAGACAAAAGAAGTTGTCACAGCCCAGGGGAGGGGTGCAGCTGGCTACCCTCTCTTTACCTTAGGTTTCTCATGGAGGGTAGAGATACTGCGAGACTGGGAAAATGCGGTTGGATGCAGCCCCTAGGGCTCTTGTGCTCTCGGCATTTGGAGGGGAGAGAGGCTGCAGTTGCTGTGGGGAGAACTTGTCACCACTGGAGGGTTCCGTCCCTGCTGCCTTTCTTCTACTGTGAGTGCAGCTCTGTTCGTAAGAGCAGACATTGCATTGGGACCTTGTTAACACCCTACCTCACTAAAAGAGGGACTTCTCACCATCTGCTGGGGTGCCTCAGGGGTAAACCCCGGGATCCCGAGCCCTCTTCCTCACTACCAGGGAGCCTTTCCCTGCCCTGCTCAGAGCTGGGCTGCCGCTGCCCCACCCCCTCAGCTTTTTTTTCTCATAGCTCCAAGTTTTCGCTACACTGTAGCTCTGCACCCCCTGCCGTGCCAGGATGCCCTGCGGTTCCAGCCCTGCCTCCCCAGGGTTTCAGCTACAGCTGCGGAGTTTCTGCCACTTGTTGCCTGCTACCCTGGGTGACCCCGCCCTGCCGTTCCAGGCCCTGCTCCGAGGTTCCTGCTGCAGCCCATTGTCACCATCCAGCCCGGCCGCCATCACTGCGTGCTCCCCGCGGTCACGCCAAAGCGCCCCCTGCAGGCGCGGGGGAACCATCGCACCGCCCTGCCCGGCCAGGAGCCACCATCGCCCCTGGTGGCCATGAGCAGAACTGCACCAAAGGGGAAATGGCTCAGAGAGAGAGCGACTGTTCATTGGGTTTGCTGTTCTTGTTTGTTGTTGCTGCCGCTATTCGTGTTTGTTTGCCTTGTTATACATACACGTACTGGTAAAGAACTGTTATTGCCTGAAAGCCCCTTAATTTCTAAGTTATAATGATTCAGAGGGAAAGGGGTCATATTGTCTATTCCACAGGAGGCTACTGCCTTTCTTAGCAGACACTTGTCTTTCAAACTAAGACAGCCTCTCCTACACCAGACTCTCTCCATTGAATTACTTGGCTTTGAAGAATAAAGATCCACCCTCAGATGCAAGAGAGAATTTGTAAGGTAACCCAGTCCTCCTTGGTCACCACTCTTGCAGGCCAAGCTGTACTGTGAAGCATCCAGTTTTTCATGAGAAAAGACAATAAACTGCCCTTTTTACTTACTTTAAGGAAAATCTTCGTCCTTCCAACTTGCCAGCTTTCATTCTTGCCCAGCACTGCTTCGGAGATCCTGATGCAGCTCTGTCGAGCATCATTCTTCAGCTGATGTGCAAAAGCATGATGATGTTAGGGCTTGGCTGTGAAACACAGCAGCTGTACTATGCATGGATCTACTGCCCTGCATTCCAAAGGGTGAAGAACAGAAACAGATGAGGTCTTCCAGACCTCTGGGCTGACAGTACAATGAATGAAAATGGTTCAGCTCAAATGGTCAGGAAGAGGAGGAATGTGATTGCATGACCAAACATTCCAAAGTCAAAGTGTGAGGAGGATGTCAGAGACCCGAGAAGTGTGTGATTACAGAAAAAAAACGTCTGAGGGCAATGGGAATGGGGATGTCCCCTGCCTGGGATGTCTACGTGGAGCAGGTCAAGGACAGATGGACTTCAAAGAAACTCTGCATTTTCAGCTAAGATCGAAGGGAGTATGTAAGTATGTAGCTATAATTACTGTGATGGCAGTTCCTGTGATGGCATCTCCTGTGCTGACAGCTCTGTCAACTCTGCCAGCAGTAATTCAAGACCTTTCTACCGTGGGAAAGACTAAAGGAAGGAAAGGAAAAGTTAGATTAGCCTTAAACCATGCTTTTGCTTACACACCTGTTGTCGAAGAGACCATGGCAGAAGAACTCTGTATCTCTCAAAGAACTCCTCAAAGCTGTAGCGAATTGGGTACCCAGCTTTCCTGATCTGAATGGTTTCCATCATCCCTGAATATCGCAGCTGTTTGATACATAGCTGCCGATCAAACAACTGAAAGGGAAAGCAGACAAGGAGGAGACTTAGCACTAAAAGAAGGTACACATGCAGTATCCCTCAGAACATGTCTATTAACCTCCAGTCTCAGAGGGCCTGCAAAATGGCCTACTGTGCTTTTTAAAATTGTATTTTTCTTTAGTGCACTAAATTAATTCATTACAAGCATAAACAAGTCACCTCAAAGGGTGCTCAAGTTTGTGTATGTCAGCAGTAGAAACAGTCAATTAACTTCAGTCTGGCTGCTATTTTTCATTCTAGAACTGCAATTTCAGATGAACAGTGAATTGATCATATAATTTTGCACGTGTGAATAACTGCAGTAGCAACTTATGCCTTTGGACATACCATGCAAAGCACAGCAGGCATGCTGCTCTTTTCTTCTTATTATTGTTTAATCTTATCTGAGATTAAAAATTGGCTCACTAAACCACATGAAGTTCTTCAAAAAATTTTAACTCACTTGACCAACACCATACTCTAAAAGAGTAGAACTGGGTCGAAAATCCGCTGAGTTCCAGCCACATGTCCTAATGACAAACTAACTTCTCATCTCCTATTATGTCAAATTAAGCCACATCACCCCTCTCACAAAGTCCAACAGCTCTCCTATTCTCTCTCAGGCTATTTCATAGTATGATCATTGTTGTTCCTAATGGTTTTTGTTTGTCGCCTTGCTGAGGGGTTACAAACTCTTTGGTTTTGTCTTTATCTTTACCAAAAAGCCTCCTATAACTCTGCTCAGGAATACACCTGTGTGCTTTTTTACTCTCCTTTAATCTATGGTGCATTTTTGAGATGCTTTTGTAAATTAACAAATCTATATCCTCCTACTATGTTCATTGCAGGAATAGCCTGTACTCCAGCTCTTCTTGGATGCAGCCAAGTACAACTGTAAAATGCTACACAGCAACTGAGAGCCTTTTCTCATTACAAATTTTACCAAAGGCAAGACTTTGTATTGATAGAACATTACCAGTGGTTTCTTGTAGTCATTTGGCTTGATGCAGCGGATGAAGTATGGCTGGCACTGCTCAAGGATTTTCATTAGTTTTTCCAGGGATTGCTTGAACTGTCCTCCCAGAGTCGAGAGCCGCTTGGTGGTATCCAAGCCCTAGGAAGAGAAAGCACATGCTGACTGCAACATCATTCACTGTCAGAGGCCAATTAGTAAACTTCTGTATTTTTGTACAATGTAATAGTATCACACAACCACCAGAAAAAAATTATTTACCTACATGGGATGTAAATTGACCATCTGCACCTTATTAGTTTGGGTTTATTCTCATAAAGAACCCCCCCCACTACATGCTTTCACCTAATTGGGCACTTAGTTCTAGCAGTGGGGGTGGCTGTGCTGGAAGTAATTCCACCAACAAGAGCCCACATGCACCTCTCTCTTCCAACCAGGGCTGCGTTTAGTGCCGGGCCTGGGTGCCAAGATGTGATTCCTGGGGGTGTGCCTGAAAGCTTGGTAAGAAACAGCCACTCCCAAAGCAGGAATAAACTCCAGGCCAGATATTTTGCTGCCATCATAGCTAGGAATGCTAAAGATCCAGAACAGCCTGTTCCTTAAGGATCAAGACAACCTTGTTCATAAATACTACAGTAAGCAGTGAAAAGGCAAACTTCTACTGGAGGATAATGTATGAGGTACTTCAGACTTCCCCAGCCTCTCTGACAGCACAGTTCCACCCTTCACAAAAATCATCACATTAGGCCTATGTTTCTACATTTCAGTATGGGCACATTAAATTACAGTGACAACAGTAGAGATTCCAAATAATAAAAGGACTCCACTGGCCTTTTACATAAAGGCAAAGAGCTGATCATTGCAGCACAACATGGCTGATCTGTTTGTTAGTTTGTTTAGGGGGGGGGGTTGGTCCATTGTGGGGTTGCTGGAATGTTTTTCTAAGTAAATAAAGTGCAGTAGCTCCCCTCACTACCATGGTCTTTAGGGTACCTTATCCTGCTGTTCTTACATCTAAAGTGCCCCTTTGAATACTCAGATTGCCACCCTCTGCTTTAGCTACAGGGCAAGGCTGCCCTCCAGTGATCAATCACTTGTGTCTTTGGAAAACAGCTCATGGGAACATCTCGGTTCAGCTCTGATGCATCTTAGGGCTAGCAAGCACCCGAAGTGGGTATGATAACAACATATACATATTTTAGCTGTGTAAGAGTTAAAAGTGATTTTCACTTTCAGACCTTAGAGGCCTTTCTGCTGTACCATCAGTCAGATGGCCACACAAGGCCGAAGCCCATGCCCTCATGATCCCACACATACAACATTGTTAAAGCTGAATTTGTTGTTGAGTTAATGGTGGGTTTTCTGTTGTGGTGTGTCAGGAAAGGAACTCTGAGACCTCAGGACAACAAAGTGTTTTCTGGCACATCGTTCATTGTTCTTTTCTGTAGCCTGCTTCTTAGGCTTCCCAAAGGTGGTCCCATTTATTTGAACATCAACAGCTAATTTCCATGAGTTTTGACATGGGATAGCCCACATTTGGTATTACCCTTCTTGACATGCTGCTGTACTTCTTTTTTCAATAACACAGCCTTATTTATAGGGACAAGACCTGTTAGAGCATTAGAGCAATGCAGATACACCTGATATTTAACCTGGAGGTATTCACAGCATTTAAGAGATGCTAAGCCAGTTCTCTGATGCTGCTTCTACCACTTCTGACATTCTTTGCCCCCGGGATGTTTACCTGTGCGTGGCCAGGTGTTCTGGACAGCAGAAAGCCACACTGGGACAAAGACAGAGGAAGAAAGGACAATATCAGAAAACAATGCCAGGAGAATAGACAGATAACAGGTAAGATAGCAAGCTGACTGTTCTGTATCCTAACAGGAAAACTCAAATATGTTAACAGTAAAAGCAAAAGTTCCTTCACATACTGCTGACACTATCTAGTTAAACGTTCAGAAATCAAGGTATGTGGAAGTTGGAGCAGGACAGAGAACCTGAACTGTGCCCCACACTGTTTCTAGTCCACTGCACTTCAAACCCTTATTTTTACTAGGCACAGACACACCAGGCATAGTGGAGTCTGTGATAACAACCCATCATGAGCT
Source organism: Daphoenositta chrysoptera (assembly GCA_013397915.1). Classification (NCBI taxonomy): domain Eukaryota; kingdom Metazoa; phylum Chordata; class Aves; order Passeriformes; genus Daphoenositta; species Daphoenositta chrysoptera. Next base: position 87,014 of record VZRO01007911.1, read on the forward strand.
TTGTCACAAAGTGACATCCAGTTGATGACAACATGTGGGGAGGCGTCACGACTTGTGGTTCTGAGATAGCCTGCAGGCATGGCTACACAGATGTCCAGGGATGCAGACCTGGAAGACAGGGCTGACACTGCACTTGTTTATAGCATGAACACGAAACCCTGACTTTTCCTGCAGCCCGCTTGGCAGAGACAATTTGAATAAAAGAGACAGGGATTTGCAGAGACAGGGGAAAAGAAAGAGGAGGTCAACAACAGCCAGAGCTTTATGGAAGGGAGGAGAAATGAGTTGTTTCTGCAAGACAGTGCCAGTAAGCCAACCTTGTAGACCTGGTCAGATCCAAAATGCCGAATGGTCCCATGTCCCAGACTAGGTGGGGTTGTTTCCACCTGGAAAATCTCTCTCAGGAATTTGTTTTTGGAGGAATAGACCACTTGCATTACATTAGCACTCAGTGTGTCACGATTTTTCTCCAGGAAATCTATAGGATGGAAACAAAAATAGCCTGTCACCGCTGCAGCCTGCTGGCTCTAGCACCACTCTGTCTAGTTAAAATCCACTTAATTTACAGTAACTTGCAGATTGGTTTAGAGTAATCCTCCTGACCTCCTGATCAACTTCAGATCAACACTACCCTGGAGAGCCACATATCCAGGGCAAGTCACGCCCTTCCCTTCACCCTCCATATCCAGCAGAGATAGGCTCACCTTTTGATTCATAAAAGACAACCCCAGCAAAGTGGTTGATACCAAACTTGGTGTCATGAACACTCTTAGGTGGGATGTAGACTTTACTTTTACCATGGAGGGAATTGATTTTGGCAAGCATGGTGGCATCTGTGCCCTAGAAACAAATATAGGTAAAAAAGGATGGTTAAGCAAATTGTTCCTAGCACTGGCCTGTGCTCAGCAAACAGAAGTGGTGCTCAGAGGTAACAAAAGCTTAAATTCTGCCCTTATGTGTGTAGGAGATCTGGAGGAAGGTAGTGCCAAATGTATCTTCCCTTTTACACAGACCCCTGTCTAGAGCATCATGACAGAACACACCATCAAGCACAGGGCCTGGTGTTCTAGGGCTGTACACAAGCCCCCATAACATTACTATCACCAGGTGTGCTGAGAATTTACCACATCTTTGGACCTCACAAGCAAAGCCCCCCACCAACCTTCTCATGCCCTCCTACCCAGGAAGCCATAAGGGGTGCCTGCTCCTTCTCCTGGGCAGGCACAATTCTTCTTGCACTCCCCAGCTGGTGCAAGACTCAGAGATCCCCGGAAGAATCCTTGAGCTGATCCCAGTCAGCGTGCCCAGACCATGAGTTCCAGAGGCAAGGCAGTCAGCTGGCTGCTTCTCTTCAAGGGGTGCCATCATGATGCCATCCCCTCATGGACCATGTGAGCTCTGTGTACTGGCCCATGCCCAGGGCAGTGGGGGCTGTGCTCTCAGAAGTCATGTGCTCATGGAATCATGGAAGAGGTGCTTTCTTGATCTAACTGTGGGACCACCCTCTTCTTAGGGAAGAAAGGGGAAAGCTGTCTGCCTGTGCATGATCCTCTCAAATTGCTACCTGAAGGACTACAAATGAGCTGAGGCAGGGGCTTGCTTTTCTGGACACCCTCCATTGTCATCTGATTCCTGCACCAACACTCCATCTTAGCCTCACCATGCTCTGCAGACTATGAAAATGCTCTACAGGGATGTTTGAGATCAAATGCTACTTTCATCTCTGCTCTTCTGTTTGAGATGACTGGCCTTTGCAGAATAACATTTCACATAATCACAGAATCATGGCAGACAACAGCCACAGGCTTTCCCGCATGCACTAAGCAGGTCACCTTGTCATGGAAGGAGATCAGATGAGTCAAGCAGGGCCCTTGCTGACTGGGCCTGATCAACTTGTTGTTCTGTACCTGCTCTGGGATGGTGCTCAAAATGATCTGTTTATGACCTTCCCTTGTACCAAGGTCAGCTGCCAGGCCTGTAGTTCCCCTTCAGTTGCTCACAATGGTGACATTGCTCAATTAAGTCTGTCAGCAAGGGGAAGAAAGAGCAAGCTGCAGCCTAGACCAACAGCACAACAATACTCAAACAATAAACAATTTCAAAGATTTCCTGAGAAGACGTTGTAAAATGGTGTGGACTCCTTCCTTCTCTGTCTGGAACAGATGTAAGAGTTTCAACAACAAGGCACCAGGAAGAGCACATTCCAGCAGAGAGTGAAGCAGTTGTGTAGTGAGCTAATTTGAAATAAACATCTATGGGGAGAAGATATTGCCTCTCCCAATGTATCTGAAAGCCACTTCTGCACTTTCGGGTGTCTAAACCCTAGTGTTACCTGTGAGCTGTGTGCAAAGCCAGGCATTACAAGTGAAACCAGAAATTTACCTTTGGGAACCTGCTCTCTTCATCAATGAGGGAGATGATATTCATGGGCTTGAGTGCAATGACTTCCAGAGCCTGGCGATTGTCAGTGAAGTCAATGTTGTTCCAGGCAATGTGCTCTGCAAGGTATTCCTCTTGCTCCAGCTTGAAGACATGGTGCACGAAGAACTGCTGAAGGTGCTCATTTGCAATGTTAATGCACAGCTGCTCAAAGCTGGGGAAGGACAAGATGAAAGCCCATGGTCATCCTTGGCAAGTGCTGCACTGGTCTCTGCTATTTGTTTGGCCTCTGCATTAAATGCATATCCAGATATAACACTGCCATATTCCACAGTGCCGGTGACCACCACCACTGCACCTTGCCAATCTTAGCAATACAAGGGAGGCATTTTCTACTATGGCAAAGACCAGCAGCAATGAGCCAGCCGATGACTTAAGGTTGCTGGCTAGGCAAAAAAAGATCTTTTATGTGTTTAAAGGGGAACATGTAACTGTGAAAATCGCTTGACTTACGAGCTTGTGACATGTTTCTGCTTGCACTGGCACTTCCACTTCTTTTGTTAGTTACTCCTTTATGCTGCACCTAAGCATCATTACCTGGTACTTACTGTGGCACACTGTGTGTGCCTCTGGGGTGCTCACCACAGTGCAGATCTTGGGAACAGCACAAAATAACAGGAGAGAACACAAAAGATAGAAGACAGACTGTAGAGATCCCAGATTCTGTTCTGAAAGTCACTGAGAAATATTATCTGGCTGAAGGCAAGAGGCATCAGTTGAAATGGATTGCAAAAGATTGCAGAGTATGTGTTGATGGTTTGTTGAGAACTGATGGTACCTGACAACTGAGAGAGCTGCTGCCCCCCCAGAGAGAAGGGAGAACAGAAACATTGTTTTGGGAATGGAAACACCAGTGGAAGAGATAGCAGTGACACACAGTGACACAATGGTATGCTGACCAGGGGACCAGGGACTTTGCTGACCTGCCCTTAAGAGTACAGAAATGAAGCAGTCAGGGGAAAAAAAAAGGATGGGAGAACAGTCAGAAAGATGTTAGCATAAGCTGAAATGGGAAACACAACACAATCTTGTTTGTACTACATGCCAAATGTATCCCAAGAGACATTGTAAAATGCTATGGAATAGGAAAATTTGGTACAGAGACACAGGGATATACTACATCCTCACATAGTGGCTGCCTGCCATAGTAGCTCCATAGTCATCTCCCCTTAGAAGATTCCTCAGATTCTGGAATAGACATGTGCAATGGCTGCACTAAGATAAAGGCTGGGGAAGGAGACAGAAATATGATCAAGACTGAAGTAAAATGGAATCTGCATGATCAGAATTGGGAAAATCCAGTAACGGAATTTTCATCATTTTTCTGAGAATCGGGATGATGATGAAATAGCATGTGTCTGGTTTTTCATTCTTTCCCTTTACATCAGCTTTCCAGCTTTTTCAGCTTCCCATTGCATTGCATCTGGAGTTTCCTACCTGTTGTTGCTGAAGTTTTCAAACCCAAAAATGTCCAGTAGTCCAATGGATTGACGTCTGTCTTTAGGCTTTTGAGAAGCTGGGTTGAAAATGGCAGAGTTGATCTTGTTCACGATCCACAAGAAAATTTGTCCGTATATACCCTGGGGAAAAAAAAAGAAAGAGGAATTGGGAGCCCATCATTAGAGACTTCGGGTGTAACTTACTTCTTGCTAATGTGCTGTCAAGCTGTGCCTGAGAATTGCAAGGGCCTGGAGCCCTCTAGGTCAATGTTTATCACATAAGGCTCCTCAGCCAGGAAGAAAGACAGCTCTGAAAGCATCCCCAGTCTTTAAACAAGGAAACCGTGAGCATCAGTACCTTCACAAAGGCATCCCTCCCATCGGCAGCTTGAACCACGTTCAGAGGCCTGGAGACACTTTCTCCTCGGACAATGATGGAGAGGTTTGTGAGGCTGTTCTGGAGTTCACTAGAGTCTACCTGGAGAAACAGTCATGGCAACCTGGTCATTCCAGGTGGAGAAAGGAGATCCAGCAAAGTTTGTACCAGGAGGAGGGCTAGGACAAACTAGTGATGTCTAGCAGCATCCACTGGCAATTTGCTGTCCCAGTTAAAAAACGATCTCCTGGCTTGGAGAGACATCTGCTACAGCATGACTGGAGTGTCACCAGGACAGAGGGGGCATGCCTGTTGAATGTTCATTCCTACATTAACTCCAGAGATGTGCTTTGCCAGTGGGCTCAGGGAACAAGGGGGAAAGGAGAACCAGCAAGAGAAGATGAGAGTCCATTACCTCGAGCAATTTGGTGGCGATGGAAAAGTGTGGTGAGTCCATCACATCAGAGCAGTCCAGGTTGTCATACACGGCTGCTGCAAGGAAGAAACAGCCAGTGTCAGGGGGAACTATCACTGTTGTTAATGTAGCTGTATTTCTGTGACCCCACAGCACTGGGAATGTGGCAAGGTACTCAGTTCTCATTTGAAACTGACAGGTTTGGTGATTATACCAAGGACGGTCCTGATTTCACCCTGATCACGGGGATCCTGGCATCTACAGGACACTCTCATGTCTAGAACATCAGGCTAAAAACAGCAGCCAGACTGACAATGCTATTCATTGGGGATCTGGGGAAGTGATATCTGACTCCAGAAAATGTGTTTCTAGAAATATTTTTCCTGTGTATCTGGCTTGTGGGAAATTTAGACAACAAAGGGGAATAAAAGAAATCCCTAATTTTAGTAGTCAGCATTAATCCAAAGAATCCAGCTGGCATCACTGTATTGGGCCCTCTGTATCACAAAGCAAGGAGTTATTTTCTAAAATGTGAGGGCTTCTGGCATGTACTGGTGGGTGTCACACTGTGTCTGTCCATACCAGAAGTGCACCTATGTAGGTTACTGTTCAGCAGACTTGAGCAGGAGGATGACTGCAATCATCTCCATGGCAAACATCACTCCTGTGTCCTCTGGCTTGTGTAGAACAACAATCAGCAAATGTAACATGGCATTATACTCTGTTGTTTCAGTTTGTGTGATAAGGGCCTATTTACAACCATGGAAACCTGACAGCGTGACAAAATAAGAATAAGATACTGTTTTTTAAAACACTTGGCAGTGGAGTCACAAAACAGAATTTCATGGTGCTTATCTGCTTGCCTTTCCAACTCTGTTCACCTGTTAATATAGGGCAGAGCAGCACAACCTAATCTGTGCAGGTGGAAGCAGGAAGCACCCAAGGGAAGCACCTTTACCATCAAGTCTGAGAAAAGGTAAGCACAGGCAATGTTGAGTTTACCTTGGAACTCTACATTCCCTAGGTGCAGGATTGCAGCCAGCAGCTTGCTGATGTCCCAGTGCTCAGAGTCTGAGAACATGAGGATCTTCATAGCCGAGCGGATGTGGGCATAATCCTTGGTGTCGTTCCGGCCGTCACAGGACATGCAGTTGCCCTGCAAGCACCATGCTGACAGGTAAGGAAAATCCTCCTACTACCCAGACAAGGAAGAAAGCACCTGCAGACTTACAAGCCTTTGTACACAGGGTGGCTATCCTGTGAGTCCACAAGGACATAAGGTAAAAACCTATTTAGACATTCTATATCCTCTTCCCGTGGTTTTATCTTCCTTCATCTTTACTCTCAAAAAGTACCCATTAACAGGGGACTCAATAATGCATTTCTCCATGGCTAGACTGAATGCTGGGGAAGCCAAAAGGAAAAGCTGAGGGGAAGGCTGCTCTGGGGCGTAGAAGGACAGGAAGCTTTTACAAGGTTACCTACATTTACAAGGCCATTTACAAGGCCTTTGGTTTTCTCTCTCTGCCTTGTCAATGGAAAATTAAGACCCCTCATCCCAAACCAAAGCAAGTTGGATTGGATAAGTACTAGAAGGCAGATCTCAAAATAAAAATATTAGGTCCTAATGGAAGGCAAATGGAAGCATCCAAGGCATCATCAGAGGAAACTTTATCAAAGCCTGCACAGCAAGGTCCTAGGATGCTTCTCCTGATAGAAACTATTTTCAGCCCTAATGGAGATGGGGAAATGCCTTTATTATCCTTGCTCTTTCTAAAAATATAGCATGATAATTACAAAAATGAAATATTCCTGGACATTTCAGTTTAAATGTAAACATGCTAGCTTGTGCCAACAGCTGACTTTACAAAACCAGGGATATGTTCTCCTTTAATCCAGTCCTCCTATCTCAGTATCACACTGCCCTACTGCTGACCCAGTGGGCTTTCTATGGAATGGTCAATGGGTTAATTGCACTAATTGCACTCATCAGCTTTGCTGCAAGATCACTGCTACTTTGAAAACATTATGGTTTGAAAAAATCTCCGCAACTTTAAAGGTTTTGCTTTTGAGACTCCAGAAATAGATTATAGACTTGTTTTCATTTCCTAGAAATTAGATGCCCAGCTCCAGCTAATTTCAGTAGAGGCAGGACTTAAACATATTTTCCATAGCTGTAGAACAGCCCAAATCAAACCACCTATGTAATTTACCTATGTAATTCTATGTAAATTACCTATGTAACACAAGGTATACACACAGGCTAAAGGATAGGATTTTCATCATGGCTTTCATGTCCTAAACCATTCAGTTAGCTATTTTCAAAAATCTCACCTATGAAGAACCCACCTCTGCCACAATGGCATCATAAACCCAGACATGGTAATATCAATCGTGGGACGTTACACTGAATGCCAGCTGCCTGAATTATGTATATAAGATTTATTAGATATAAGGACTAGGATTCTTATTAATTTTCCTCTAAGGTACACATATGTGATTACTGTTCTCCCTAGCATGAGATCCCTTGCATTCCTTTGAAATCTGAGTGTCTGGGAAAGCGGGAAATGTTGTCCACATTCTGTTTTAAGATGTCCTTTATGTTTCTTAAGTCTGAGTTTGACAGAAAGCTTTGACCTACCACAAGCTGCTTCCCACTGGTGGACAATACAGTAAGTGTCTGAAACTGATGCTCACAGCACTTTTGGTGTTACTGCTTCTGGTACTCTAAGGGAAGGACTGTTCATATTTGGTACCTATCATCTTCACCTCCTAGTGATTTTAACTGCTTGCTGGAAGAATCAAATGGCAGAGGGATAATGGAGAATAAAGCAGAGATTATTACCATAGTGAGATAAGTGTACTCTGAGGCAGTGCCCAGATTCAGCATCTTTTTCTGTTCTGTATTCATCCCCATTAGCATGCAGTAGAAGATGTGATAGTTCCTCTCCTCTGGAGCCTAAAAAAAAAAAAGCAATAGGCCAATGGACAGCTTTGTCATGATAAGCTTCTAACACAAGAACAGGCAGAATGTACACCTGCCAGTGCCCTCACCTGCCGGCAAACCCGGGACTTCTCCAGGAGGAACTGTTCTATCCGGGCTCCTTCTATCACACCATTTTGGTTGAAGTGAATATCAATATATTTCCCAAAGCGGCTTGAATTGTCATTTCGAATTGTCTTGGCATTTCCAAAAGCTGATGGGCAAGGGACAGAGATAGTATCTGGATTATTGCAGTTCATGAACATCAAGCCTGTTTTTTTGCCTTTCTACTTTGCTGCTAGTATTTTACACGTTGTGTTCCAGACGACAGTGCTGAGAAGCACTGGAGAATGTCTTGTCTCAGGTTACCTCCTGAAGAGAGGGGCAGGCATACTGTGCACCTAGATAATTGGGTCCTAAAAGACATATTCAAATGATCCAAATGTGGTCTATATCCAGCCAGCCAAGAGATCTGGGCAAGTCTGAAGACCTCCAGAAGGATTTACTGGGAACATGTTGATCCCTGTACAGAGAAAGATGGGTATCTCAGGGGGCTCCCCTATAAACACATTCAAGCTTGGCCAGTCTCTTTGTCACTGTCTAGGGCAAATGCTAAACCAGGAGGCTTTCCCTTGGGCTCCGCATTCCCAAGGACTCTTGTGCTTCCAGCAGCTCCAGGTTACATACTACAGTGGCACCTCCTCCTACAGCATGAGAGCAAAGCTGCTGTGGACTGCATGGGAACATGGCGGGAAAGTATAGAGAACATCTACAGTGCCTCACCAGTGTTTCAGGGCGGTTACCAGTTAAGCAGATACAATGGTTCAAAGATCTGTTTTTGATTTTTTTTATCCTGAGATAAATGTGGTAAATCAGCCATGTTTGCTAAATAACCCACCTTCCAGAATGGGGTTGGCCTCTAGGATTTGCTGCTCTATCCAGGAATGCTGGCCACTGACAGCTGCCAAAAACTGCAGTATTAGCTTTGTGCTTTCAGTTTTACCAGCTCCAGATTCTCCACTGCAGTAAGAAACAAGATCATTATAGGCTTCCTTTCTTTTTTTGGTAACATGGCAGACAAGTTTTAAAAAAAACTAACCCACTAAATTTACCCTGTGAATGGCAGATCAGAATCTTTCATAGAAGGCTGGAAAATTCAACTCTTTCATCATCTTATCTGCTCAAATTTAAGTTGTGTTTTAGACTTAGGCTGAGAACTAAATCCTCCCACCAATTAAAAACAAGCAAATCCATGGAAGACATTCTGTACCTGTGCAAATTAAATGACCACTTGCTTTTCTTCTTTATTGCATTACCAAATTGTCAGTGCTAGTGTTAGCACATCAACAGAGTTGACTCAGCTATAATCAGATACTATTGCAATGAGACTATCTGGCTCTTCACATTGATGACAAACAGAAAATGGATTCTTTATAGGATGAAGAAAGCATCCCTTCATCTTTGGGTTAGAAGAGGTTCTTTCTCTTCAGGAAATATCTATTCTCAGAAACTACACGTAAGACAAATATCTTGTCTCCAAGGTAAAAGATAGCTCTATATCACACATGCTCAGGTGTTATGTTTCTGTATGTAGCGACCACATGCAGAATGTACAACCACATTCAAAGATTCTGGGGGAAAACAATGGACTTCAGAAATCCTTTGCTTATATTCTACCGTTTGCGGCCCTAACTGAAAACAAAGAAGCAGGGAAGAAAATATATCCTTTCTGTTGTCTCTAGTCTTATCTGTGCCCTTCCATTTGGAAGGTCTCCTGTGTCCACAAAGATGCCCCAAACCATGCCAGACTTGGTTTCTGCTATTTTCCTTTCTGAGTCTAGTCACCTGATCACACAGCACTGGTCTCTCTTATTCCTCTTCATATTGAAGTAACAGTTGTCTGCAATGGCAAAGACATGAGGTGGAAGCTCTCCAATCCTCTTGTTACAGTACAGTCTGATCTGATCCACTGTGTAGAGGGGCAGCAGCTGGTATGGATTCACTGCTACAAGGATTGATCCCGTGTAAGTCTGGAAAACAGTTGTGAGCATTATCACTACAGCAAACCTGCAAACAATACAACCAAAGCCACTCACAGTATAAATCTAAACAGAGGCAAGAGGGAAGCCTGGGAGATCATAGCAGCACTTGGATGAGGATGAGATCCCAGTTCCTCACTATCAGCTGCTGTTAAACATCCCAGGACAAGGAGGGTTTTGCCCAGGGAAGAATGCTAGGTGTAATCTCCTTGCCAAATCACAGCTCAGTTCTCTGTCTCAAGCTGAAGTACACAAAAGTCCAATTTGACCTGGCACTTTTGTGTTATTGTAAGGCGTTTTGCAGTGTTTTGTTAAGCTGCTTTTGTATTCTAGTGCAGATGTAGCTGAACTCTGCTAATGGGCCAAATTATAGTTGTGCTATTCATACAGTGATTTAGAAACATTTGTATACAACACCACCAGTGAAATGAAGGAGGCTGTTGAAGGCTGCAGAGATGCAAGGCAATAATATTGTACAAAAACTACATGACACAACTGCAGGCTGCTAGAATCTAATATAACAGGTCTATACACACACCTTGTTAGTTATAACTGCAGCATCTATTAAAGCAGTCCTTTTTAACACTAAATACCATCACACCTATGTTGTAAGAGGCAGCTTCTATCCAGTACTGTATATAACATGGGAGGAAAGGCATGGAAAAACTTGAATGTTAACTATCATATTAAAACCTGGAAAGTAAGGAAAAAAGAAAATAAAAATGCCAAATTGTCCAGTTACAGATAAAACCTGTAATGGACAAAATATCTAGATTATTCATTAGCCATCTTATTACATCAAAATCCAGTAAATGTTGGCTTGGACTGGGGGACAATTGAAATCATGTCACTGTGTACTAGTTAGGCTGATTCTCCAGGTAATAGCAGCACTAAGCTGTAACACGGGCTGGATTTAGTTCACTGTCAGTGACTGGTGGCAATGATTGCTCTGGGAGAAAGTAAGTGGGGTCACTACCTGTGCCAGCACTGTGACTGAGGGGCTGCTGGTAGCTCTCTTCTTCACACCCAAAGTACTCAAGTGAAAGAAGAGAAAAACTATGTTGTGTCTCCTTGGCACCCTCAGTCACTAAAGAAGTCAGAGGGCCTCACACGTGTGAAAGGCTCACAGGCTGATCAAGTCTAAATGTAGAGGCCATTCCTGGAAGTGACCTGGAAGTGACTGTGGCACTCACATAGATTTTGTGCTCCTGATGTCGGATGAGGAGGTTGTGCACCATGCCAGCTTCATGGAGATCCCCAAGGCGGATCATGTCCTCTACCCCCTGGACAGAGGAGGGGTGCATCAGGCGCACCATGTGCATGTTCCGAGCTGTGATCCAGTGTTCCTGACAAAGGCAAGGCAGGGACTTTAACGTGTGACGCTGTGGCTCAGAGGCAAGCAAAGGAGAGCTGGGTTAGACTAGAGTGAGTTTCAGCATAAAGAATGCTCAAGCAAGCATGTTCTAACTCACAGGTGACTGGCCTACAAGAATTAACTGGTTTGCTGCTCCCCAGGACCAGATGGTTTAAAACACTGAATGAAGCCATTCAGGTGGGTTCTGAACAGCACCAATTTTACAACACTGTTCAGAGTGCAACTCTGTCATCCCAGGCAGAACATTGTAGGAGGAAGGGATGAACTGATTTAAGCAGGATGATGTTTCCACCTAAAGTTTCACCAAATTTAGGGATTGGAGCCCATCTATTTCCTTTTCCTAACCACACAGATATAACCTCTGTCTCATGAAGCTCTGAATCTTCCTAGTGCTTGGACCTGGAGATGTTGGGTGACCACCCCATACTTGCCTTATTTCTATAGACTTTATTTCAGTATATCTGACCAGACATTACCAAAGTCAGACCATCTGGATAGATGGAGCTTTGGTATGACCCAAAAGGGCCTTCTTTTGTACTTTTAAATTTTTCTGTCCATCTTTTCCAGAAGGTTATAGCATAGCCCACCTTGCCTTCATCATCCTCCAGCAAGATCCGTCCTGAGTCAGATTCCTTCACAACTGCCCCAATAGGGACATTAAATTCACTGTTTGATTGAGTGTCCAGCCACACGTGATCACCCTGGGGAGAAAAAAGCTACTGTCAAGTACAGTGACATACTCGATGCCATGTAGCTCACAGGCAAACACCTCTTGGTCTTCCTTTTCTAGTGATTTGATTTCTTTAGCAGTGTTTAACTGGGTAAGTTTTTACTGCTTGCAGGCAGTACATTCAGATGACTCTGAATTCTATTTCCAGCTCCACAGCTGATCTGGAACATGACTTTGGACAAGTCATCAAACCCAGCTGTCTCCCAAGTGGAAATGAGGCAACACCTTTTCCAAGGACAGAAATAATACAGCTTCACTACCTCTCAGGGCTGGCTTGGGGCACAGTGAATGCTGGGGAACCGCCTTGGCAGCTTCACATGAGCTGTGATATTCTCTCAGAAGAGAATCTGGAGAACATACACTTTACCAGGAAAAAGAAAAACAAACAAACAAATGTACAGACTGGATGCCTGGAAATGTAGAGGTCTCTGTTGCAAGAATTTTTTTTTTCTCTGCTATAGCTGAAATGAGTGCATCCATGATCTCTCTTAGGAAAAAACCCCACCAACACTCTTTATTCAGCCCAGTTCCACTCTTCACATTTGTAGAAGCTTGGTAACACCTGGAACCTCTGCAGAGCAAGCAAGAATTGCTCTGCTGTCCTTGGAGGAAAGAGTGAGCCACAGCTGCTCTTTCCTGGGAATGAGCAGCATCTTGGTGTTGCCTGCACCAGTATCCTGGTTATACTCCCCTACTCCAGGCCCTTGGGAACACCTTCTCTTGCTCCAGGCCCTAACACAGATTCAAACAGAAAGATGGAATAAAAACTGAACAGAGTTGTAGATCAGTGGACGTTCTAGCTGTGTCTTGTCATATACAACTTTTGTTACACACTGCAGCATTGATTGTCAGAGTTTCAACATTTTTACTGAAAAAAAAATTCTTTTTCCTCTCAAAATGTTTTGTGGCTTACATTTAAAACCAAACAACCAGTGTAAATCATCTATAAACATTGCACAAGCTTATGAAGAATGTTACAAACTAACAGCTCTCATTTGTGTTGAATAAAACTCCAGAGGTAACTTGTGTGGTTTCAGTGCCACACCTTGTGACAGAGGTCACCTGCTCAACAAGAGCATGGCCTAGTGAGGCAAGACACTTCTGCTCCCCTGTCTAGGTTGAAATTATTTTATACCTTGTTGATACTGGGTTATTGCTACTTTGTTTTTGATTGAACCATGATGGTAAAGTAATTTTCTCCTCTTTGTGCCTCAGGCTAATCACTCAATCAGGGCAAAGAGTAGGACTTACCTTTCTGAAAACCACCATTATGTTTCAGATCAGTGTATGCAACCTGCATGCCAAGAACATAATGTTAGGCCAGAAAAAGGTTTTGATGAGAACAGACAGCAGGATTTCCTTGCATAACAATAACATCAAGATGCCTTAAAATAATTATGTTAAAGCAGAAGAGATCATAATAAGATACACTCAATATAGAAACAATGACACTATCTACACAAAGCAAAGAACCTGCAGCACTGGGGCAGTGCTCTGTGTTCTACCACATAACCCTGGAGACGCTCTCAGCCCTAAAGATTTCACTGTGCACATTTTCATACCAAATAGTTCTCTCAGTCAAGTGCTAGGCACAATTATTGGCTGAACTTCAAGGTTGGCTCACTGATAAAAAGACCCCACAGGGCAATGTGATTTGATGCACAATGGAGTTACCTTTGGCTGCAAGTTACCTTTGACCCAGCAGTTCAGTGACTATCCCAGAGACACAGCTTTAATTCCTGAGCTGAGTTCCCTCAGACCCTCCAGCTTGAACCCACCACCAAACAGAAACCTAGAGGCCTAGAGTTTACCTTCCTCGCTAGAATGGAAGGGATTGCAGTCAAGGCATGAACAGCAAAATAAGGGACTGGAAGGAACCAGAATAAAATCAGGAACTCACTATCAAGGACATAGCCACAAAATATCAGTGGCCAGAAATCTACAGCAGTGCTTTAATTAAGGGATGATGCAGTTTAGGCTGTCCTAACAAAGAAATTAAGTCTTCAAAGCCACTTTCTGTCCCCCAGACAGAGCTGGATTTTGGCAGTGATTCCACGCCTAGGATGATTTGCCAGCTAGTCTTTTATATTCTGTTATTCTTATGGCAAAGTCCTCATGTTCTTATTCAGGATTCAGAGACAGGACCTGCATATCAACTTCAACACTGGGATAGCCTGTTGCTGTGAGTGGTGCAGAGTGGCACAGAAGCATGGTCCTTGGCAAACATAGGCTAAAGATGGGCCACAGTCAGTGATTCACAACTGACAGGCACTTTTTCACCTGTACCAGAAACCAGAATATTGCAAAAGAGTAGAAATGTTGAGCCCAAACAAGGAGGGAGTGGCAGATGCAAGCACGGAGACAGCCATACTGTGTCACAGCAAAAGGACAGCTGGCTCCGGATCCAGTCTGACAGCAGCCAAGAGCGGACGTGTAGGGAGGAGAACCCATATAATCCCAGGATATGCAGTTCCAACATATAAAATGCTTATTCCCACAGAAGCTGTAAGTGGCCACCCGCTGCACCTGGTTGCATGTGGCCAAGCCTGGCTCTCTCTGCTGCTTTTCTTGACAAAGTAATGCTGCACCATAAACCATATTGCACCCCACAGGATGGGAATTTACCTCTCCAGAAGAAATCTTCACTGTGTGGCTTTTGCAGCTTAGATCCCTCTTTTTCATAAGCATTGGAGTAAGAAGGGAAAGGAAGATGAAACTGGCCCTGGTGCCATTAAGTGCCAGTCCTCTGCTGCACAAAGGAGGAAATGACTGAAGGACGGTTATTTATTACAGGACTTTGCTCCCAGTTCAGTGTATATGTCATTTCCAGGTCAGGTGTTCCAGTGAGCACGAAGGCTAATTCTTGCCTAGGTGAACCTTAAACTTCAATCACTCCACTGGGCCTCTACTCTTTCAGATTTCTGGAAAGCACTCCCAGAAGAAAACTCTTTAGCATCTGGTCTTATGCTGCTCCAAGACAACTGACTTCCCTGGAAATGTCTCTCACCCTGTTAGGTACAAAGAAAATCAGACCCTCATCTCTTCATGAAAACCTCCTCATGATTTTCCATAGCTCTTTTCTGCAAGAAAATGCCTATCAGTCTGCATCCTGTGTGGTCTGTGCTTCACAGTACCTACAGCTCAGACCAAAATTAACTCATCACATTTAACTGAAATTCATACACACACCCATATAATGGGACAAAACGTCCTGGTTTCACTATGATTAATTTATCTCTCAACAAACACTCAGGCACTGTGTTCCAGAATCTAGGTGCCTGTTAACTCCCTATTTGTCCACTTCTGTCTTTCCAAAATAGGACAGGACGGCCAAGAGCTTTCCTCTTTCTGTTGGCTCCATATGTACTCTCTGTGTCCTTCTTGCAAATCTGGTTCAATTCCAGTATGGGAAAGAAACAGAAGTGTAGTACATCTGTAGAGAGGCAGATACGGGGTTTCTCCAGCCAAAGCAAGAACTCAGGAGTCAGGCACATTCCAACCCTTATGATGAGCCCAAACAGTGAAGATGAGATTTTTTCCATGTACCCTAACCCAGTCGTGTCTCCTTCCTCCAGGGTCCTGTGCAAAACACTGTGCACAAGTCTGTGTGCCCACTATTAAACATGTAAATGTAAATGTGCAATAATTGTGAGTATGTGCTAGTATACCTAATATCCTAATTCTTATTTTCTTGTTTCCTAGGTTCAGTGTGGCTGCACTGGATGACGGGGCCCCTGCTGTAGCTCCATGTCCAAATCAGAGGTAAGTATTCAAGCATGGCAATAAATAGTTGGGAGTTGCATGTGTTTATCAACATATTCGTGTTTTAATGTCAGCCTCCTTACCTGAGTTTTTGCTTAAGTCTTACAGCAGCAGATACAGGTGCAGAAGTAGAATGTAGGCCCTTCAGGGCTCAGAGACTTTTGGAGAGAAGCAGAAAGCCACAGAGAGCTTTCTTCAAATTTCTAACTGCAAATCATTCCCACTCAAAGATTTTGCCTCAAAGTAGTTTTTTAGCAGACTTATTTTTGGTACAGTTTTTAGAAGTCTATATGCTGTATGTGATTGACAAAATTCCAAGTACTGATTTTATTATGTATTTTATCAAATATTGGCAAAGAAATCAAAGTACATACCTTTATACTACCAAGGCAGATATCTAAACCCAAAGCTTTTTGTGTAGTTGGACAAAAAAATGGCACGCATATTCCTTCAGCAAACAAAACATACCTGCTGAAGTTGGAGGCAGAGAATCTCATCCTAAAAATAACTACATTGTTAACACTTGTGGCCAAGATGCAATGCCTGCACTACTTCAGAGAGAAGTACAGGATTTATGTCCTATAGACACTGTACAAGATGGAATCATAGGGAAATCGAGGTCAAAGAAAATCAAAGAAAAGTACAACTCATTGTGCAGTTGAAATATGTACTGGAAGGGAGATTGATTTCCACAGCTGACATATTCAAGAGGTAGAAAACAAAAGCTGGGGGAGCAGGGATTTGATATTCCAAGGGGAAGCAGCCAAGATGCTCTGTGCAGCACATGCAGCTAATGAGGGATGAGCAGGCTAAAGGTGCCTCCAGAGAAGGGCCTGTGAGTGCACAGGGGTAGCTCAGGTTTGGGCAGGCACTGAGCTGTGCAGATGGGGAAAGACAGGAGAGGAACTTGCCAGGAATGAGCAATGTGATGTACTGCTGAACAAAGAGTTTGGTATGGGGCTATGCAGGGTGCAGGAACATTTGTAGTGGTAATTAGGGGTAATCTGTCTATGCTGATTAATTGTTGTAAGCTTTCCTGTAAGCAAACTCCTGAAGGTGAAGACTGTGAAGTCACATCTTAAGTAATAAAGCTCAAAAAATTATTAAATATGTAGCAAGACACTGGCACAGGCTGTGCCAGAGAAGCTGTGGGTGCCCCACCTCTGTAAGTGTCCAAGGCCAGGGAAGCAGCCAGGATGGTATTACAAGGCTGGACGTGGCTTGGAGCAACCTGGGATAGTGGAAGGTACCCCTGCTATGGAGGAACAGGCTGAGCTTTAAGGTCCCTTCCAATCCAAACCATTCTGTGTCTGTATGATGAATGCTGCATGGAGAAAAGCAACAAAATAAAATTGGATGAACTCTGGTGAATTTAATCCTGCTGATGTTCAAAGCAGTAAGTCTGTCTATATAGACATGTGTTAACAAAACTACCTCATCCTGACACCTTCCTAATTAAGAGACTGACATCAGGATCAAAGGGTTTAATTTGCACATGGCACTACCCTTCATATTTCCTCTCCAGCTAAATCAAAGTGGCCTTGTCATTTCTGCATCACCAATTCCTGGATACCAAACATCATTTTATGTTAAACTAGTTATTTCTCTGAGGTTTCTGAAGTGAGGTAGATTGGGTGTAACAATTTGCAATTTAAACTATTCATTCAGCAGTCCTCCTGCCTACACTAACCTCCTTTCCTTCCTCTAAGCAGATTTGTAGCTCTAAGTCACTGATGTCTGTTAACTCTGAAAGGTGCAGTGCAGGGAACAAAGCGAACTAAATAAGAAGTACATACCAGTAAACGATTTCCAAGTGCATTGCATGTTCCTCAGGGAAAGGCTTATTTCATTCCAGCCAGTTCATGGAGTTGCACAGCGAGGCGGACTGGAGGGGCTGTGGGATCTGTGTCATTACACACCTTCACACACGCCAAGTGGGCACTGCTTATGCTGCTTGGTAGAAGACAGGTCATTCTCCCCCACTGTGCAATCCCATTATGGTCTGACTGTCACTCCATCCTTCCTTTTGGGAAGCAGCCAGGATGGTATTACAAGAGTATATTACAGACTGCAATCTGCCAAGCTCTGGCTCATCAGGAACAAAGGCATGTGCACATTAGTGTGCACACGCATGTTACCTGCAGAATGAGGGTTGGCATGGATGCCCAGTTATTCAGCACTGATGAGGCAAGGTTGTTTCAGACACAGGCACTCCCTCCCCTGTGTGATGCACAAGCATGTCACAACTAGGTTAGGAGCTTTCATTTCAGAAAGATGGAAATTCATAACAATTAGGAAGGAACCTTTGTGCCTCCTTCCACTCTCAGTAAAAGCACAAAATCTCTATTCTTTTATCAGTGCAGCCTCAGTGCAGCTGGAATTTGGGACAGTGGCTCACTATCACTGCAGAACATGACACGTATCTGTAAAGGACTAATTTCCAAGCCAGACAATCATCATGCACTGATCCTCTTGAAACTTTAATATGGGATACATTTCTGTGTTTTCTAGGCAGCTTGGTACAATTTCCATGTACCTTGGTACACATTATTCAACCTTTTTTTTTTTTGTGTTTGTTTCTGATTATGGTTTCCCTTGTCCATTATTTTCTGTTACACTACTCCCAAGTTATTTCCTTATTCCTTTATTTGTTGTTTTGTAAAGTTGTCATCCTGCCTACTATGTAGTCAGTTGTCTAAAGCCATTCCATTTCTTTATGGAAGCCAGAGAAGTGTACCAACAGGAGCCTCCCATCACATACTGGCACATGTGCCTGCTCCTTCCAGAAAATATCTCAGTGAAACCACACAGTGCAAAGACCTAAAAGCAGTAAAAATCCTGTAGGAGCAGGAAAATAGGACATGATACCATTAAGAGCGTGGTCCTGAGGCTCAGTTAAGGAACTTTGTGGCTATCTGG
Organism: Daphoenositta chrysoptera; assembly: GCA_013397915.1. Classification (NCBI taxonomy): domain Eukaryota; kingdom Metazoa; phylum Chordata; class Aves; order Passeriformes; genus Daphoenositta; species Daphoenositta chrysoptera. The sequence continues at coordinate 105,491 of VZRO01007911.1, forward strand.
AAAAGACCAGTAGAGCTGTAAACCAAGAGATATTATCTGTGTTTTAGGTAAGCTGCTTTCAGGGGGAAAAAAAGTTTTCTACGTTTTTGCTAAGAATTTAGGATTGTATCCAAGAAACATCTGACTCCACGGCCAATTTCTCCTTCTAAGTTTTTCACTGTAGAAGATGTTGAATAATGACTCAGTCCTGAGAGTTCAGCTGTGTTTAGCCTGGTACACTGAACTCCCTGCATGAAACTGTGCTTGCTACTGGATGGAAACTGTTAGTTAATAACGGCTTAACCTCTCTGCCACCCACTCCAAGGTGCCTCTAGCACAGAAGAAATAGACTTATTTTGCCCCAAATTCTCAACTTACTAAATTTTGATTACTCTGAACAAGAGTGTAGCATGCAGAATTATTAAAGTCACTGTTATTCAGAAATACACCAAAGGACACACGCAGCAGTTTTCTATCTGTCCCACACTGACCTGTATTTTCCTAGAAAATGAAGGTGTTGTATGACAAACCGAGGGGCAGGACACAAGCACTATACACATTTATTAGACTCACCATTTTGAAATGCTGCATCAATGACAGCAGCCATCCCTAATAATCCTCGACTAGCATATCATGGGCATGCCAAATTCTTGAGTAATGCAACTGCTCAGAGGATAGGGGTTATTGAAACAGAACACAACAATCCCTGAAAAATACGAGCATTGTTTTGCCCTGCCCGTGTTTACTCCAGAAGTGACCATCCCCTGGAAGTTAAGGGTGAACTTTCAGTCAGTCCTGAAGGCTAAATCTGGAGGAACCACCCACTCATGAACTAGATTGGACTGGAGATTCAGCCAGGACAGTCACACCTAAATTTGCTGACAGAACCTGTCCTTCCTTTCCATGGCCATGGCAGGTCCCCCTCCAGCCAGCTGCAAACATGAACATTGCCCACCCCATTGCAGCATCAGAGCCCACTTGTGTGCGTGTGCCTGAGCTCTGGCTCTGCTTTGCCACCTTCTTGTAGAGATGCATGTTTATCTTGCTGACTTGGCTTGTAAAGAGCAGATAAATTTACCTATTATTTAAATGGCAAAACCTTTTCTGCTCTAGATGACACTCCGAATCTCCCACCCTTAATCACTGTGGGAAGCATTGCACCGGACGGCCCTTCGTCTGGTGGAAGTGAGATGTTGGGAACTCTCGTGTAGCTCAGGGCTGTGGTTCTGAGCAGCTATTTAGAGTGCCAGGGGCTGGTTTGGTCTCCAGGTAATTCCCGCAGGGCTCAGACAAGGAAACACCTTTGCCAGGATCACAGCCACGTCACCCTGCAGCTGAGCACTGCCGTGGTCATCCAGGGCCTACAAATAGCCTTTTATCCTCCAAGGCTGCTTCAATTTCCCCAGCGCTTCAGTTATCAAGCTGAAATCAAACTATATTCTAGGGGGGAAAGCAAAAAAAGGAGAGGACAAAACGTTCCTCACTTTCCCGTGCTTCAACCCGAGCCCCCGGGGCGGTGGCGGCTGTGAACGTGCAACGCCCCCTGCCGGCCACTGCCCCGCGAGTCTCGCGAGACTCGGCGCGCCGAGCGCGCGGGGCGGGGGCGCTGCTGCGAGGGGAGGCGCCATCTTGTTCCTGTGTGAGGCGGCGGGGTCGGGTCGGGCCGGGCCTGCGCTGAGGGAGCGCCAGGGGCAGCGCCCGCCGCCACCGCGGGGCGCGGCATGGACACCCACTATTACGGGGGGGAACAGTCAGGTAGCGGCGCGGGACCTTCCGGGGAGGGCATCGGGCACGGCGGGGCCCGCGGGTTTGGGGGGACAGCGGCGGGGCCTCGGCCTGAGGGCAGCATGGCGTTAATTGCTTAATAGTCCGGTGTCTGGGCAGTGCATCAGTCGCTGCCCGCATGGTATAGGAGGTTTTGTGCGCTCTCCGGGGGTGTATGGGGTGCTTTGTTTGGACAGCGCCGTTTTCCTGCCCCGTTAGAGCTGGAGCCCGCCCGGTTCCTCTGCGGTTCCTTTAAACGCTGAGTTTTACTTTCTTTTTTTAACCTCGGGATAGATGATGGAGGAGCTACTCCAGTGCAAGACGAGCGAGACTCAGGATCTGATGTGGAAGACGAAGGAAACGAGCAGCATTCTGGATCGGAGAATGGAAGTGTAGGGCACCATTCAGAGGTACTACAGGAGCTTTATCTAGATAAAGTTTACTCTTCTCTGAGTTCTTTTTTGTTGTTGTTTAAAGTGGCGTTCTCTTTTAACCGAGACATACGTGTTTATTCAGTTCTTCTTAAGGGTCCCATCGGGGAAAATTTTACCTCCGTAAAAAAGCGTTGGATAATCTCTTGACAAGTATGTAGGCTAGGGTTTTTTTTTTTACTTCTTAATTGTTATGATAGCACACACTGTTCTGAACTTAAGTGAGTTGTACTCGATTACCTTCGATTTCACAAAGATAAAATTTTGGGGTTTGAAACTCTAAGCGATAGATTATGAGGAATTTGAAGTTGTACCTGAACTTCTGCACAGTGATGTAAAATCACACACTTTGGAGGTGTAGATTTCCTTGCCAGAGAATAAATTCTCTCCCAGCTTCCATGTCAGATGGGGGCACTGAGTCTGGAGTCTGCTGTGTGCTGGTTTTCACCTTGTCATTCACAATGGAGCAGGTGTGCATGTGGAGCAGGCTAAGGTTCCAAAATGGGACCTGTTCTTCCTCTGAAGTGGTTCCCATTTGGAGAAGCATTCAGCATGGAAAGGCTTTGGTCCAGGGTTGTATCTGGGGCAGAGTCACTTCATTTGTGGATTAACAGTTTCGGCTGAGAAGAGATTCTGATAAAAGAGAAGGCTCCCTTTAGACTTCTAGGACAGTTTGGGAGTTAAGAGTTAATTTTTAAGAATTGTTTGTGACTCACAATAGAGTTACATCAGGTCTTAGTTGGAAGGAATAATTCCGGCCTGTAAACTCAGGTCTTCTAACTAGCAAAGTTACAGAGAACTTTTTGATACTCATAGAAGCTGTAATCAAAGCCATTTCATAGTATTGTGTGTATTTTACTGCATTTTATGTAAAGATCAGGATGTACTCTGGCTGGGTTTTCAGTGTTACACATTTTAGAAATTGCTTAAAATGCGACATAGGCTGATGTGAGAGAAGGCTTGACTCCACTGTGGCATAACTTGAAATCCATTTTTTTTTTCTTCTTTTTTTTTCCTCTGCCTTTATTGAATTCATACTTCCCTCAGAGTTAGAAACTGGATGAAGATTTTGTATTTGTATAAAATGAAAGTTCTTCCCATGTATTTGAACATTTGGAATTTACTTTTTTTGTAAGGTGTTGATATTTACAAGGGAAGAAATAGATTGGGTGTGAGGCAGCATCTCCCATTGTGACAATTACAAATTCAGTGTAGCAGGAAACATATTTCTCAGCCTGGGAAAAATAACTATCTGTCAGGAGGGATTCTTTTTTAATGAAAGAAAAGTGTGATGAGTGTGTGAAGAGTCATGGTGCTGCTACAATAAAAAAAAAACCATCTTTTTCTGCTATGTATAAAAGCTTAATCATTGGTTCTTACTTTTCTATGCTTCTCTGAGATTTTAATTTTACTTACTGTGGCAAGGAAGTTGCCTGTTGTTTACATCTGCAGCATGTCTTCTTCAGATTTAGGTAAGCAAAAAGTACCAGTTATCATTGTTAACTGGTCTTCTTCATGTGCTGTGTTATTTTAAGGGCTTTGTTCTGTGATGGCGGTTGAATATTCCTCTATAGATAAAATACTTCAGAAAGTCAATTAAAAGAAAAGAGCCAAGCTAAGCCACCTTTCTGACCAATACTGAATGTGAACTGTCAAGCCTTAATGCTTTATTTGATTCAGCTCTAATCAAAATTGGAATATTTTGTTTTGCTATGAAGTTTTAATTTTTCTTTCCCAGCATCAAGTTCACTTTGCACTCAAAAGCCAATAATGTCCAGCAGCCATCTCTGAAAGGAGTAGCTTTCAGTCATTTGTCATATTATTTACTATAAATATTCTCTCATCTTATTTTCTTCATCTTTAGGAGTATGTGGGAGAAATGACACTCAAAGGTAATAAAATCTTTGAGACCGTGTAATCAGTTAAGTCTATTTAATTACTATTTTGTCTCTAATTTAGAACTCAGATGTAAAGAACTGAAGTTTTAAAATTTCAAACTTTTCTTTCAGGTTCTTAACTTTAAAGAAAAGGGGAATCCTGAGGAATTACTTATGTAGGTCTCAGGTATGTGGGTTTTTCTTCTCCACGATTCTTTTCTGGCTTTCCTTCCCCCAATCCCACTTTATCTATAAATGTTCTCTTTGATGTCCTTACTGATTCTGCTTTAGACAATTAGAATTAGTTTTAGTACAGTAATGAATCTGAAATCATGTTTACAGTGTTTGTCCAAGCCAGGCTCATATGGAAATCTGTAATAACTTAGTTCTTACACTTCCACCAAATTGCTGCTGTTTCATGAATCGAGTTTTGGTTAGACTGTGACAAACACAAATACATGACACTTCTGAAAAAAGCAGGAACTTGCTGATCTGCCCATGATGGTTATGTAGGTCTTAGTTTAACACTCACATTTCATGAGATTGTAGTGGCTGGGTTCTGTTTTGTTGAAGTTACTAAATTATCAAAGAAGTAGCTCTTAAAAGTGGCTGCATGTTGATCCAATAAACTGCTTGGTAGCTGAAACTTTTATGTAGAAGTGTAACACTGTAAATTTGATTTTGATGTATTCCTTATTTTACACTGTACTAAAGCTTCACGTTATAGAACTCTTTAATTAAAAAAAAATTAAGGACATCTCAATTAAAATGTTTATAGATAAAGAGGAGGAAGAAAAGAAAGCAAAGGAATTAGAGAAAAATGCAATAGCAATTACCTGAGACCTACCTCGATTTTGAGGATGTCTGATCTTTCAGTTAAGAATTTGGAAAAGAAAAACTAGAAAACTCAAAAATTACATACTTAATTTCTTTGAAAACACTTTTTTAAGAGATAAACTAATAAATTTAAAAAGGGATGGTGAAGACTATCAAACATATCCAACAGCATTTAGTCATTTTACTATGAAGTTGGTACATTTTTTATATCAATTATATTCCAAAACATGCGGATTCGGTAATTGTATGCAGAAGCCTTTTACGCTTGGGCAGGTCCAGCCGTGTGCAGGGTCTCAGCTCTGCTGCAAAAGGTGCTCCATGGTGCTGGGTGGGGGCTCTGGGGCAGTGCTGCCTGGCTCAGCCTTCCATACCGGACTAGAGGAGGTGGTGCCTGTGTGCCCAGAGTGTGCAGGGACACCTGTGTTACCTTGGGTGCTGCTTCACCAGGTGGTCACACTGCAGTAGTTGAGCTGCTGTGAGCACTGGGTGAGCCATGTGTCTGCTCTCCCTCCCCAAACGTCTTCATTCTCAGGAGTGATTGTCAGTTTGCAGCAACAGATTAAATTCAGGATCTTGTAATAATCTTCAGTAATAATGCTCTATAATTATAGTGTCTTCTCAACAAGCTTTTGCATAAGAAGTTCTTTGTAATTTAGTGATTAATTCTGAACAGATGCATATATAACCTGCAGCCATACTTCTGACCTTAGAAATATTAAGGATCATTACTGATTCTAGTTGGTTCTTAAGTTTGTTTATTTGTTCACCAAAGAATTTCTAAACTGGAATGTGATGATCCTAATATCTTAAAGAGTAGTATTTTTAGTAATTTCCTTGGGTTCATTTAGCAAAATTCTTTGTTACTGCTGACATGATTATCAGTACTATTCAGCATTCACTGTCTGACATTGAGAGCTGACAAACCTACAGAAAATAAAATGGTAGAAAAACAAGGATTAAATATTTGTTACTGTAGATGCCAGTTTCATTTCAGTGTTTCTCAATGACCTTACTTGTAACTACCATGGAATCTGCTTTCTGTTCTGTTTGCAGCTGCGGTTTTCTTTAATCTTAAGTATTACAGTCAGGAAAGATCTGTCACATGCACCTGTGATTGGTTTATGTGGGACATACTAGGAGAGGGCAATCAAAGTGATTTTTTGGTAAGGAAAAAAAATAGTAAGTAACTACCTGAGAGCAGTTGAGTGTACATCCTCAGTGCTGTCACTTCCTAATATTCATATTCTTTAAAATTCCAGAATCAGGTTTTAACAGAACCATGTTTTCTGTGAGGAGAAATGAGAACTACTGGATATAAAAGATTCAAAAATTGCATCACTGTAGAGACAGGAACAAGCAGCAGAGAGAAAACAACTCAGATTGTCGTAGCAGCTGTTTGTAGTTAGCATTAAGTAACGTGGAAATAGTGAAGTAGTATTTAAAGTGCATGTTTTAAAATTGCATAGTCCTGGGGTTTTTTTCATTGTTCAGTAACTTTGTTAGTCATTCTGCAATAATTTAGAAGATCTTTATCAAGTGCTAGCCAAGGTAATAAATATATAAAGTCCAAAGTTTTAAAAAGCAATGCTCTTTGCCACTTAGAATAACTATGTAGGACGTAGTTCCTAAAAGCAATTGAAATGAATTTTATTTAAAATTCTTCCTTCATCATGCATTTTAAAGATTAATAGTATTTTTTGTTGTAGGTGTAGGATGGCTACACCTACGTTTTTTTTATGGCTCTTAATGTGGGTGTAGAATGCAGAAAATAAAAATAGATAGAATGTCTGTTTTCAAGGAAAAGAAATTGTAGAAAAAAGAGATTTGGAAACTCCAGGACATACAGGTCTTAAAGCATCTCCAGGACAATACTCAGTTTGCAAGTAGAAAGAGTTTATAGCTGAGACAAAATGACTGAGGTAAGCCTGGCTGAGGCTTTGAGTTGAGTATGCAGAAGTTCCTTGCACAATGTTGTTTTCAGCTGAAAACAGGATTATGGTGATAGTAGCTGTGAGAGCTGAGTTAATGGAGTGAGTGTTGAAGAATCTAATTTCATATTCTCGGGTAAATGCAACTGAGATTTCTTTTCCAAGTAGAAATTAGGTGTTGGAAAAATAAAAGATGATGCTCTAAGTAATTATATTTAGCAAGGTGGCTTGTGAGAGATTCTCCTAAAAATGAAGTGTGTGGCTCAGTATTTTTTGTTGTGTAGAAAAGTCAAAGGATTGTTTCAGTTCTAAAGTTGTCAAATGGGTGTGTTTGTGTGTGGCTTATCTTGGGTGTCTGGATAAGCACGGGAGCTGTCAGCATAGGGGAGAGAAGTGTTGAATCTGTTCATGTGCAAAGAAACACAAAACTTGTTAACAATAATACTCTGAAAGTTCTGACTAAAACTTTATTCCTGTTTTTTGGAAGGCTTTTGGTCTTGACTTGTTCTTAAATAGGTTTCCTGGACAAAGAAGAAACAGGCTCTAGCTTCACTTGGAGCATAATGCATGTGCTGTTTCAGTAAGATGTATTTCACACAGAAAACATCTGTTTGAGATCTTCAGGAAAATAAAATGACAAATGCAAGATACTCTTTCTTGCTTTATTACTGGTAGTGTTAACTAAACCACTTTGAAGGCCTGACCTGTTAAAATAAAAGTACTGTGCCTTTACCCTTGAGCAATGGGACCCTTCTTAGACATGCCTAAAGTGTTCTGTGAATTCTGTTACCATTTTCAAAATGCCATGAAAGCTGCAGGATGGACATACTTCCATTGATCTTGTAATACTTTTCTTGATGTAAAGTATTTGATAGTCTTTTGATGCAAACTGTCTAATTATTTCTACATAGAAATTATTTCAGTTTGCAGCACCTTGGGTAATCAAATTGCAGGAAGGACAAGCAAAAATTCAGAACATCTTTTCTTTACTTTTTAAGGTGTTTTTGCTTAGTTGTCTGAGATTATTTTTCTGTTTCAGAATGAACACAGTGATGGAGAAGATGACGGGCAAGTGGGAGAGCCTCATATGACAGACTCTGAAAATGAAGATATCCCAAGGCAAAAAGACAGTGACTCAGATAATGAGGAGCCCCCAAATCACAATGTAAGTGATTCAGAAAATGAAGCAATGCATGGAGGGAAAGACAGTGATTCTGATATTGAGGACCATCCCAACCGGCATTTAAGTGACTCTGAAAATGAAGAGGCCTTAAATCATCGAGCGAGTGACTCTGACAATGGAGAACCTCCCAGGGATCACAGCAGTGATTTTGAAAATGAGGAATCACACAAGCAGCCAGCCAGCGACTCTGAGAGTGAGGAGCTCCAGAAGCAGCCAGCCAGTGACTCCGAGAGTGAAGAGCTCCAGAAACAGCCAGCCAGCGACTCGGAAAGTGAGGATGTCTCCAGACACAAGCAGATAGAGTCTGAGGATAGTGATGGGGAGGACAAGAATGAAGAGGTGCAGAATGACTCTCATCATTCAGATAATGAACATGTAAGGAAAGGATTTCAGGGCTCTGACAGTGAAGATGAAGCTCCTAAGAGACATAAAATATCAGACAGTGATGAAGATGAGAAAGAGGAAGAAAAGACGGTGAAGAGGAAAACAGCCATCCTTTCTGACAGTGAGGATGACAGTGAGAAAACACGTAAGAAACTATACTGTGAAAACGTGCCATGACAGGCAGTGGTGTGAAAATTAAATCGTTGCTTTTATGTGAATAAAGCATCTAAGTGAGAAACCATAAATCAGATTTGGTTTTGGAGCAGAACTGCATTTGTAGAGGCTGTTGTTCCAACTGCTTTGCCGTGTGAATGTGTATCTAATACTCCTGTGTAATAAGTAGGTCTAACAGGAGGCTGTACGTATCTTACTGGCATCTGTTGACATGATAGTTTGTTATTTATCTACTTCACTGCTGTTTCTCTAGTAATTTTTTCCTGTGGGTTTTTTTTTTTTTCATATACTGGAGGTGAGAGATTTGAAATTACAATTTTTTTATGGATAGATGTGCTGTATGGAAGCTCCAGTTGCTGATTTAATAAAACACTTCAGAATGGATATGCTTTTTAAGGAATGGGTAATGGTCTGGTGTAGGCAGACTAGTCAGAGAATAGTTTGAGTGTAAGAGTTGTCCCCTCTGTTACTGGGACATGTAGTAATGCTCGTTTCTGCTGGCAGCTGCAAAAAAGGTACGAATCCTTTCTGATGCTGAAGAATCGGATAGTGATGCTGCTTCAGAGAAATCTGACAAAAGGAAGAAAAATGTTGTATCTGATAGTGAGGAGGAAGAAGAAGAAGGAAAAGAGAATGCTGGGAAGAAAAAAGAGAAAGATCTGTTTGGCAGTGATAGTGAATCTGGAAATGAACAAGAGTAAGTGCAAAAGAATATGAATTCTTCTGGGGTTGAAGGCTGTGGGAGTGATGGTGAATGGAAAATGGATAAATCCCAACCAGAGAATGACTGTCCACCTTCATTGGTGGCATGAAAAGGAAGGTCAGTAGTAGGAGACAGAACGAAAGGGGGATCTTCACACAGTCATTAGAGATTTTGCAGAAAAGGCACATCTTATTGTTGCAGTCCCAATACATAAATATTGCTGTTACCTTCACAGGAATCTGATCGCAGATATATTTGGAGAATCTGGTGATGAGGAAGAGGAGGAATTTACGGTAAGTATTATTGTGGATATCTTTTGTTCACTTGCTAGATCTGAAGAGAATGTAATATGCTGCATCAGGTCAGTTTTTTATCTGCCAGACTCACTGGAGCAGTCTTTGGGTTAAATAACAGTTACATACAACATTTGGGTTAAATAACATTTGGGAGAGTTGTTGGTGTGACAGTAGTCACAGGGGGAATTAAAAAGACTGTTCATCTTGCTAGGTCTTCTGAAGACTTACCTGAGGCGTTTTTAGTGTCAGTATCATGTACCTGCCTAGATGCTCCGTCGTGATCCATACACTGATTTGCACTGTCTTTACCCATCAGGGTTTTAACCAGGAGGATTTGGAGGAAGAGAAAGGTGATGGAGACATAAAGGAGACAGCAGATGAATCAGACTCTGATGATAACATCAAAAGAGGGAAGCAGTAAGTCAGTGTGTTACATATTCCTTTCATAATGCCAGATTTTGGTGAAGGGGCATTGTGGACCCTGGATATTACAGGTGTGCATACGTTGGGTATTTCAGCAAGGTCTGAGGGCCTCTGGGAGCCATTGGAGCCCTTTGCTAGTTTTGCATTTTGCACACTGAGGATAACTAATTACCTCACAGGGACCTTGAGACACAGTGTTTGTACACAACAGAAACAGAAAATTATTTCCTACCAGGGACCATCAGCAAACTCTGTGGTTGTGTTTCAGCATGGACTTTATGTCAGATTTCGACATGATGCTGCAGCGGAAGAAGAGCATGAGTGGCAAGCGCAGACGGAACCGCGACGGGGGAACTTTCATCAGTGACGCAGATGACGTGGTCAGTGCCATGATTGTGAAGATGAATGAAGCTGCTGAGGTGGGTTTTCCAGGCTCCAAAGACACCTTAAAATTCAGTTCCCTTCTATGGGCAAATCTTGTGATTAATGAGATACAAAAATCTGGCTTATATTCAGCAGGAGTAATCTGTACACTATGGAAAGCTTCTAATGTCTGTATAACAATTTAAATGTTATTTTTCTGTTCTAAATTAAAAGATTTATTCTGTTGAAATTTTGATAAAATAGTAACTTTAAAAATTAAATTTATTTAAATTGCTAAACTTCGATCAGCTGAGATCAACTTCTATCAAAAGGGATATATATAGGTCCTCTATAAACTACCTAGAAGTATATTAAATACTGAGAAAGGGAATGTGCTTTAATTCCATTATATTGTTACTAGCATGCGTCATACTTTGGTATTTGTTCCTGAGAAGAGCCCTTTTCCAAACTGTTTGAATGACAGTGCTGTGGTAAGGATGTCAGAGTAACAGATTTATGGGACATTCTGTCTTGGCAACCTGCCTTCTTCAAGGAGAAATGTAATATGTTGCTGTGGAAGGTTTATTGGGATCCTCCCTTTTGTCAGGTGTCTTCTGTTTTGTTGGAGTAGCAATCAAATGAATAAACAGCACAACGAAACACATTAAAACCAGCTGAGAGTTATACAGGACTTTAGAAAGAGGAGCTTTACAAATAGCAAAACCAAAAAAATTCTTCTTGAGAACAAGATTAGAAGGATAATGAGTTTAGAAAGATGGAGAGAGTGAGAAAGCAATCTGGAAGGCAACTGAAACTTCCTTGGGCTTGACAGGAAAGCCTTTCTTGTATGATATGACAGCCAGATGTTTCGAATGAGGTGGTAAAGTTTGAAATACGGGGGCAGGAAGAGGGAAGAGATGCGTTAGAAGAATCTTCTCCCTTGCAATAAAACAAACATTGCACAGAAAGAGCCTTCAGTGGACTAGGATGAGTGGAAAGGAATTACCACAGCTGGACAGAAATCTGTTAATTGCAATGGGTGTTTTTGATATGGGAGACAAGCACTGAACAGACAGTGACATTCAGGCCTTGGATTAAAGTAATTTTGAAATTACAGTGGTGAAAATACATTTTCTCCCTTCCCATTGTTCTGGTTAGCTGTTTTTCAGATGAGACTTTACTAACGAAGTGTTGAGTTACCTGTGTACAGCATAGAGGACCTCCAGTTATTGTAGTCAATCTAAGTCATGAAGTGGAAAAAACCGTAAATTTAGGGAGCACTCTCCTAATGTGATGCTTTTGTGGGAAATATTGACTAAAGTGATGACCCTTTTTTCAGAGAAGATATTGCACAATTGTTTGTGAGCTGTGGGACGGTGGGGCAGGGGACAAAGTTAGTGTAATCCCTCCAGAGTTGTACTTCTAGTTTTATAGACTAGTCTTTTTCTTGTAAATGTTGCAAAGAATGAGAGTTGCTGATTTTTTTTTCTTTGATTAACTTGTGCTGATTCTTCCAACTCTCTACAGGAGGATCGTCAGCTGAATACACAAAAGAAACCAGCACTAAAGAAATTAACTTTGCTACCAACTGTAGTTATGCATCTTAAAAAGTGAGTTGTCATTCTTTCAGTTAACTGTAACCTTGGGGAATAGTCAAAATTTTTAAGATTTCATGGAGTTACACTACAGCTGTAGTGAATATGGAGTAAAACACTTTTTTTTATTCCAAGTAAATGCTGAAGCTAGGTGACCTCAAAAACCTAAAATTATACAAAATTTTCCCTCTTAATTTAACAAGAAACGAACTCAAATGCACTATTTTCCTGAAGGAACATCACATCTTAAGATTTTGCTATATTGCATGAATTCAGGGCTTCTCTTTAAACCTTTTAGGCAGGATCTCAAAGAAACCTTCATCGATAGTGGTGTTATGTCTGCCATCAAAGAGTGGCTTTCTCCTCTTCCAGACCGAAGTCTGCCAGCGCTAAAGATAAGGGAGGAGCTTCTGAAGATCCTGCAAGAGGTTTGAAGCTGGTTTTTTAACCATATTTAATTTGTGGCTTCTCCGTGGTTTTACAGTCATGTGCTTCAGGGAAATGTTTGGTGATAGATGAACTGCAGCTGCTACCAATGGGCTGTGCAGTAAAACATGCAAGGAAGCAACCTGCACAACAGATGTGTAAAGGAATTTAGATGATTTGGCCCTGCCTGCCTGTTTCAAGTTTATATGCAGATTTAAGCGAAGAGTTACTTGCTGTGCATCCCTGAATTTTCTTCCCTTCAGGTCCCTTCTCTTTTCCAGTCTGTTAAAACGCGCAGTGCATGGGAAGGCCCCTCACACTCAGTGTAGGCTTTCAGTGTCTGTAGCTAAGCTGATTGCTTGAGTGTCTTTGCCACGTAAGTTGTTGTCTTTGTAGAATGAATGATTTGAAGGCAGTAGCACAGTTTTGGGGTAATACAAGCTGAAGAGCGTTTGGAGAAAAAAGTTCTAGGAAGCTACTTAATTTTGTGTATAAACCCAAGAATGTTATGGCAAATTTCTAGATTTAGGTGTTTGATACTTTAAACAATTCCTAGTGGGACAATGAAAAACACAAATTTTTCCAAGGTTATTTAAGTAAAAGGTGAGTTTTGGTCTTTTCGCAAAGTTCAGTGACACCATTAATGTTCAGACATAATTTATTGCCATTTTCTGACTTTTCCTTTACTCTGCAGCTGCCCAGTGTGAGCCAAGAGACCCTGAAGCACAGCGGCATTGGACGGGCTGTGATGTACCTGTACAAACACCCCAAGGAATCGAGACCGAACAAGGACATGGCCGGGAAGCTGATCAGTACGTAAACCTTGCCTGTGCCTTGTCTGAGATTCTGCTGATGATGGATGGAACTTCTGCATCAGTTTCTGATGCACTACTGTTATCTGTAGAATAGATTCTGCAATGTAGGAACCTCACGGATCAGTTCCATCACTTTGTAGAGCTCTTAACAAAAACTGTTACGTTAACTTCTGCACGCACCTGTTTCATTCTTGTCTTTAACGAGAGGATGGCATTTGTTTTGCCCTGGTTCTCTCTTGGCTCATTGTCCAGATCTTGTGTATATGCTGCAAAGGCAGGAAGGTGCTACCAGAGGACTGTTTATTCCATGGACTTTGGAGAGAACGTGGCTGACTGAATGTTTACTACTGAACCAGCTGTACTCCACGTAGAGTGCATTCCATCCAGAATGGCTGCAGACTGATGTTCTTTAGGAACTTCTCTGCATATTTCTAAAATAGCATTCCTGTGGGGTGCAGGAGCAACTGACACTGAGTATTCTGAGAGCTTGGAGACATTCTAAAAGAGCAGGCAACAGGGACTTTGGGAATGAAAGTTCTTGCTTTCTGTTCACAAGGCTAGTTTTCCAGTAAATACTAAGGGCTCAAAAATCATTTGGTTGAAAGGAAGCATAAATACTTGCCACAAACTTTAAAAGCTGTACTTTATCACCAGAGTGGTTTGAAAGAAACAAAGGCCTGGTCTTTCTTAACTAATTATTTTTTTAAATAGATGAATGGTCTCGACCCATTTTTGGCCTTACCTCAAACTACAAAGGCATGACCAGAGAAGAGAGGGAACAGAGAGATTTGGAACAGATGCCTCATCGAAGGAAATTAAGCAGGTAGGAGTAGCAGGCAGAAACATGAAATCCTTCTTTCTAAGACTCCATCAAGAGAAACCAAGTGGAATGTAATTACTAAAGGAAATAAAAGGGTAGTGAGTTATGGCCTTTCTTTAACACCTTGATTGTCTTTTAAAATTTCTTTCTCTTTGTATAGATGCTTATAAATATTTTTCTTGCAGCTCTGGTGGTCAGACTCCCCGCAGGGACCTGGAGAAAGTGTTAACAGGAGAGGAAAAGTAGGTTGGATTTTTTNAAGTATTTTGGTGGCACTACCATTATGGAACCTGTGTAGAGGTTTTAGAGGGAGTGGTATGCAGTGTGTTTCAGGGCAGAGCACACTTGGTGGCTTTACTTCTTTCTGGATAAGATTTGTCCATAACAGTCATATCATTTTTTTCCATAGGGCTCTCAGGCCTGGGGACCCTGGGTTCTGTGCCCGTGCGAGGGTGCCAATGCCCTCCAACAAAGACTACGTGGTCAGGCCCAAGTGGAACGTGGAAATGGAGTCCTCCAGGGTAAGCACTGGCAGTATCCTGGTGATTGTTCCTAAACCTGGGGTTCTGTCACCATATCGCCATGGTTACTGTACAGAAGGGTAGTTCTTTTAAGGGCCTTTACTAGTGGGTGTGGACAGTAAATTCTCTGATAAGTAGGCTGCTCTAAGCTCATCACATGTTTTCACAGGAAAACATTTTCTCTGATCAAAAAGAGATTTTTGAGTTAACTTTTCTAGAATTTCTCTCTCAGGTGAGAGTCTGATATACAGGCTTCATGCTTTAAAGCATTTTGAGCTAAAGCTGCAGTTCAGTACTTGTGTCACTGCACTGATGTTTTTATACCTCTCCCAGCTTTTGTATCATCTTCTGATAATGTTCCAGTTTAGGAAACCTTCGAGGTTTTGGTGAACATGAACAGCTTCAGTGGAGGCCTTTGTGTTGCTTTATGTGTTCGTCCATCTACTCATACAGTTTCATTTTCAAGGGGTGTATGTGGTAGAATATGTGTAAATGGAAGAAGTAACAATTGCTGTGCTGTCTGCTGTTCTCTCTCCTTCTGTCCATTAACTGAGATATTGTTTCTAGCCCGGGACTGTTAAGAGAGGTATTAGTCGCTTGGAAAAGCACAAGAGACGGTTTGCTGAACAGAAACGACTCAGCAAAGTGCATCGGGCCATCAAGTTCAGCATTGAAGGCAACAGGATGCCCCTGTAGCCATACCACTGCCTTCCCAAGTTGGAGAGGTATCCCTCGAGGGAGGTGTGAACAGTGCATGTGCTCCAGCTGTTGGCAGTTTGCACATGCAAGGACAGGAGTTGTGTACACCCTAACTTAAACCCGGAAAACTCTCCTTGAATTCTCTCGTGTCTGTACTGTGACCTACAAGGGAACTTGTACAGGAGAAAACAGGCTCTAGCACATAACATCTGCCACGGCTCCTGCCTGCACAGCTTCAGGGTACCCGAATGACAAGGAGTTCAGTGAAAATACCTGTGCTCAAAACCAGCTTTGCACCACTTGTGGTTTTGAATGCTGTTCTGACTCAGTTAGGTTTTCCAGGTTGACCTGAAGTAACACATGGGAATTCTTAGCCCTTGGTACAGGACCTCATGTCACTGCACACCGGCGTCTGTGGCTGACCTCTGACTGGGGCACAGTGAGGTGTTTTCACACCTGCTCGTTCAATGAAGTAGAATGATGTGAGACAATACGGGTGGTTGATGGGAGGTACAGAATGAGACGGGGGGAGAAGAATCCTCTGCTGTGAATGTGGGCTGGGAGACCATGCGTCAATCTGGGAATTGTTTTGACAATTCCTGGTCTGCATTTCAGTGCTGTGAGCAGGGCTGCCACAAGCTAAGTGACAGGAAGAGGTGAACACAAGTCGTAGATAACTGTTGGGTTTAAGCATCCTATTTATTTGTTTTTTAAAAATATTTTCTCAAACATCACTGTGACATTTTAGCTATAATTTCAGTGAATGGTGAACAGTTTTATGAATAAACCTTAAACCTTATTTAAAATCAGCTGTCAGGAGCACCTTCCTTAGCCATGGGAACAAGTTTCTAATGGATGTGTTTTTCAGATACTAAGTAGCATGTTCTGGATATCACTGTTTCTCCCAAACTTAAAGGTGTCATGGTTCCATCACTTACTGTTTCTGTTGTCTAGTTAAGGAAAATTGCCTTCTAGGAAGCACTGGCTATGGCTTGAAAGGTCCTTGCTGTTTGTCTTCAGTGGTGTGTCAGCACAGCATCACTGTATTAATCTGTGCGGAATAACTGTTGCACCACCTGGTTTTCATTTGCAGTTGAAATACAGAGATGAAATGCAATAACTTCTAATAGCTTGTATGGCATTTCTTTTTGCTACCCCCTACACTGCCTTTGTCCAGTAATCCCTTGCTTTCTAAATACTAATCCCTGATTTTTAAAATACGTGGCAGTGTGGAATTGATGTGTCAGCCTTAGTCACAGTGTACGCGTGTCTAACTCTCCTGCAGGAAGCCCCAGAGGGGTGATGCTGGTGCACTGTGGTTCTGACCCAGCTCCAGCCAATAGATACAAAACTTCCAAACTGCATCCAGCTACACAGTGATTGACCCTGCACTGTGATGGCTGTGAGTGCCACTGCCTTCTCCTGGGCCCTGCAGATATGCTGGGGAAGCGTTTTCCCCTCTGAGAACAGACAGACCAGCTGGACCCAGGGCCTCCCCCAGCTCCTTGCCCGGGTGCAACCTCATATGCGCCGCTTGCCTTGGACCTCTGGGGTGTCTGCTTTTTTTTCGGTGGTAATTATTAGTTTTATTTTTAAGTTCCAGGGGACCTCTAAGAAAGGGGTGAGTCGACTGGACAAACAGATGCGGAAATTCACAGATATCAGGAAAAAAAGCAGATCGGCCCATGCAGTGAAAATCAGCATTGAGGGCAATAAGATGCCATTGTGACCCTTCACAGAATGCCCCATGAGCTCTGATGTAAGACAATACACCCACAGACTCTTTGGAGACCTTTACATTTTTTAACTTGTTTGGGGTGGGTTTGGTTTTTTTGGTTTGTTTTTTAAGTGAATCCTTAAATTGTTGGTTCAGGTTCTGGTAGAAGATGTTGTCTAAGGACTGTGAATATGGGGACTCCTTTTTCCTAATTGTATTTAAACTGGCCCTGTTGTGTCCTATGTACAGATCATGTATTTGTTGTATTGCAACACTTTAAAAAATAAAACATCTTCTGGCTTTTTCTGGGGAGGGGACTGCCTATTTATTGCACAGACCACCTGGGATGTGGAAAAACTGAGGGGTTAATTTTTTGTTCATCTCTGTCCATCTTCTCTTTATTCATTGCTTTATTAATCAGTTGTTATATCTTTGGAGACCTGCATCTATTGCTTTTGATTTAGAAGTACTGACCATCTTCCATGCAAAAGATTTTCTTTTCATGAAGACTAATGTAAAGTTCAGGAGAAAGCCAGCAGATTGACCACTTAAAATTTCAGCTGCTTCCAGCATCTTCCAGGTAAAATGTTGCTGTAGCTTACCAGTGACTTTGCAAAAGTTTATTTTACCAATGGGAAGGAGAACGTTCTTGTGTTAGGGGAGGTAATGCTGTTTCTCTGTTCCTGCTGCTACAGAATGACAGAGTAGCATTTGGTACTGTGGCTTCTTTGCCTCTACCTCTGAAAATGGCTGTCTTTGCTGAGCTTGCCTCAGAAGAAGACTCTTTTGCACAGGTAATTGGCAGTTGGTATTTTTTCAGTAAAGAAGTCACCTTTGTGCTGAAGGAACAGAGCCTGTTTGCTGAAATGAGTAGTCTGTAATTCTGGGGATCCTGGTGTTGGCTGAGTTACTGCTGGGACCAGTCATGGAGAGATTGCAAGTGTGTGAAGGTTCACATGTTAAATTTGCCCCTGTAAGATTGGAGGGAGTGACAGTAACATAGAGCTGTGTGCTGGGACACCAACTTGAAGCAAGAACTAAGGAAGACACCTATGCTGGCTGGGGAACTAAAGCACTCTGTTCCTGCTTTCTCCAGGTATGTGTATAATGCAGTAACCACTTCAGGTGTGTGTTTTTAGTGTGCTGAGCCCTTCAGGGGTTTAGGGTTTGGGGTTTTTTTTCATTTTAAATAATTTTTTGAAAGCTAGGACATTCTTTACTGCCAGAGTGGCAGATGCAACTCTGAACAATAAGCGAACTGTTGTAGAGCTGTTCAGAGCCAGAGTCTGGCCTGGAAGGTTCAGGGGTTAGAATGGATTCTTTTTTCATCCCCCAACTTCTTTTGTAGTTCTAGTGCTACAGTCTGGTTCTGCAGTTATGGGGGGTGCTGGGGGCTACTTCTGAATCCGAAGAGACATTTCCGTGAAGTACTGAACCTTGTGGCCTTGTGGAATGCCTAATACAAATTCTTCCAGTCAAAATTAATAGCTCAGCAGTACTTTCTCTGAGGAAAACAAAGGTTCTGTTGTGGAACAGTAAGAATGGACTTTCAGAAGTACTGGGGGGTTTGTAATCATAATGTCATAGTCAATTGTAAGAAAGGGTCACAAAATCAGAACTTGACATGAAACACTATTTCAACTGTTCAGAATTCTACTACAAAAGCCTTTTATGCTCCTGTAGCTAGGTAGGTTCCTGCTCGGTTTATACACATGTAGACATCGTTTTTTGTACTGGAAAACATCTGTAATTTAGTAAACTGATATGTATTTGAGGTTGTACTTGGTGCCAGAACTTTGGAGCTTCCTCCCTGTGTTTAGCAGTCTTATGACAGACACCGTTAGCACAACTGCACTTCCTTCAGTGAGCACTGAATTCACACAGGGTTGTGGGCCTGTCTGTGGTAACACCGGTAGGCTTCAGACAGGGAAAGTGCTTTCTTTCTCTGAAACAAATCTTCCCGATTCCCATTAAGCAGAGTTACCTCCTCCTTTGTTACTTGCAGATAGTTCTTTATTATACAGAAGGACTTTACTCAGCAATACTTAAATGAGCAATTAATGCATTTCAAAATTTCTTTGAGGGTAAGTTGATTTTACATCATTAAGGATGGGAGCAGGCATAGTGTCATAGGCTGAAACACTGTAATGATAGTTCAGTAATGATAGTGATGTAATAATGTTCTTAGAGGCGGTATTAAGAAAAGTCAATGGAAAAGTTTTCTGAATCTCCTATGCTTTCAACCACCTCTTTGATCCAGGGGAGGTAGTTGGATACTCTGGTGTATACGCCATATTTTCCTTGTTCAGCACAGCCTTCACCCCAGCTGACGATGCCCAGGAGGAACCAGGTGTTGTGGTGGGGCACAGTGAAGGGCCCCCCGCTGTCCCCCTTGCAGGCGTCGGCTGCGGCCGTGCTGTGCCCTGCACAGAACATGCTGTCAGTGAGCAGCCTGTCCATGGCCTGCTGGCAGCGCTCCAGGCCCACGATGGGCAGCTGCACTTTCATGAGGAAGCGCAGGGTGGAGCCCCTCTCATGTGTGGCTCCCCAGCCGCTGACCATCCCCACTCTCCCCTCTTCAGAGAGTAGTGCAGCCAGGTTAGGGCTGGGCAGACAGATGGGGATCACATACTCGTTCAAAACAGCAGCACTGCTCAAATAGAGCAGGGCAATGTCACCATTGTAGTTGTTGGAATTGTAATGTGGGTGTATCCAGCTCCGTTCCACAGCGATCTTCTGTTCCTTGAATTCTCTCTGGTATTTGTCAAAGTCTCCTGCAGTCAGGACAAGTTAAAACGTTAAGCAAAGTGAACAGCCTCGGTTATATTGTCACAGGGAACAGGAAGGATAGGGGGTTATAATGCTTTGATCTTTTGTTCCAAGGTGGAACAGCCCAAACCAAATCCTGCTTGTGACTGATTTCTCATGCTGTGCAGCTATGATCCTGCAGTCCAAACTATCCAGGTGCCCTTTAGAGGCAGAACAGAGCTGGAGCCTGGATGCTGACACACCAACAAAGACTATTTGTTTCCCATAAATACTGTCAGTTGTTTTTAGTAAGCACTGTTGTGTTTAAACTTCTGTGTTTTCTAAACTTCTGTGTTTTCCCCTCAGGAACACGACATCAGCATTAAGCTGCAGCTGGATCTAAGGCTGGTGAACTGTTTCCTGTCAGATGCCCAGTGCTGGAATGCTGTTTGCTCCTCCTCTCCACAAGGTTTCAAGCACAAAATTGTGTCTGCACCATTCCTGCTGCAAAGGGTCCAGTTCCTGTGGCTGGAGCTTGTGAGAGGAGCTTTATGCTCTGAAGCAGTTACAGACTGTTAGTTGGCAGTTACAGGCTTAGTGGAAGAGGCAGCAGAGGAGGAAACTAATCTTAAGGCTAACTGAAACCCAAAATGGCCTTGTCACCTGCAGGAACTCTTCATCCTGAAGTGTCCCTGAGATGTGTGCAGTCTGTGTGCACAGTGAGTTTGCCAAAATGGGTCTGTGCTTTATGCTCCCAGGTTCTCAGTGAAAACAGAAGGGGACCAGCTGCAGCCCCTCAGCACTTGCATGGTGCCAAGGCCATGACACCGTTCCCTAAATCTCAGAGTGGCTGGGCCTGTCTCAGTCCTGCCTTGCTGTGTCACACAAAGCTCGGCTGCAGCCAGAGGTGCCCCACGCTCACCCAGGGTGACGTGCTGGGGGCGGACGAGGTCGAGGCAGTGCGCGGCCGTGAGCACCCAGCGCCGGCTGATGAGGCTCCCGCCGCAGAACCCAAGGTCCCGGCTGTTCCGGAGCAGCACCTGTAGGAGGGGAGAGGCAGAACCCGGCACTAGGGCAGGGCCAGGCTCTTGCACACACTATCGGCTGCAGGCCCGACCCTGTGTAAGGAGCACGGCTGCTGGGAACGACCAGCACACCAAGCACAGGTGGGGTGAAAACAGTAATAAAATGATAGCACTGCTGGGACAAGGGAGCAGAGTATGATAAGGAACTAAGCTTCAAAAACTCAAATCGATTGCCTGCTGCAGTGGCTGGCATTCTTCTGAAAGAACAAGTATGACTGATTTTTTTTTCATGTGGTTTGAAAAGTTTTGGGGGCTGGGAACAGAACCACAAGGTGTAGTTCATTGGGACTCTGAAAATCAAATTTGTAATCACACAGCAGCAAATGGACAAGTTAAAACACCCTGCTTTGTGTTTGTTGTCCGTTTTGTCTGTTCAAAGTTACAAGCTCCACCGATGCCTCAGCATCTCCTCAATTAAACTCCCCAGACCTATTAATTCATGTGTTAAACTGAAGAAAAACCTTAAATGTTGGTACTCTGCACCTCCAGTGAAGTTAATAATCAAAGAGTGGAAAGGGGTGTGACACAGTCTGGCCAGCTCCTGAAGTAATGTCCTGTTTTACAGGACCCATTTTGACTTAATTTTATGTACTGTTGATGCTTTCAATCCTGTTCAGTAGTGCTAGAAATAAACACTGTAAAGTAGCAAAGAACAATTACCAGAAAATGCTGTCTTAGGTAATGAAAAACTAGAATGCAATGGGTTTACAAAACCTTTTAAAAGAATAGTGTGTATATACATATATATATATACATATATATATACAAGATTAAATTACAAACTGCCTGATGTAATGAAAACTTAAAACTTCCTCAACTTCCTTGATGGTAACACTTCATTTCAAGAAGAAAATGTATATGTTGGGCAGCATTCAAACAACAGTCCCATCTAACAAACTCAGAATCAGGCTATAACATGGTGGAAACCCCTGACATTGCCTAATAGTGACATTTTCACTTATCAAAGTGCACAATGAATGCACGGTCCACCCAGGCTCAGCCTCTGATTTTTCTATCTGTAAATATCTCCTGACACGTGGAATTGGGAAATCCACTTGTATGACAACAGTAAAAGAGAGTGATGGTAACATGAGGGTTTTTTAGATCAGAATTTCTGTGCACAAGCCCCCGCACAGCACTAGGACACTGACCAGAGACAATAGAGTGAAAATTAGTGACAAATATGCCCCAAACCATTATTTAAAATTCAAAACAAGACAACGGAATACAAACACTTCAGTTGTCCCTGTTTGCCACATGCACTTGCCTTCACCTTTTACCCTCAGTTTTACCTCCCTTACTGTAACACCTGTGAACAGCTCAGCATTCTAAGGAATCTGAACTGGCCATGGAAGCTGCCTTGTGAAAACTCCCAGCCTTCAAAAAGGAAGCAAAGCCTGGCTTTTCCCCAAGGACATGCCGACACAACCTGAATGACAGCACAGAAGATCTGACTGACTTAAGAGAGAGGGTATTAACATTCCAATCCAAAAAGCCAAGATGAGGGAAGAATGATAAAGGTATTTAACGTCCCTATCATCAAAAATTCCTGCAGAGGACTGAGAAATACATGTGGTTCCATTGCTCTCGCCCTGAAAAAACAACTTTATAATGGCTTGGTGAACTCTGCTCCTCCTGATGGACCCAGTGATGATAAAGTAAACAAGCATTTAGGTGTGGTGTTTATGGTGAGACTGAAAGTATTACCTGCCAGGGGCAATGTCCACGATGACACAGTGCTCCTCCCGTTACCCTGGAGTCATACTGCTTCAAAGTAGAGCCGATGTTTGTCTGGGAGGGCTGAGGGGCAGGCTGAGGCATGTGCAAAACATCTCCCCAGTCACTGCTCTGATGCAGCCCCTCATTCCCATGTTGAACAGCCCCTGTTCCATTCTGGCCAGAGCCCTCCCATTGTTGGTTTTGCCCCGTAGCATTTCCCACTGCTCCTCGCCTCGCCACAGGTGCTGTGGTCTTGTTCTGCCCTGCAGGACTCTGGGTTGGTTCACCCTGGACAGCCAGGGCTCCCCTGGGCCTGCCAGGCCTGGTGGTCTCCTCCACTGCCTCGTGGTGCTTAAGGACATCCAGCTCTTGCCCCGCAGAATTGCCCCACAGTGGCTTCTGGGTCACAGAGCCCACCAGTGTCTTGTTCCAGCTGAAAACATCTCCTGCCGTCGCCATTTGTCCAGCGTCACCCTTTGTGCATGTGCTCTGTCCAAAAGCATCCTTTAAAGTCTCCTTTACCCCAATATCACGGTGTTCCAGCTCTGTCTGCCTAACTGTGCCCTCTGTGCTCCCATTCCACTTGGGCACAACATCCCTGTGCTCCCATTGGCCCCTGCGAAGCAATTTTGGCCCCAGCCGTTGTTCCTCCAGAGCCCACCTGGCTTTGATCAGGCCACAGGGAAATGGTGCTGGAGGGAGGAATGACAGAAACAAAGACTTGAGCTTAGGGTATGTGGTGTCATGTTGAACTCAATGTAGTGCTTTTCCTGTCCAAGGATGGGACTCAACCTTTCATTAAGAGCCCAGGAACAACTCTGACATCATGATTTTCAACAGCCCATTGGCCACCACCCAACTGAGGTGTGCAGAGCTCATAGCCCAGAAATGGGCCCGTAGCTGTGCCTTCTCTGAGTCACCAGCATCAGCCAGGAGCAGCCTGGCCAGGGCCCTCTTCAGGACAGAATGCAAACCCAGTGCTCCCTTCCTGCCTTAACAGCCAGTTTTAAAGTCCCTGGCCTGTCCCCTCAGCACTTCAGCATCATGACTGTTCAGCCTGTGTGGATGAGGAAGGAACAGACCCAGGGCTGACTGTCCTGCTGCTCCTTGACCCAGTACATGCTCACAGGGGCACTGGATTACAGACACCTGATAGAGAGGAACCTTAACGTTTAAAAGAGATAAACATTATAAATAAGACAGATCTTTCCATACACTAAGTGCAAGCTGCAGTAGCTGCAGCGTCTTCAGCTCTTCTGCAATTAGTGAAGAAGTCGCTGCCTGCGAACCTGCCCTTTGCCTGAGGTAACCAGAGCCGCCCCTGCTTTACCTGCCTGCATGCATCTCTTCCCATCCTCGTGCAGGGCGTAGTCCCTGGCGCAGGAACACACCACGTGGAAGGCGCTGTCGCTGTCCCTGCAGTACTGCCAGCAGCCGCCGTTCTTGTACCAGCAGTCCAACCTTTCTGCCAAGAAAACACCGGCACTGCGCGGTCACAGCTGCGCATGGCCCGCGCAGCTCCCAGAGCTACCACTGCATCAAGGAAAGTAGAAAAACATCTGCCCAAACCTCACAGGGAAACAGAAGGAAGCACCTCTTACAGTTCCAGAAACCCACGCTGAGTTGCAGCAAACCAGACTTTATGTTTGTTGTTCTGTTTCGACTCTTCTCTTCCTATTTGCCAACTTTGCCCTGAGGCCACAGCTGAGCTCAGGGCCTTTCTGCCTGTGGACCAGGGGCAAGAAAAGGCCTAGAAGAGCAAACATTTCTAAATACATCTGGTTTTGATCCACCTGCATACCTTGTCTTTTATATCAAGGAAGGTTTAAAGCACAGGGCATTTTAGGGGCAGGGGGACCAATTCTTCGAGAAATTGACTGAGATTTTTATTCATTGTTACATTAAAAATAATCATGTTTAATTGCTTCAATGTACAGAGAAAAAGTTGACACTTGGAGGAAAAATAATTACTTATGAGTCATAGTTTGACACTTGGAGGAAAAATAATTACTTATGAGTCATAGTTTCCACATTAGTTTGGCTTTTGCTATTATTTCATGCCTCAGTTTGCAAGCTGGATACAGCCTTTCAGAGGATCAAAAATCTGAAAAGAGAAGGCAGTTTTTCTCCTTCCTTTCTCATTATTCATATATTACAACATAAAAATAATAATTCTTTTGCTTACAGTAAGCTTTGTCTCATTTGTTTGATGATTGACTCAATAAAAGAGAAGAGCCTCACCATGACTGATCTCCAGTGCAGACATCTATGGCAGGAGTTACTAGAGTCGTTATCCCTCTAAACTGATAAAAAGTGGTAATTCCCTATCATTTCTTGAAAGCAGATGGGAGATGACCAGTGCCATCCTTCCTTCAGAATGAATTTCAACGTGTCTGCTCCTGTACTTACCTGTTTCACAGTTGTGTCCTCCAAATTTGGGGTGGCAGATGCAAAAGTAACTGTAGTGTCTTATTTTGCACACTCCACCATTGTTACAGGGATTTGTACTACATGGATTTAAACCTATGGAGAAGAAACAAGGTATAGTGTAACTCCAGGAATAAAGACAAAACCTGGTTCTAAATTGCTACATAATTCTTTGTACCCAAGAGGGACATGAGATGCATTTTCTAAAAATTCCTTTTTTACCTACCTTTGTAATTGAACCAAAATTCCATCTGCAAGAAGAAATCACAAATGAAGAGAACAGTCATAAACGGTCATATTGATTACTGAAGATATAATTTAGAAAACTCTTTTTTTTAGGGTCCATGTAAACTGACATTTTGATTACAACCATGAATACACTCTCAGAACAGATCTCCTGATCACCACCATGCCACTTGCTTTTGTTTGCACCATGGACCACCCCCAGAGTGCACAAACTGGGCTGTCCTGGAACCAAAATTAAACTGAAAGCTCAGGTCCATAAATGCTTTAGCCTGTGTCTCCTGGCCCAGGGGTTTCAAGTGGCACCATCACCACCTGCCTCCCCCCTCCCAGGAGGAGTCAATGCAAGGCCTCAGCATGAGCTGCCTTGTTCTGAAGAGCCACTTCCCCTGCACTGCTCCACCTGCTGAGGAGACATCACCTGGCACCTCAAGCTGGATCCAGGAGAGCTCAGGCCCCTCTGTGTGACACCCCTGAGCAGAAGGCCCTGGCAGAATGCCCCAGTCATGCTCCCAGCAGGATGCTGTCAGGCCCTTGGGAGCAGGGTACCCCTCCTTTGTATTTGGAGGGTCTGATCAAGCAAGTGACCTCTGAAAATGTCCCAGTCATGTTGCTGGATTGATGGTCACACAGATACAGGGTTTAGATACTTCAAAGAATTGTGTTTAACATTTACACAACAAACAGAGCACTCAACAAAATGAAATCTCACAGGTGCCTTGAGTGACCTACCCTTAAGGGACTCAAACTGCAGAGTCCATAGACACACACCCACCAAAGCCACACCTGATGCCTTGGGAAGGATTATTTACACCCCACTGCTGACCTCCCTCTATTTCTCCTAAAATCAGGTTTCTCACTGTTTTCTCCTGTGAATGGAAGATCTCCTTAGCCTCCTCAAATGAACACTTTTCCTCATTGCATTCTCTCTCCAGGTTCCCTGGGCGAATCTCTTCTAGGAAGCGGTTGGCACGTTTATGGACTCGCAGCATCTCGTGGGCTTTGTCTTTTCTCATAAACACTAAAAGAGCAAAACTGAACAGTTGGTACAGGAAGACAAAGCAGCAGCATTATTACAGTCACAGTCAGAGAGGTAGTCAGTGGGCTGGTATAAATAGGGGAAGTGGAAATTTACACAAACAGCCCAAAGAAAAATAAAATTAGCCTGTCTTCCAGCAAAAGATACCAGTAGTTTAGGCTTTCTTTCAGTGAATCAAAAGAGCCACTACTGAGACCTGCAGATAAGTGCAGAAATAACTTTTTTATTCCACAAGACTCTTGAGTATTGCAACTTCTTCTGTGAAGGATGGTTATATTTTTCTGCTTAACCATCTTGATTCACAGCAATTATTAGTTTGATATTTTGTAATGGATGCCCAGAGTTTTCCAGGTGCTACTGTGGCCACAACAGGACAGACACCAATCCTCTATTAAGAGAAATATTAAAGTGTCAGATTTGTACTTACACTTAGTTCATCTCAGCTTCATGTCACTAAACTACCTGCCCTCCTCCTGCAGTGCCTGAAGCTACTACTGTCGGTAAGTTAAGGGAGGAATGCAAAGAGGGAATATGGCAGTAAGGTCCTGCCCACACACCCCCTGCTTCTTCTGAAGGTTTTGCCTTTTTGTTACATCTCCAGTGATACAAGGGACTTAGATTTTAGGGTTAACTGCTGATAGATTTTCGGGTTGATTTCTAGTATTGCAAAATTTTGCAGCTGCTTGCTAAACAATGTATGTGCTTGCTTAATATTTGCTGTGCTGGCCAGGCAAAGAGAAGGATGTATGGGAGAATAAGGATAAGATGCCAAACCATTGAAAAAGAAAAACCAGCTGAGACCTGGTTCCTACTCTTGGACCCCTAAACCGGCCAAAACCAGCCTCGCAGTTCGGACTAAGACCAAGGGACCAGGGGGCATGCGCAAGGAAGCAAGGTGAAAAGTTTAATCCTGAGGAAGACTCATTTACTTCATCCTGAGACCCCTGCCCACGACAACCAGGAGGCACTGCACATGCACACAGCATATGCTAATGACCATTGAGCTAATTACTGTACAAAGCAGGGATAGGTTATGAATATGTATAGGTTATTGTGTAACCTGATGCATATGTAACATGTAACCAGATATATTCCAAGCTGAGGACTGCGTTGGGTACGCATGGCTTTCAGGGACTACCTGACATGCGTCCAGCGCTGCAGTAAAAGGCATACCTACTTTACAACTTTCAGGGTTATGGAGTTTTTACCCCAAATCACCAAAAGTGTGGTCCAGTATCCAAAGCCCACTCAGCAGATGGAGAGGCTGCTGCTACCAGTGCTCTAAGGTGAAAGCTCAGGCTGTAATCCCGACAAAGCCCACAAAAATTCACAGAGCAGTGTACCTAACAGTGCTCCATTTTCCAAGTCATGAGGCAGTGCCCTGGACAAATCAAACCCTTGGACAAAGAACCCAGTTTTGGAGATGGACTGTGAAAACACACATTTCTATTTAGTAGCAGGAACAGTATCTACAGCAATGCCTGAAATTCTAGAATGATATTAAATTGCCTCATTTCTAGGCAATTAATATAGCCCACAAAAACTCTTAGTAGAGAAAGGCTTTGGACAGATCCTGCTGTCTGTTAACAGAGAAAACGTCTTTCACGTATGAGTGAAATTTCCCTTCACCATCCCTTGTGTTCTGGGGTCACCTCAGAGGATTTACCTGCTCTAAGTCGGCGTCCCACACAGAGGAGATGCCTGTGGTGAGCCTTCTGGTATGCAGATACACTGCCAGCTCTGCTCTTCCTCCTCTGCAAGGATAGCCACAATGATCCCTGAGATCCTATACGCCCTTGTGCCTGTTCTACAGCTGTCTGAAGCCATTTCCAAACCTTGTATAGTACAGTCAACACAAGGTCCAAGAATACATGTTGAGAGTGCCTCATTTTAGCTTCCCAAATTGGAAATCTTTGCCATGGAAAAATCATTATGATTCTAGGTTCAATATCACAAGGAGAATATTTTTCAACAGGGGAGTGGGCTAAGTAGAAAGCTAAGAAAGGCTAATTTCTCTTGGAAATACATATATATGAATTTTATTTTTTTTCTTGTGCATTTCAGGAAGTGTTTCTTCAACCCACAGGACTTTGTGGTCAGAACAGGAATGTAGTTTCAGTTTAAATGCTGAAATTGCCACAGTAACACAAGTTAAAAAGGTAACTCAGAAGTACTACCTGAATATGAAAACGGCCAGCTGCTGTTGATGGAGCACAAAATCAGAAGAAATATCCCAAGTAAGGAGCTGCTCCCCATGTCAGTGAGCATTCAGAACACTCTGACTTCCTTCAGAGAGAAAAGAAGAATCAAGTTAGTATGTTGTCACAAAACCAGCCAGCAAGAAAGATGAAGCAGAAGCAAAAGGACAAGAGCAGGGACAAAGAAATCAACATCTCCCCAGTTCCTTCTGACCTCACGTCCCTTGTTTCTCCAAGCCACTGCAGCAGGAATCCCCACAGGCAGGGGCTGAGCCAGCCCAGGCTGTGGTGCAGGGTCTGAGCCAGAGCCCCCATGGAAAAGCCATGGGGAGCATGGGAGTGCTGGGGCCAGCGCCCAGAGGAGCAGGGGCTGCTCCCAGCCACAGCCCAGGCCCCGCTGTGCCGGCTCTCATGCCAAGGCCAGATGCACAGCCAGACACGAGCTCCAGCAGTCCCAGCAGTTCCAGCAGCCACTGTGCAATTCCTGATGGTCTGGGCAAGTAAGGTCATCCACACCAACCTCAGC
Source organism: Daphoenositta chrysoptera (assembly GCA_013397915.1). Lineage (NCBI taxonomy): Eukaryota > Metazoa > Chordata > Aves > Passeriformes > Daphoenositta > Daphoenositta chrysoptera. Next base: position 134,411 of record VZRO01007911.1, read on the forward strand.
CAGGCACCAACCATCACATACCTGGGAGCCACAGCTACAAGACAGAAGTTTGGAGTTCTTGGCATTAGCTTCCCACGCTGAATGATCTACCAGGATTTAACAGCACATACTTTTCTGCTAAGTGCAGCATGTTTTCAAAAACACAAGATGCAGAGTGAGTTCAGCTTACACAGAATCATGCAATTATACTCACTTTTTCTTTATTTTTTTTAGGGGAAGATAGGAAAGAGATTTGGATGTACACCAGGAACAGCCATGAGGTCAAGAGGTTGATCATTAACCCATCACAAATATTGACAGAGGAGAGACAACTTGGATTTATTAAACACATTAGAACCCCAAAATCAGAAGAAAATTGCATTTGTGTTTCCACATATACAGGTGCATTAAAAAGAGAATTCAAAAGGTCTTAAAAAATATCCTTCAGTAATAAAAGCCACATTTTACAACAAATTTATTCAGGAAAATGTGGAAATTTTGAGAGCAGATTTCTGATACTCCATCATCTTTCAGCAGATAAGACCAACCAATGTGGAAAACACATAAGCTGCTCTGTAAACCTCTGCTGAAATATGCAGAGCTGGGCGTGTGCAGGAGGATTCACAGCAGTCACCTTCAGGCAGGCAAATATTGCCCTGCCACAGTCACAGCCACTCCGGACATTACCATTTCCACTGTTTCTCAGACCCATGTTTTACCAGCTTTGAACACAATTGTGTTTTTCCCTGCGAGTCAGTGTTACAGGTTCCCTCTTCCCTGTGCAGGCCTGGTGGGAAGACTGCTGTTCAAAGCACTATTCTTTAATGTTTGTCCATCCCTAAATCCTGTCCCAAGGCAAAAAGAGGAGGAGAAGAGAGAGACAGAGGCAGCAAGTGACACAGAAGCCCTTGGCTTGACTGCTACTTCTTCAGTGCATGACTCAACATCCTCACTTGGGCAATAAGCACAGAGGCAGCTTCTGAGCAAACAAGTTCATGAATTTAAGAGGTATTAAGCCTCCTTGCTAATAATCATATTAAATTTCTTACAAACCCTAATCAAATTTTGTCATACCTGGGGGTTTTTTGTTTAACAGTCTCATCACAAGAGCAGACTGAAGTTCTTCACTGATCCAAACATGCAACCAAGCCCATCAAAATGTTGGAAATATATCACTACAGCAGAGATAGTTTTCCTTTTTCTTTCTACAAGACTAATTATGTTTAACAAGTCTCAAGTACTAAGAAGAGAAACAAGTATAAATTGTGATATTACACTTCACTTGGACTTCACTACTTCCTATGGACTTACTAGTGCTGTACGTCTTTATTTATTGATATACACACAGACAGAGATGCAAACAAACACATATTTATCAGTGAAAGCATCAGCAAAGCTAACACAGCCTGAAGCTGATTGCATTCACCAGAACAGGAATGAACAGAAGTGTTTGCTTGCCTTGTTAATTAGAAGAGAATTACAGACCTCGTGATAAATAGAGCCTGCAAAAGCTTGGAATTAAAGTTCATTGTTTTGGTTTTTTCTGTGAATAACACTAAAGAGAGTTCCTTCTTTTAAGGAAGTTTGGGAGGGTAAATTCAGGCATCAAGTGTACGAAGAATGGAAAATACAGATAAGTTCCAGTCACCTGCTGAATCAACAATCTGTGAAAAGATGTGAAGAACTGGAGGTAGTAATGACATAATAAAAATTTCACTGGGTTGAAAGAAAAATTATACAAATACAGAGCAAACCAAAACAGTTATTGTGGGTAATACCTTGCAGTACAGCTGAAATGACAAAACTGCATCTCTAGGGTTATTTGCAAAACAGTTTTCTCTGTCCCCTCCTGCTTCTACCCCAAACAGTTCAGACATTTTACATCTCAAAGATGGAGTTGTCTGACTATGGTCAACCTTATCTTCTACAATGCTGTATGTAACAGCATCTCAGCTAACAGAGGATTTTTTCTTGCCTGTAAGGCCTAAGTAGGACCATGCTACAAATAAACAACATAACAAGATGTAAAATGTAAACAAGAAATAAAGAAGGAAAAGTAACACACACCAAGGAAAACAGCAAACCAGGTTAACACATACTCAATATTTAATACTGAAGATCTGACAGTACATTACACTGCATACTGTCACTAGCACAGAGCCACAATATTCCAGATCCTGGACCAGAATCAACCCTTCAAAGGAGCTGACATATCTATGTGGTGCTCGATCCACTCAAGGTACTGACTAATTTTGGTGTAGACTCCAAATTTCTCCCTTCTTCCACAGCCTTCACCCCAGCTCACCAGTCCTACCAAAAACCAAGTATCCTTATATCTAGTGAACATAGGACCCCCACTGTCCCCTCTGCAGGAATCTTTCCTGTCTCCCAGGCTCCCAGCACACAGCATGTTGTCAGAGATAGGGAAGCTCATGGCCTGGGCGCACTCGTTCCGGGGCACAATGGGGATTTCGATGTACCTGAGGGAAGCAGCGTAGCTGTTGTTGCACTCGCTCATGCTGCCCCAGCCCGTCACCACCATCTGCTTCCCACTCCTCATCAGCTCCTGCTCTGCCAGGTTGCGGGTGGGAAGGCAGATTGGGAGTGCGAATTTGTAATACATCACATGCTCAGCCAAGTGCAGCATTGCTATGTCATTATCTGAGGTCTTCTTGGTGTAATTTTCGTGGGTCACCCATTTATCAACCCAAATGGTTTGCTCTTCTGCCTCAGGACGGAAACGGAATTTACCTGGAGGAGCAAACAAGATGACAGATGCTGCCAAAGCTTCCTTGACCTTGAACACCAAAGGATCTGGGTTATACAGGGCATTAGGACTGCGCTCCATGTTTTTACTTCTCTTGGAATACAAACAACTGTTTATGTAATAAGTTAACAGCATTCTTAACAGATGGACAAATCTGTAAACTTTTCATATTTATGGAAATCATGAATACCTATAGAGCCCTAGAGCTCTGGTCATAAGCTGAGAAACCAAAATGCCCTGTGGTGTTCATATTTCAGTACACTTGTGCAATGTGAGAGACCTTCAGGAGGAAAACAACCTTCTTGAAGCCAGCATGAAAAGCTGGGAGAGCAAGCACACCACAAAACAGGACATTTACAACAGGACATGAGCTTTATGCTGCACAGCCAGGGCCTGGATGGCTGAATGTCAGGATTTGTAAGATAAAGTTGACTGATGGGTAAGGTTATTCCTTTCTGAAATCTTACATCTGTATTTTAAGGTATTTTTCATGGCTTAAGACACCTCAGTTGCTATTTGTTCTACATGATGATGGCTGCTTCATGGGCCAAGCAGCTATGGAACAGCAAGCAAGAAACTATGTTGAAAAGGGCCAGAAAGGCAAGAAGTCATTTCTGATACACTGCAACAGGAAAGGCAGAGCGAGGTCTTTCTGGCAGGCTGTCAATGAGATCTTGCAGGTGTTATTTTGTAAAGAGCGTCTCCAAGAACAGGGACTTATGAGCCACAGTAGTCACAGAAATATATTCTCAAAAGATCCCTTAAATCCGGCTTTGGATCTTGGACTTCCAAACCACTTATTTCTGAGTCTCTCTTCTTGTTCCTCTGCAGACTAACAATGGACAGTTCACACATGGCCAGAGCAGATAGCTGAAACTTCAGGGGCACCAGCCCCTGAAGGACTTGCTAGTATCGAGACAACAATCACAAATCAGTTTTTCTCTCCTATCACAACCCCTTTTGCTTGCGGTGACAGTGACGGCAGCACCCCTGAGGCAGCCTGAAGCCACTGTGGCTGGGGGCTGGCTGGCAGGTAAGAGGCAAGGCTTTATTCCTGCCTTCACAGGTACAGACCCTGTTTTAGGCCTCAGAAATAACTCTGGACTTGAGCACTGTCAGACCATCTCCTCTGAGGAAGGCAGAGTGGCTGTGCAGGAACATGCTTGGTGTGGGGTCACACGTTCCGTACACCAGCACAGCCACCAGTTGTCTCCATCCTGAGGCACCCATCAAGCAGTGGGTGACACCTTTCACACTGCAGTGACACATTCCTTCACTCCAACCCAGGGGGACACCCTTTGACTTCTGGTGGGTTATCTACCCCTGGAGTTTCAAATTCCAGAAATCCTGGAGGTACACCTGGATGTACTGAACTCAGAGGCTGTGGAAATGCATCAAGTTCCTTCTATACAATAAGGAGCATCATAATCTTGCTGCTAGCACAAAAATGCTAACTATGAAGGCAGAGACAGTATTTTGAAGTGAATCGTTACATCTACCTATCTGCTCTGTTTTCGTGGAGGTCTGAACACACTTCTGGATGCTCTTAGGCTGGTGATGCAGGAACAAGAGCCACAAACAGAAATATTGTGTTGTTCTCAAATCCATCTTCCAAAACTTCAGCTACTCTGAGAACTAGCTTTCTACTTCAGACACTGAAAAGCCACATGAGCCCCGCTACTTCTCCCCAGGCTGAGTGCAAACCCAGATGCGTGTTCCCTCTCCAGTTTTGCTCCCGTGGATGGCAAGCTGCAGTGGGACAAGTCCAGAAGGGTGTGGGGTACCCCATCCTGATAGACACAGGCTGAGTACCACCTGTGCAGGCTCAGTACAAACACTTTCCTGGCTGCCCCCACAGACATGGCAATATCTCCATCCAAAACTCTGCTCCATTCCCTCACAGATGTCTCTGGGTTTTTCTGCTTTTGTGGTGGCAGATGTCTCTCTGTGAAATGGTGAATATTCTGGCACCACAGCTACATCACAGACTTTTCAATTCATTCTCTGTGCTGGATGTACATAAACTTATTGTCTCTGCTCTCAAGCACCTGCACATCCACAGTGCGTATGGAACATGCACACAGACCATCTATTTTAAGGCTATATACACAGATAATATATTGGCAGGACTCTCCACAAATACTGGGAATAATCAATCCTTTCACTAATGGAAAGCAAGCAGTTGAGCTGTTATGCCTCAGCATCAATGGTAGATAGAAAACACTGTTCCAAAAAAAAATCTATATAAGTGTGAATGAAACACTACTTATTTTTGTCTGTTAAATCAGGAGAAGCACTTACTTGACATAGTGACATTTTGTCATGCTCCGGAGCAGCAGAGCAAGTAAAGGCAGTGTTGCCATTCTGCAGCACCTCTCTTCCTTCTACACTGAAACACTCTTAAGTAACAGTGTTTAAATGAATGAAAGAGCAGGAGGAGTCCCTGTGGCATTCTCCTTCTGGGATCAAGGCTTTCTTTTCAGTATTGGGATGGCCTTAAATATTTTCATCACCAGAAAAACACAGGCAGAAGAGACCAAGTCTTTCTACTTCATACACAAACAGCAGTGCTCAGAAGACATCAGCTCACTTCCAGAGTAAGTCTGATAACGGCTCAAATGAAATCAGATTTTTACTAAACTTTGTTTTAAGCTAAGGTGCCTATTAAATACTGCCTAGACAGACCACTCCTACAGCCAAGGACTTTGTCTTCAGAACCTGCTAGTCTTTTCCCTGTGATGATAAATGTTGGGAATGAAACAGTTATATTTAAAAAACATTGGGACAGGTGCTTCTCCATACCGAGTTTTACTCTGAACCCCTTTTGTTCCTCAAGGCAGTGTGCTGCTGTTAGGACCCAAGCTGGATGGATGAGAACACCCCCACACAGAAACATCCCTTCGGTATTTTGCAGCATAATCTGAAACAAGACAAGAGAGGTGTGACACTGCATGGAGCATGGCTCACAGAATACTGTACTCATCCTTCTTGGAGGCTGCCAAATACCGAGACTTATCAAGCACCAAAGCACATCACATTCACTGAAGCCAAAGCTCTACAGGGGGACAAAAGCTCTATGAATAGAGTCTTTGTGAAACACCTACAAAAAAGTTTTGAATGTTCTTCCTGAATGAGGGCTGGCTTCATCCAAATCAGCATGGGGTGATGCTGGTCACTGCAAAGAAGCACTTTGTACTCAAACCTTTGAAATACAGAGCGCAAATGAGGGGTGTGTCCCACACCAGAGACAGTGCATCATCTCAGGCTGCAGCTCTCATGCTATGGTGTAAAAGGCCCTTTAATATCAAAGGGAACCCAGAACAAATTATTTGCATTCATTAGTTCCCTGGTAAGCTCTGTGAGATCTCCCTTTTCTCTGTGATAGCCCAACCTGCCATGGCATATTTTGCTGATTAAATCTGCTTACTTGAATTTATGACAGACAAGGCTTATAAGAAAGGGCAGGAAGATCACCTCCCACTGGAAGGCTGTTGCAGGAGCTGAAATACACATCACACAGCACGAGTTCCCCAGGATGGAACAACAGAGTAGGTGAGTGTCATCACCATCCTCTCTCTTGGCAGTGTTGGCAAGGTAAGGTCAAAAACTTGGCAATAGCAGCAAGGTCAAGAGTCCTCACAGATACTAAATTATTTTTTCCTGCTACTCCAACCTTTGGGATGCTTTGTAAAAGCTAGCTTCATATGACACCACCAGTAGCAATGCAAGAGCCTTTCTGGAGCAGAGAGGCAGGCAGAGTAGTTCAGGAAGAGGCTGAACTATTTGTGGCGAAGAATCCCTTTCTCCTCACCTGCCAAGGGCTACCTCCCCTTCTTCCAACTGTTCCATCAATGAGCCGAACATTGAAGTCTGCTTTGGCTTCAATGTAGTCCAACTTCACTCTTCCACAGGGGAACTCCACTGCAGGAGATGCAGAGAAGTTCACTAGCAAAGCCCCGATCACCCAATAGAAAACCTCTTTCTTGAGGATTCCCTCTGTCTCTCTAACCTAGGCAATATTGTTCAGAGGCTTCATGGAAGACCCTCGATACTTGGTAGAGGAGGCAGTCTCTTGATTCCCCTCTGTGTCTCCATAAGGCAAACATAGATTAAGGGCCATAAAGTGGGTATAGAGTTGGGAAATGCAGGCAGAGTTACTCTTCATGGAATAGATGTTTTGAAAATGAGTACAAAGTGCACTCCAGACAAATCTCCCCTAAAACTCTTTTACATCAGTCTAAACAATCCTCTGTCAAAGATGGACTACAAACATCCTGCTCTTACCTACAGGCTCACACATGGTGTGGTCATCCTTGAGCTGATACCCCGATGCACAGCTGCACAAGCGATGCTGCTCGGCAGGATCCTCCCAGCAGAAATGTTCACAGCCCCCATTATCCACAGAACAGTTGCTGTATTTGACCTCTGTGGGAAAAACAAACAGCAAGAGAGATGTGGAGTTCGGAAGTCAGAGTCACAGAAAGGTAAGGTGGCAAAATGACATCGTGCTTCAAGGGGGCAACAGCTGTCAATGGATTTGGCATGACAGCTGTGGGCTTCAATGGCACTCTGGACCTAGGTCCAGAATCAGGCAGTGGGGAGATGGAGGAAACAGATTACTGTCAGGTAGACTGGAGAACAGAAAATTCCCCGTTACTATATGCCAAGTCACACAATGGAAAGTGTTGATGACACATGACATACAATGCTCATCCCTAAATATGCTATCCAGCTTTTGTCCAAGGAAGGAACTGTCACAGTAATAAAATATTTGCCGTGGATTTGGATTTCCCCTGTATTTAAAAACCCCATCATAAACCCTGTGCTGACAATTCTGAAGTAAACCCCTGTTTACAGGGTTATTTCCAGTATCGTCCAAAATTTAGATATCTCATATCTCTAAAATTCTCCTGTGGCAACACAAAGTTAATTTTGCCTTAGATAAGCACAGATAAACCTCTTACCACAGAAGCAAGAGAGAAATCCCATTAGTAAAGAAAGTGAGTATGCTGTGCAATGACTGAAGCGTCAATCCCTATTGCAAAGAGATCCCTGACACAAAGGATTTTAGAGTGGATTAAATGCAGCATTACCATAACTGCACAAAACCCCCTCCCAGCCTTTGTTACAGATGCAGGAAAATTTTCCAATATTGTCCTTGCAGATCCCGTTGGAACAAGGATGTTGCTCACACTGATCTCCATCTGAAACAGAGGTAGGAAAACTCAGTCACTGAACCATACAGAGCTCACAGATCAAACATCAACACGAACAGACCCTCCCCAGAATCCCAAGTATCAACCATGTTTCTGGCACCTAGTGGTGACACCTCCATGGCACTTGGCCAGAGACAGGGCTGAGTTTGGGTTTTCAATTACAGCTGCAGAGCGAGTGGAGCGGGCAGAAAAAGAGGAAAGAGTTAAGCCTGAGGCAGGCAGGGCAGCAGCAGGTTACTGCTGGACCACATCAGGCAGGGTTAGAGCATCAAAGCGGTTTTCACCAATTCCTTAACTCTGGGAAGATGACTAATGATAGGTACAGGTGCACCTCAAGTGTTTTAGGAAGGTTGCTTGTATGATAGAAGAGGAAAACATTCTCTGCACACCCCATACAAGAGATAATGAGAATTCGAATTAGTATATGACACCTGGCAGGAGGAAGGCTGAGTACCAGTAACTCCTGAGGAAGCACAGACAAGTGATTAGAAAAGTCTTTACTTACCTACATACTTGCTCCAAAAATTCAACTGTGGAGAAACAAAACTTGTATTACAGCAAGAAAACCATTTTTAACAAGTGTCGCATTTAAAGTGTTTCATGGTCTTGGCCAACAGGACACAGCACGTGGGCCAATAGCATCAGTCTCATTCTTCTTGGCAGTGTAGTGACTGGCACTACAAACCAAGAAAACTGGTCAATGATCCTCCTGTACTGTCTGTACTAAGCACAGATACTCCTGCTCTGCTTGCAGGCTCTGTTTTCTTGGCACTTACTGCCAGGTAAGTCACCCGAGTTCACTTCAGCCCAGTTAGACAAAACACAGGCATTCCAAGGACAGCCCCTCTCTCCTCTGGGGTCTGAGGGACAGCAAGGACTAGCTCATCCTATGCTTTGGGCCTACTCTGCTCAACATAGCAACAGAGAGTCCAACCCAACACAACAACTGAAAGTGTGGAAAGGAGCAGGAATCAGCAGACAGTAAACATAGTGTCCAATTCAAATGAGGAGTTTGGAGAAGGAGAGAGAGCACACAGTGAGGAGAGAAATACTCGTCAGGCACAACTGGGAGACTTGGGAGATACACTGAAAAGCAGCCAGGACTGGTGAATGAACAACAAAAGGGAAAGACTGGAAGGACCGGGAAAAGCTTTAGTGGCAGCAAGAATAGCCAATGGGGTCAAGCAAGGATTGGAATTAACTGGGACCTAAACTTCACCAGGTGGTTCAGGTGGGACATGCTTGAGTAGCCAAGCTTTGTAGCCCATAGAGGGGTAACTTGACAATCACTGTGACACACTGACACTCAAAACCATGCCTACACCTGAGGAGTCAGGAGAGATCCATGTTCAGTACTGACAGCATGATCTCCTATGCCCTGGATTGCAATATTTTAAGAAAACAATTGATTGGCTAAGTTCCCCACTTATCCTTAAAAAAACCAACTTACTGTTGCTTCCCTGGTCTCAAATATCTCACTGGCCTCCTCAAAGTCACAGAGCTCTTCAATGCACTCACGCTCCACAGAGCCTGGCTTGAGCTCCTCCAGGAAAGTATTTGCCCGCTTCTGGATTCTCAGGACTTGGTTTGCATCTTTACTGCTGTAAAATACTGCAAGCAAAATGGTGAAAGCACAAGCAGAGAAAAGAGCTGGCTGAAAACTGGTAGTAGTGCTTCCCAAAGGACACTTATGACAGCAACAGCCCCTCTCCCGCACAGCAAGAGAGGTTGCCCTAGACACCATGTGCTGTGCTGCAGAAGCAAGCTCCATCCTCTGCCCTGTGGTGCTCTGACAGCCCCTACAGGGCTCAGTAGGGCTCTGACCAGGCAGCTGCCATGGCCCCAGCACTGTCTGTCAACCTCTGCTAAAGAAGTCAAACCTCCCTAATGGGAACAATTCCAGCCACTCCCTCTGACTAAAAGAGGAGCCGGAAATGCACTTGCAGTGACTGGGAAAGGGTGAAGGCCATGTCTCAAAAGAACACTTACTTGAGGTGCCACAGCCCGGTGAAGAGCAGGCAGCCAGCAGCAGCCCCACAGTGAGGAGCTTCCACATCCTGCAGCAGGAGTCACCTGAGGAGGAGAAGGCAGGTGTCAAGAGGAGCACATTGCAGAGTGACACGAGAGCCTGCTGCACACAGTTCCCATCCATCCAGCTCAGCCAGGTTGCTCACTTGCTTTTCAGAGAGCAGCTTCCCTGCTGAATGCTCTGCTGTGCCCCATCTCCGACTCCAGCTCTGGAGCAGCTGTTCACTAGAGTCCCTCCAGACTGGTTTGTTCATTCCCTTTAACACTCCAGCAGCTCTCCCAGAACACTTCTGGTCTGTCCTGACACCCTCCCCTTGTCACTGGACATTTTTTACAAGCTTCATGCTCCATTAAAGCAAGCTGTACTTGGAAATCTCAAAGGATACAATACTTTTGAAGCACTTACTGCTTTATTCACTGGGAATCAGCGTGATCTGTTCTTCCTCCATGAAATCTGCTGGAACTTAGTTAATCCGTAACTTCAGATATTTACTCTTTGGAGTGACATGAAGTGCTTTCTTTTTAGTTGTTAAACAAACAGTGCTCAGGGAGAGCTTGACCATTTACCTGCACACAGGGGGAAAGTGAAACAGCTGAGGCATCCACTCTGCCTTTCTCAAACCTTTCTTTTTCCTTTTGATTCTTTGGTAAGCAGAAATGGTTATATATAATTTGCAAGTGTACATACCCAGTGCTGAAGTCTCTTGAGAGATACTACCCTCTTCTCACAGCACAATCACCCAAAAGGGACATATATTTCAATTTTTAAGAGTCCTCCCACTTCACTTTCTCATCAAAGCTTCCACCACAAAATAGCCAAGGGAACTAACCCCCCTGACAGCCGTGAGCAGGTACCAGATGCTTGTTACCAGCATGCTGCATCTTCTGGTGTCCTGGGCTAGCTCTCGTCAGGACAAAGTATTCTATTGAATTCTGAACACTAAGCATTTAGAGAAAAAACCCAATTCTTTTCAGACATTTTCTTGCATTGGAGGTGGTAGGAACCAGCTGTCCCAGTTCTCTGAGAACAATGTGTGCAGTGGCACCTCTGTGAGCTGTGCAGCAGAATTTCAGAATCGTTCAGGTTGGAAAAGACTTCCAAGACCATTGAGTCCAGCCCGTGACCAATCCCCACCTTGTCCCCAGCCCAGGGCACTGAGTGCCATGTCCAGGTGTTCCTTGAACACCTCCAGGGATGGGGACTCCAAACCTCCCTGAGCAGCTCTTTCCAATGCCTGACCACCCTTTGCAGGAAGAAATTCTTCCTCATGTTGAATATATGGCATCTTAATGCAAATTACCTGTGCACGCAGGGGTCCACTGGGGTCCTTCATCAGGGAAAGTGCCACCAGAGGTTAGGGAAAGATGGGCCTCCCCAGGATGTCATCTCACATCCCGTGACACTGATTAGGAGAGCTCTGACTGCTAATAAACCTTTTATTTCCTTTTTCCCTCACAAACTTGGCCATGGACTTTCTTGAAAACAAGTTCTCTTTAAACAAAGTTCATCCATTTGGGACTTCAGCTAAAAAGATTACTGCATCCATATCCCAGCTGGGGGAGATGTGTGCACTGAAAAGCTCTACTGGTATGTTGTTCATTCTCATTTCAGCCATTCAAAAAGAAAACTTCAGCTGGTATTAATGAGAGCATATTTTTGTTGGAAGTTAAATTTATGAAACACACCTGAGGACAGGGAACAAAAAACAGGAAACCTAAATAGAAACATGAGTAATACCTGTATTACATGTATTACTTATTTGTAGCTCACCTGGATATTTGCTACCACGTAGGTTACGTGATTTTGAATATGTTTGTTTCTAAGATTTGGTATAGTCTTAGAAATAAAATTGGAAATTCAGGACATGCACACCTCAAACATCCAAGCCAATGTGTCAGCCTCCTAAAAACTTTTTTTTTTAAACCCCTGTACTGATATTCAGTACGAATTAACTTACTTCTTCATCACCCCTTTTGTTTTGAGGGCTTTATTTTCCTGTTTTCTCCTGCCACTGAAGTAAAGAAGTATTTTAAAAGCCAGCACTTGGTCTCTCAGGTGATCTTATGACTTCAGGCGCAGGGGATTGAAGAAAAGATGCTCCAGGGTATTTCAAGTTTTGCATGCCAGGGAACCATTTCAATCTAAAAAAACCACAATGCTGGGCTCACTGCTTTCTAGTTCTCCTTCATTTTATAAAAGTAGGGATTTTTCTAAGGAGGGCTAGAAGAGGGTAAAGAGGAGAAAGGACAAACTTCACAAGAGAATGGCAAAACAGAAGCTCCATAAATTTAAATTAACACTGTGGAGACTTCTGATTTAGTGTGTTATGAACAGGCACTAATATTTGATGAAATCACCTCCTTGAAGTAAAAAATATCATGGATGTTTCAAATTTCACAACTGAAAGATACGCCCCCTTACAGCTTGAAGGGACAGAGCACACCAGAGTGTTTACACACCCCTGTGTGTAAAGAAAGCCAAAAGCTTTGGTTTTCCATTTTCTGCAGGAAAGCTTCTGGCAAATTCTCAAATGTGTTCTCAGCCTTTAGCCTCTTAGCCAGGAGCACCAAATTGCTCCTCTCAAATTTTTCTAAGTTGAAATTAAAAATGTAAGTTTCTGCAAATTAAATAAATTATAGATGGATGTAAATTTTGATAGAGAAGGATACTGAAATGGGAAAAAAATCACAAAAATGAAAACCCACAGCTCTTCAGCAGTCATCCTGTGCTGCATTCATCAGTGCTTCCTATTTCATAGCTTTTAATTGGCAACAAATCTGAACAACTTACTGAGCAATAAAAGCACCAAGCCTACTTCCTGTATGCACACTGGAGCCTCTACCTGCCAGAGCTCTACCGAAGTCTCCCTCTCATCTCAAGTCCTGATTTCTTGCAAGACTTGAAGAAACAGTGTTCAGTGAGCCATCAGCTCTCCCAGTGAACTGTCTGAAATGAGACAGCAGTTCCAAACATTTAAAGGGGAAAGACAAGCTCATACACACATCACCAGACAAACAGACTGCTCCTGCTTCCCTAGGAAACCCAAGCTGAACTATCAGTCTCCTCGGGCTGCTCTTCTTAAAAGGAAAGGTCCTTGGAGCCCAAGGTTTTGCACAGTTCAGAGGACCACTGGAACATGTGCCAGAAAGGCAAGAACCTCTCCATGAAGAACCTATGTGCTGCTGGGAAGTGCTGCTGTGAATCCAGTTTGCAGCCCGGGAGCAAGAGGAATTCGACAACCTTCGCAGACATCAAGTTCTTCCCAGGCTGTTACTTCCCTGGTTGGGATCTGCTCACACCTGGAAGTGCTGCTGGGGCTGCAGGTCTGCACAGCCCCTGCCAAGAGAGACACTGTCCGCTCGCTCCAACTCCTCCCCTGGAACAGCCCATCAGCACAAACCAACCTGCTCATGGAGGAGGACTTGAGGGCTGAGCCACCCCCTTCCCTGTTCCCACGAAGAAAAGCCATAGGCCACAAGTGACTTGCATTTTACCAGGAAGTCAACCATAGGGGTCTTTCTAGGTCATATGCAAACTGCCCCAGCTCTTCCTTTCTTGTAAAGGTCACTGGGAAAGCCAGCAAAATGCTGGAACTCTTCAGACAGAAGTTGCTGGAGGGCTGCCATGACTCTTTTAGCTGTCATCAACATGGAACATCACTTTCCACAGTCTCAGGACCTTTGCATTCTGCCCACATGAGAACTAAACACCTCAAGCTAGTCCAGGCCCAGCTAGGAGGTGCAGTTATTCATACTTTTTAAATTTAAATTCATTGGCAGAGACCTTCACAGCACACCTTCCTCCCAACCCACTCCACCCTCCTGAGATCCATTAGGTAGTTAAACCAAGAGGATGGCAGCCCTGAGGAGGTCTGACATTCATTAATGACACACTGAGTGGGGCAGTAAGTTTTTTGATATTGGTTTTTGCCACATTATTAAAAAAAAAGACCAAAATTTATAAACCTGTAATAAACCAGAGGAGTAAGAATATCTTCTGTCTCTGCTGTTACTTTCTTCGCATGTTTTCTGCAGTGCCACTTAACGCAGAGCTTGACACACAGGGTCTGTGTGAGTAAACACAGTACATTTTCCTTATTCTGGCTCTACTCTAGGTAATTAACATTGTAATTTTACCATTTCCATCATGCAAGAGTATCTCACACTAGAATGATGTTCCTGTTCCATACACTATACTCTCCATACTTCAGTTTAATTATCAAGTACAAAGGTGTTTTTCACATAGAAAATATTCATGACCATTGTGACTTTCCATCCACTTTAGGACAATACTGTGGAACTCTACAACCATCCTCTCAGTTTAAATAAATCTCCTGGAAGTTTCCTCTCAGCATCTTATGAACACACCAGTCTGTACAGATGGAAGAGAAAGCTTATCACAATACACTCCATGGACTGCTCACCCAAGCACCTCCAAATTTTTTTGTTTCAAGTTTACAGGTGTCATTTATGGCACTCAGTTTCTACATTTCATGAGAAAACTCACTTCTCCCACATTTTTGTGAATGTACTTTCACTTACTCCAGTCACTGTACCTATTGCCTGCAATAAACTGAGTGCACAGAGGCCCAGGTGGAGGAGAGAACAACTGCTCCTGTCTCATCCTGGCACTGCAGCACTGTGGCCAGGAACAGCCACCCAAGGAGGGGTAACCCTGCTGAGTCTGACATTTCCCACTGAGCTGTGGGTTTGCTGCCAGCAGAGTTCTGATCAGGAAGAACACCAGTAGAAGCACCACATTTAAAATCTCTTTTGTTCACTGCAAGACACAGCTAAAAAAATTAAACTGACCTCTTCTACTCCACGCCAATTAAACCAACACAAAAAACGCTACAAAACTGGTCTACAACACTTAAATTTACCATTTCACTCCTCTCTAAGGAACAGCTCTGAACTTCTGATGCAAGCCAGGATAAAGCCATTTAATCAGAGCACAGGTTTTTATTAGCTGGTTCCCACCAGATGGGCACAGCAGTCCTCTCACAATGAAATCAGTAACAGAGAATCCTTACTGGAAGCTCAGAAACATGTTTACTTTATATATAAGAAAAACATATTTACAACAACTAAACTATATACAAAAAGAAAAAAAATACAAGAGACATTTCCATGGTAATCACTGTATAAATTAACAAAATAAATAGGAGGGAAGCAGGTCCCATTCTTAAGGCACAAAACCTTCTTCCCAAGACTGTACAGGGATTCACTTGCTTCCTGATGCTTTTGATAGGATCACTGGAATGGTGGGGAGACCCCTGAGGAACAACAGCTGGTGGACAATGATACAGACATGCAGTCACTGCTGACAGTTGTAGAAAAACATCATTTTTCATCCTTTTTTTCTTTTGACAGTACACACATCTTAAGATACAAAATATGTCTTGTAAACAGTCTGGTTTATAAATCACATCACTATTATGCACATTTTTAAATAACACTAAAACAATGAATGAAGCTTTCCATACAATTTGGGTGCAGAAGCAGTTGCAGCACCGGCACTGAAGGCCTTGACAGAGCTGGAGGCTCCCAGGTGCCAGGCCAGCACCTCCAGGCACCCTGTGGCACTGCTCCCCTTGGTCGCCATGCTGGCTCCTGCCGACATCCCACAACCGAGACGCTGTACCAGCCCTCCCGAGGGCAGCCCAGGGCAGGGCACTGCCAACAGCCAAACCTCCCTCCAGTCTCCACTGCATGCAATCTCACTTAGCGCAAACATCATTCCTCAGAATCTGCCATTAAATATCCAGGATGGTGCCAGAATGTGAGAGAATGGACTGAAGCCTCTTCCAAGCAGAAGAAACCCTGTGCCCAGCTCCCTGCAGCCACTGCCAGGGGTGAGGGATGCAAACAGAAGGTGCCACATGGCTTTCACTGGAGTTACATTTCTTCAGGGACTAAACACCTGTGTGATATGTACAGTTCTAGCTTCTCTCAGGCTGGTATTCCTGAGACTGCTGGACAGTCTCTTTGGCAAAGCAGCAGATTTTTTACTAACTGTCTTTCCTGAGTTTCTCTCCCACAAAAAATTATCAGATGCCAGAAGAGAAACTCAGAAGAGTGTAGCCAGGAGTTCTACCTGGCTTCCTACTTTGCACATAGCTCTCACTGATGTTCAACACAAATTGTCTTCATCTATTCACAAAAATCTCTGCAACAGAAATCTGCACTACTCCCAGTGAGACACATGGGACTACAACTCTTTTGGGTTTTTTAGATCTATTCCTTAATAAATATTCAAAGGCACTCAGGTTAAACATGGATCCCATTTTCTAGCTCTTAAAAGAAGGTAGAACTTCTTCCCTGCCTCTGATAAGTAATAGACAGGAATATAGTAGCTGTCAACCCTTTGATAAATGTGCATGTGCACAAAAAGGATCTGAAGGCATTGACATACAAATCATAAAAAGCAAAATAAATGAAGATGGGTCTGTGCAGGCCTCATCACCCATGCAGATGGCTAAAGGCCATGAGGTCTTGATAGATATGGCAAGAATCAAGGAACACACCTGAACATAAAAACTCTTTGGATTCCTCTGCTGCTCTGGGCAGGAAGAGTAGAGAGGAGCTGTTTATATGGAAGCAAGAATTTAATCCTGCAGGGATTATGCAAGCAAGGCAAGTGCTTATGGTTTATGCATCTTTAACCATGAGGCTGCCTGGGGAAAGTTCACAGCAAGAACAGCTCTTTCACTACATACAGGAAGAAACACAGATCTCGCCTCTTCTCCAGAGCTATCACCTGCCTCGCTCCCCCACTGCACTCTCCTGAGAAGGCACATGGATGTCCCAGCCATGCACAGTTCTGGGACAGGCAGTGAGATGCACACACTGTGAGGTCACTGCACACCACCACTGAGGATGGCTGCATACTGGGGCTCTCCCAAAGGAAGTTCCTCCTCGCTGTCATGCAGACACTGCTCTGTGCCTCAACAAGCAAGAGGGACAATACAGTATGTCTGCAATTCTTACTTACCTGATACCTCAGGAATTCAATACAGTAAGAGGGGGTCTGTACCAATAAACAAAAAATATAGCTATGGAAGCAACTGCCAATGTATAGATAGGAGAAAAAAATTCAGGGCAAGGCTGGATGTATTTCCTGCTCAGGCCCCACAGTATTTATACCATAAATGTTTCTAGCTGGATCAAGCACGCTTAGTCTTCTTTTACCTTCTCATGAGCAAACCCTGTCACTTGCCAGGCTGAGACGAGACACATGGGTGAACATGTCTGGTTAGAACAGACAAGCAGAGTCAGAATTACCCTTGGTGAAATACTAGAGAATTCAATGGAGTTTGCCCAGCTGAAACAAAATCAGCTCAGAGCCTTTATAAGCTGACAAATCTTTACATAAACTAACTTGACTGGTTGTTATTAGACTAGAGAAGTGATATCAATTTGATAAAAATCCTTAAAAGTAAAAAAAAGAAGAATTATGTCCTCAGCAAATTATCTTTTATGCCACCATGTATGTGGCCTTTTCTGTCTGCAGCCATACTCAGACAGGTGCCACTCTGAAAAAAAAAAAAAAAATACACAGAAGATGACAGAGTAATTAAAAATGTTTGCTGTCTCTCAAGTTTTACAGCACTGACTGTTGCCACATTCCCTTTGCAGTGATAAACTATGCAGGCTGATCTTGGGCTTCAACAGCCACCCTTCTGAGATCAGCCATCTAGAAACTCTGATTCAGAGGCACTAATTTTTCCAGGCTCCACCGTTGCTGGCACCAAAGGCAATGTATCAACATACTCCAGTTTTCATTATGATGCTCATTTGCTCAGTAACAATCCTCCTTCTCTCAGTGCTCTTATAGGAGCCCCGATGTTCGGCAGCATAAGGAATCTCTCTTACAGACAGGAGAACTGAGCTACCCTAATCTTTTGTATTACCCTGGAGTAAAGCAGCAAGAAAGAGAAGCAAGGTGGAAAAAGCCACTAAAACCAAGACAGGTGAAAAGATGAAAGTACTAGACATAAATCACGTGTTTTGTGACAGAAATAGTTTTCTACACTGCAAGCTGAAGTAAAGAAACAGCTCTCGTGTTTGTGGTCACAGAAGGGGCACTAAATGGGCAGGAAGCTACACCCTGGCCATTACCAGTCATGCTGCTACCTCCACCAAGATGAAGCAAGTTGTCCTGTATCTCCCTTCTTGTGCAGCCCAAACAGCTCATTAGCTTTTCTCTTCCTTTTATCTGGTCTCCCAAAGATGAATTCAGAAGAAGGAATGTCAGAGCTAACCTCCTGTAACCATCTGGCTCTCCAGAATTTTCTTTTCTTACTGCCAGGAATTTCTGAACAACTGTCAGTGATGACTCAGCACCACATTTTTTGTGAAAACCTAAAAGGTTGTACCATTGCCCCTGGCTGGAAGAGGAGAGCAGACCGAGCAGAAGGCCCCACCAGCTGGTGCAGACCCTGTCTGAACCACATGCCCTGTTTGTTGCAAAGGCATGAGTGAGTGAGAATCACTGGATAATCATTGCAAGAGGTCTGTACTGGCTTCCAATTTCAGATGCACATTGCACGCAACTACAGATGCATTAAAAAGGGATTAGTAAGACACAAAGAGAGGCTTTGTCCCACTTAAATACGCTAAATACAGGTGTGACACACAGATGAGCAGGAAAGTTTTTGGTCTGAAAAGACTGTCACACTCCTAAACTATGACTGGCCAATATATCTTTTGCCCTGAATGATTCTACTGTGATGAAGTTATCCAGTAAAGGTAGCTGTGTTGCAATTCTCAGGAGTCCTGCACTGTCCCTGGAACCAGAACTTCCCACGTTGGAGGACATGGCTCTTCAAACAGCGAGTGAGTTCTCTCCAGAAGGCTCTGCCAACCGCAGAGGAGGTGCCTCTCCACTGGGTGCAGCCAAACCCCACAGGAAAGAAGTAGCACCATGCTTGGCTGATATGAGCTCTGAACAGCTGAAATTTGGCTGTTCATCAGAGACAGTTGTGAGCACATCTGCTTTGGGAGGTGACTGCTGTGCAGTTAGGGGGAATGGTAGACACAGGCTGTGAAAACAGAGGCTAAGCCTCGCTGGCAGGAGTACTCCGGCTCAGCTCCTTGATCCCGTGCAGTATCCTCTTCATGTGACCCACTTTGGTCACACCCAGGTCCTGGAAGAAAAAATAAAACCTTACATTAAGAGAAAGGCAGAAGGAAACTCCAGGTGGCCAAGCAATGGTTACAAACTAATCAGCCAGTTACAAAGAGAGGAAGATACCAAACAGAAAAATTCCAAGCCTGAGGGTTATATATAGAGCCTCAATCCATATGTCAAAAAGCTACTAAGGAATGCAGAGTGGGCACAGAGCAATGCAGAGCAACAACTGCGGACTGTTAGCCAGAAACACATATTGCTTTGGCTGTCAAAGGCTGAGAACACAGAAAGAGCACACAGATGTCAAGGACCTAAGCTAGTAGGCAAAACATGCAGGAAGAACTAACCAGTCACATCTGATAACTGGGAACCTATGCAACAAACACAGACTGTAGGTGGATGACATGCAGAGGGGTCAGCTACACAGGTTACAGCAATCTCACCATGTGAAGATGGTCACAATGACAAATAAAGATTCAAGAGGCATTGAACAAATGCCACACTCTGCTTCAAAAAACAAGTGTTTTCCTGCTCTATGCAAGTCACCAGAATGATGACACAAATCTCTTGCACAGGCAAAGAACGACCACTTTCAATTTCTCTCAGTAGAAACAATGTCTCCTGGTGAGGAGATGAAAAGCTGTGCAATGTGGTTGCTAAGCACTATTTAAAAAGATTCTCTCCATCCATAAGCCTCATCAAAGTGCACAATCACATTTTCTTGTAACAAAGAAGTGTGATGATCTGTTTGTCTAGTCACTGCATGGTGAGAACCAAATCTTCCCAATTACATCACCTTCTGCAAAGATGGTACAGTAGTTGAGAAAAACTTCCATCTTAAAAAACAGACTCTCAAGAACACTATTGGCAATCTGTGTGCTGGACTGTATCACGTCTCCAGGAAGCTGTGACAGAACTGGACAGCTGGTCCCTCAACCACCTCTTCTACCTCCCTGCTATTAAAAAACAGGTGACCCGAAACAGTGAGAAAATAAAATGAGGCTGTAGTGAACCCGTTCATCTTGCCAAGGCACCTGGAATAAACAGCAGGCAGACCACTTCCAAGCACATTCAGCACAGAAGGTCATGCAGATGCAGCTGGCTATTTCTCATGAGCTGACCATGAAAGTACCTTGAGGTCCCTCCGTTCGAGGTGCAGGAGCTCAGAGCCCCGGACGTCATGCCGGATGAAGATATCCTTATACTCACAAAGACTGAGGTGCTCAAGCCACGCTGCAACCTCCTCCGTTCCCCAGAGGTGAACTGTTAGAGATGGAAAAGCAGGAGTGCATTGAGTACCCAGAATCCCAGGAGACAGGGAGAGATGAGGACACCACAGCACTCAGTGCCAGAGGGGGAGGGCAAGCAGGACCATAGCCTCTAACCAAGGGGAGGGCAGCACCATCTTCAATCTTGAATGAAGGCGGTAGGGCAAAAAAATGTAAGAGATGTTCTCTTAAGAAGAGGCCTGCTGCAGTACAGCCAGGAGGAAGTGCATATTTGTTTTGATGGGATGGGTTATCTTTTGATGGGGATAACTTTTTTAAAGTTTACCCCCATGTTTAAGAAGAGTAAATTCATTGTGTAAATTCTGTGTACAAAACAACAGATTAGTAAAAAGTATGATGGAGAATCACAGCAGAGATTAGTTTGGACATTATCATGTATAACCACTTGTGCTCAGTAAACAAAATGGCAACCTCTGTCCCCCTTTGTGAGGGAGAGAGGAAGAGTTTAGACTTCCACCTTCTTGCACAGTCTCTAAATAAGAGAATAATAAAATTTCCCAGTTCTGGGAGACAGTGAATGAACACCAGTCTGTCAGACAGGGGACTGTACCCACAACTCCATGCCAGAGGACAGGACCCAAGAGCCAAAAGAACAGGTCATACTTCTGAATTTTGGAAGAAAGCCTTCATAAGGAGAGCATAAACCAAAATTCAACTAGACCAATTTAGAGAGAAAGTGTCTTGAATGGCACTTTGTTGATTCATGGCCAGTTTTTATCTACTGACCAATAAATTAAAGGTCAGGGAGCACCTGTGGTGATGCTGATTTCCAGCCAACTAGACATGAAACTTGATTAAAACCTGAAGGTGAATCAGTGAGAAAAATATAATTTACTGTATCATAGAGAACAAGCAGTGAAAAGACTGGAGTTATGTGGACTTGGGCCCCGCAGTCATTTTTATACTTAAAATGCCAAAATCCTCAAATTCACTTCCCTAAGCACCCTCTGAAATATCCCTGAAAATCTGTACAGTGTAGGGAGAATTCTTCAGAGGGTACCTCCTGTTCCTGCTCAGGAATGTTTGCATGGTACAGGGGAACCATGACTCAGAAGGGAACAATAAGCTATTCTGCCACATGAAAAAGATCGACTGGACCTCCAAGAAGAGGCAGATGCAGGTGAAACAGAAGATGTGTGAGGAAACAGACCAAGAACAGGTAGTGGTGTGACCACACTGATGTGACAAAAAGACACAATGAATGAGCAGACTTGGTACCCGGCAGTCCCAAGCTACTGTGAGTCTCCTTATTTTTGTTGTTCTTCTCCTTTTTAAACTTGGTCACCAGGCGGAATTTGCCACTGCGGCTGCGTTTAGAATAATCCAGCATCTGGTTCTGCAAGAACAGAAAGGGAAAATCAAGCACACAAACATAAACTGATTGGAATGGACCAAGAGCAACAAGCACTGTCAAGCTCAGCTCCATGATATTGTAAGAAAGGAAAAAAAAAAATCATAAACTCATTCTGATCAAGACAGAAAAGGAAGCAGAGAAAGTTGATCCCACATTAGGCAAGGGATCTTGGCAGAAATTACTTTCTTTAGCCCTAGGGAGGCAAGTTTCTTTCTTAATAATTTTTTCTCACATCAGTCATGTAGTAACAGGAAGTCAAACACACACAGACAATTAGGGAAAAAGAGAACAGCTACGGAAAAATAGCCTTGGTCCTCCTCACCTCCTCATCACAGGGCTCTACAAGCTGCCACAGCCAAGGGATGTCTGCCAGTTTCCTCAGCTGGAGGTCCATGTCTGCCAGGGCTGCCTGGAGCTGCTCCTTCTGTGGAGGATCTAATTGCTGGATCAGGAATAGAAGGAAGGCAGAGTTAAAAGCCATGTGGTAGAACACACAGCCACACCCTTGCCTTGAAACTCCTAGCTAACAAAGCAGTTCCTCCTTTTGAAAGGAAGTGCACAGCAGGCACTCTCCCCAGACCAAGTTAACAATTCTTATCTTTTCTGAGCTCCAAGCTCCACAGCATGCCCATGAAGCAAAATTTTCTGTAGCAAATGATTCCTGGATGATAACATCTAAACTGACTTTACAGTCCAAGACCAGCAAAATGCTAGGTCAAGGCAATAGGAGGAGAGGGTAGGAAGTAAGAGGCTGCTTTTTCCTCCTGCTTCGTGCTCCTTACCAGTGCCATCTTGCCCGCCAGCAGGAGCTCTGTCTCACTGTGCAGGGCTCTGACATTATTCACCATCTCTACAACAAGGCTGCAGTTCAGACCCTGCAGGGAATCAATTCATGCACAAGTTAAGCTTGGAAGTGCAGAGGTCTGAGAGGTCAAAAGGAAGAAGTCTTAGACTAGCAAGGCATACTTTTGGTCAATCAGAATGGAAAACCAAGGGCTATGGAGCAAGGACAAAATGGGAGATGCCAAGTGAGTGCAGTACCTCTGTAGACTTGGATTTAGCGTAGACTTTGTCCATAGACTTGGAGCTGGCATTGACAGCATGGGCAAGCTCCTGTTCCATGTCCTGATAGGACTGAGCTATTTCCCGAATGCTAAAGAGAGAATTACAGATTGCATCAGCATATGCTCAAAGCAAATCTCTCCTGACTGGGCATCCCATTTTAACACCCATCCAAGTGACAAGCCAGGATCACAGCAGGGCCCCAGCCTCTGGCAAAGCAGGGCAGTTCTCCTGCCACACTGAGCATGCATAGGCAAGGAAACGCAGCTCTCACAGCCGCAACATGTTCAATTCTGCACACAAACTGGGATCAGTTTGAAATACAACCCACACGTTTTAGTATGACCAGAGTGATGTGAAAGGCAGCTGCACTTACAGCAGCCTTCTCTAATGACTCTGGGAATTTTCTCTCAGAAGCCCAAAGGAATGCCTGACTAAAGGATGAGCTGGTAAGCATACATTCTGGGCTTTGTACAAAAATTTCTGCCGGGCATCAGGGTTACAAGAACCCAGGTTGTCATCTGAGCTCCTTGAAAGGCTTTTCTTCTTTTTCTGAAAAAAATTAATTTATATTCAAAGGTAACAGGTTCTTTCAGGATTAAAAGATCCATGTTTGCTCATGAAAGTAACATTTTTTTGTTCAGAATGGCCTAAGAAAGTTTATGCAGCTTCACTCCTCGTTCAGCTGGGACACTGAACAACGAATTATGCTACTCCCAGTGACATGGATCAGCAATGCAGCAGGCAAGACTGAACAGGAACACCTCCAGAAACAGGAAGCAGGACAAGAACTTCAGGCCCTAAAGGAGGCTCTATTCACCAAAAGCAAGTTGAGTCACACCTGTGGATCAGAGCACCTGCAGCTTGACCAAACTGGATGATCTGGGTGGATTCTTCTTCAGACATGATCTCTGGTTGCAGACTGAAAGAGGAGGGTCGTGACAACTCACATTTCTGTTTGTCCTCCCAAGACTTCAGGGTGCTCTCAAATGCCTAAAAACACAGCAAGCAAACTATAAGGTCCCTTGTAAAGCTCCTGTAAAAACTCAATGACTGTGCCTATGCCTGTAAAACATGTAGCTCTGGTACAGGCACTTTTCACTGCAGGGCCCAGTAGTTAAATTGCTTATAACTTTGCTAACTAGCTGGCTGGGATGAGGTTTTACATGCCCCATGCTTACCTTGGCTGAATTTTTGGTTAAGCCTAGTTTTAGTCAAAATTACTGGGCCAATTCTGAGGGCCAGACTAGCAAAATCCAACAATTCCCTACTGGTAGCAACCTTTTCTTTGAGCAGATGTATCACCTTTCCACTTCAGTATTACTGTGACACTTCAGAGCTTGAAATGAAAAATGTTCAAGGCTGCTCCTTATCTGGAAGTAAAAACTGGGCTTCCCTAGGAACTGGTGGGCCAAGCAGCTGAACTTGGAGCTAGGACCTGTCCCATCTGCAACCTGACTCATATTCCTGTGAGCAGCAGCTAATGGTGTGGGAGGAAGAGAAATAGATCCAATGCAGAAAAATCAATATTGAATATGATGATAATGAAAACCATGGAGCCCTGTGGTAAAGCATTCCCTTCCCCTACTGTCCCTCATACTGGAAAACCAGGCTCTGTCAGCTTAGTGCAAGCTACCTATCTCACTCTTACTGATGACTCTTCAGTGGTCCAGATGAGGCCAAATAAGGGAATTTGAGTTTTTCCATCTTCAGTTTACGAAACTATATATCCCAAATATTTGAAAAATATTACCAAAGGTACAAGGTCACATGCATGAAGGGAGGACCCCACTTCATCAAATGAATAGGACAGGTTTGCTCTGTGAAAGAAGGGGCATGCAATGACCATCAAAAGGACAGCAAGAAAATCAAGGATAAATTGAGACAAAGTTGAGTGTGCAACTGCAAAACTGGAACCTCTTCCTCAGTGGCAATTCCATGACTGCAAAACCAAGTTGGCAGGTAGTTAGGAATGGGCTGGCACATTCATAGCTATGGCTTCTGATGGCCCAACACACAGCACACTCACAAGGGACTGCTGTGTCCTCTGTACCTACCTCTTGTGCTTCACACCACCTTTCCCACCATGCCCACACGTAGGTTGCCTCTCCTTTTTTCCCTCCCTTTACCTTTACAGCAGCAATCCTGTTTTCTCATGCTCTCTGTGCTACCTCCTTCAATCACTCTCCCTTCAAGTGTCAGTGTGATGCTGCAGAAGCTCTCTTAACCTTCACAAAGGATTGTGTGCACTATCCCTGTCTCCTCTCCACAACATTCACATCAGAGCTGACAGGACACTCTTTGAACTCAAAAGAGGATAGATTCACACTAGATACAAGGAAGGATTTTATATGATGAGGGGAATGAAAAACTGGCACAGGTTGCCCAGAGAAGTGGCGGATGCCCCATCTCTGGCAACACTTAGACCACAGGCTGGATAGGGCTTTAAGCAACCTGGTGTATTGAGATGTCCATGTCCATCCCCAAGGCAGGGGGTTGGACTAGATGACTTTAAAGTCCCTTCCAACCCAAA
Organism: Daphoenositta chrysoptera; assembly: GCA_013397915.1. Classification (NCBI taxonomy): domain Eukaryota; kingdom Metazoa; phylum Chordata; class Aves; order Passeriformes; genus Daphoenositta; species Daphoenositta chrysoptera. The sequence goes on from VZRO01007911.1 coordinate 159,772, forward strand.
CCATTCTGTGGTTTTATGATCAACACCCACTGCTCTCCCAGCTAAGAGGTCTCCGGTGCCCTGTTCTACAATGACAGGGGCTTTGTATGCCCACCTTCGCTTTCTTTTCATACTGTCACCTTTGTAACTCCTTGCCAGGCAATGTGCCTCACGCCTGTACCAGGCTGCTTTCCCTTTTTCCCCGTTGTACTCCTTCTTCTTGTGAATCAGCAGGCAAGTCCTTTGCAGAGGACTTTGATTTGCTCTGGAAGCTGGTTAAAGGGGTGCTATGCTGCAAAGTATGAAGAGCTGCTATCAACTGAACTGTTTATGCATGGACAGTCACAGAATTGGGAAGAATCATAAAGCCTGTCTGTGCCACAGCAAGGTCTTTATCCTTTCCTTTGTCTTACCACTGCTCAATAATACAGCAAAAGAGCAAGGAGACTTCCTTATCTGCTGGTACTCATCAGATATATTTGAAAATTATGAGATGAGACTGACACACACTTCTGAACAAGGCATAAGATGCTGCTTTACATGGTCAATGAGGTATAAGCCACATACTGAACAATAATGAGAAATTAAGACATTGACCGTCTGAATCTAGACAATCCACAGCACTTGGCGAGGCAGGCATCCTGTGGGAAAAACAGCATGCAAGCGTATTAAAAAACATTGTCACAAGGCTCCTAGAAAAGGAAGTAAAATAAGCTTGCATAAACAATTTATGCCATTTCCCAAGTGGTGAATGCAAGTTTAACTACATTCTTTCCCAAAAGGTTTATGGGGTGTAACAAAACATACTTCTTGCATTCACAGAGATAATATTCACGCGTGGCCCTTGCCACACTCTCCAGAAATACATGACATTGAAACGTGTGTACTGCACAGGGCATTCAGGATGCTCTTACCCTGTCTCGGGTGAGGGTCTGTGCCCTGTTTTTATGAACAATCCAAATGTAACCTGGAGGCTGGATCCAGGCTTCTCCATCCACTTGCACGGGAACTCCATCTTCTCCAAGGATTGCTATCTTTACTGTCCGGCACTGCAAGGAGTGACTGGGTCAGAAAAGCTCTAAAATGTTAATTTTCCAAAAGCATAAGCCACTCTCTTTCCAAAGCCCCTCCCCAGGTGCTGTAGCTTTGGTGTTACTTGAGGCACACATATCTGGGCAGCAGGGCACACCTCACCCTTAAGCAGAAGGGAACACCTGCTGTGTCTTTGGACTAATCTGTATTCGAGTTGTTGGTCTAATTCCTACTACAATGAATGCTAGTAAACAATTCCATACTCAAATTACCCCTGAGCATGCCCATTTCCAGCCCTGGTGGATGCTCTTTCCATGGACCAGAGAGAGCAGAAAGAAGGGCTTTACAAAGTCACCAGCTGGAGAGGGGGCAGGTGGGAAGAGCTCACAAAAAGCAGCCGATACCTGTGCAATCCGGTGATGCTGTAGGTTTATCACACGTGACACTGCCATCTGCATGCTACCAAACACAGCTACCACCTCCAAAATCTTGTCATCGAACGAAGGGGCTGTAAATGTCTGCCACATACAAGGGAGAAAGAATTCAGCTGAGGCACAGCTCTGTTGGAGAGGTTTCCTTTACCCCGTCGGTGCTGACCTGGGGGTTGGCTTTCAATTGTGCTCTTTAAACTGTATAAAATTAACAGCAGGGCTACAAGGTGAAGATCTGGAACGAGCTGGGAGGGAGAAAAATGAGGCTTCCAATGGCTAAAGTATAATGCAGACATGAAGGATGTAGGCCACATGGCAATAATTATTCTTTTGAGAGTAGGCATTCCATTTCCAAAAAATACAATGTTTCTGAGTGAATCTAGCTGCCTCTGCCCTCACGGAGCTTTGCTTCTCTGTGGGGACAAGGTCAACCTAAATAACTTCCTGTAGGTCCAAATGCTCTGGTGATGTTTTTTCTGAATCATTACAGACTGCCTGGGTATGAAAGCTGCTCAGGGTTGGATTTCAGTACCTCAGCACTTCCCACAGAAAGTGCATGCAGACAGGTCCCTTGCCCTCTTCTTCCAAGCACTATTTTCAGGGGCTGTGACCTCAAAAGCAACAGTAAGTAGAAACATTTCTTGGATGGCCTTAGAGAATACTCACATCATCTTCCTTGGTTCCTCCCCAGAAGTTGGTGCCTCCTGCATAGCTGGGAATGTTGAGTACAGCAATCCCCTGGAGACTGGGCAGAGGGATTGGTCTCCCATCGCACTGCACAGAAATGAAGGCAACACTACTTTCAGCCCAGGAAGAGAGAGAGACTCCTGCCAGAGCACATGCTCTGTGAAGAGAAAACAGCCTGCACTATCTTAGTAATACATTAATTCAGGTTTCGTCCTCTTCATTCTTGGCCTAGAAGAGTAGAGGTTATCCACTCAAGCTTCATGAGCCACACATCTTCTGGTGGACATAGATTTTAGAGAGATACTGTTGCTTCTTTTCCTCGAACAGGAACAGGGCACACCTGAGAGCCTTGGCAAAGCCTCTTGATTTATTCCTCAAGAAAGGGGAATAAAACTCCTGAAATATCCATGTGATGAGGGTCTCCTCCTGCAAGTTACCTGTTTATGCTGTACATGACCTATACAAAAATATTTCTTTTCCAGTTGGATGCACATTATAGCACAGTTAAATTCAGAGCTTTCCACTGCACCCACCATCTAAAATGATGTGTTCACGTGAGATACCACATGTAACATAACAATCTTATCCATGCTGAACACTGTGTTGGAAACAGCATATACTTTCCAGGAGGAAGATACTTCTTCCCTCATGGGCTGAGAATACAAGTTATGCTCCAGAACCAGGAAAAGCCACTTTTAGTTAGCTCAGGGTAACATATAGCAAGTACATTGTTTCAGGCAGGCAAATGTCACCAAGTCAAATAACCATGCCAAAGTCACAGTGCCTGAAGGAGATGGAATTAGGCATCCCAGTCTTAAGAACAGAAGAGCATGCTAATTCCTCACCTCCAGCAAGACCTTCTGCTCCAGGTTTTTATATGTTCTGTGCAGCAGCTCCTTGGTCCCCAATACTCCGTACCACATCATGTTCTTAGTACGACTTCTAAGGGGGCAAATAAAAAGAGAAAAAGTCAGCACAGACATTTACCCTTTCACTAAGATGGAACAAAAACTTCACACTGAAATGGTATCTGCTACATCCTAAAACACAAAGGTGCTTTGCTTCCAAAAGGGTCAAGCACTCCAAGTGGTCACTGTTTGTGCTAGGAAACTACCTCCCCTTAAATAAATGTCAGGTAGGAATCGAGCATGAGTAAAAGACACTACCAGAAACATACACAGACTGCCCTGGCACAGAACTTGTCCATCTCGTACACCAGGACATCAACAGTGCTTGGTTGTATTAGCTCCTATACAGCAAATGTAGCCAATCCCAGGCTACACAAAGCATCCTGTAGTTGCTCAGCTATTCAAAAGGCCAAACCTGTGGTTTATATTGAGTCAGGATCAATACCGAAACCAGCCTCTGAGGCATTTAGAATTGAGATGTGCTTCTCTCATAGCTAAACAGCAAGCCCAGGAGAAAAATCTGTGAGTGAGATGACATAAATAGAACCAATGTGCTAAATCTGCACCAATGTAGCTACTTAAATACCTTATAGCATAATGAATCAGTAATAAATCAGTAACTTATCTCTTCCATCACGATTTTAAGCCTTGAAGGAGCATTATGTAGACAATACACCTACTCAGTACATTGTACACAACCAGCTTCAAAACCACACAGAAGCATGAAGTGATTCAGTCACTTCCGGCATCAATCCAAAGGTCAGTCAAAACCAAACCCACCTGCATTTCTCTGGATGCTCATCACGTTTGTTGTTGAAGTCTAAAGAAATCTTTGCATCCAGTCCAATTCCAAAGTAATTATTCATTACACACTTCTCTGTGTAACATTCACTGCCAGACAGAAAAACAAAACTTCCATTCATAACTCTAGGTACCATTTGGTGTGTATCTCACACAGACTCAGAATCATTTAGGTTGGAAAAGACCACCAAGCCCAACTGTGTCAAATGTGTCACTGCATGTGTAACTCCACAAACTGATCCTTAATCCCTGGAACCCAGCATATGGATCCATTTATGTAACTCCAGGCTGCTGCAGTCCATTGCTTTGGTCTATAAACTAATCCCCCTCTCTGCTGAGGTCTGTTTGCAAACACCCACTCCCTCCCTTCAGGCTCCTGAGCATACTCACAGATTTTCAGGCTCAGAGTTAAAGGGGTCAGCATGAATCAACAATCGGCTGATGACAGAGCTCCCAGGCAAAGAACCTGACATGCCAGCACGGATATCTGTAGGAAAATTGACCATGGAGAAGAGCATGACTAATAATAAGAAGAAAACAGGTAACCTCAATCCCAAAGACAAGATAATGAAAGTTGATACATTCTTCCCTGTCATTCACGAAGAAAGCAAATAGCATTAGTGCTTTCTTTCACTCCAGAGGTAAGCTCTTTTGACATGGAGAAGGGTTTCTGGGGCTGCCTGCAGGGTTTCTGACTGACAGTGTACTGCCTAAGGCCAGCAGCAAAGTTGTACAGGAACATGGAAAAGAGAAATAGGAGTGTACTCGCTGCAGCAGCTTTTTTGTTCCAGGGTGAGACATGCAATATCCCTGCTACAGTGAACAGAGAAAAAGGAGAAGGAGTGAAGCTACAATCCAAGTTGTTCAAGATTTCTGTCTTCTGCTTCTTAAATTATTAACCCACAAATAGTAGGTTTGTCAGAGAGAAAGGAAATTACCTGCTTCCAGAAGGAGCAATTTGAACAAATAATTCGGGGGAAGAGATGGAAAGATACTGCCACAGTGATGGGGAGAAGTTGCTGCACATCATGTGGGAGGTGGGAATTCTGCTGGGTCTGTGCATTTCCAGTCACTTCAGCCTTCACATAAAGGGATTGCTGCTCCCAAACCTATGGCTGCCACTCTTCAGAAACCTTCCTCAACAGCATCGTCTCCTGCTTCTCATGGTTACTTTGAAATCAGTATCTCCTTGCAACTTGCATCTAAATTCTGCCACTTCACAGCATTAATAAAAATCTACGTCTAAGTCTTAGCTACAACCTGGAAACTACTACAGCTCGTTCCAAGCCTCTGTTTACAGTTATCCACAAAGGGATTTCTCTCACGATTGACCCTGCACGAAAGGGCACCTGGCAGGACAACTTCACGTTTTCATGTGGGGACTGCAGCCTGTGCTGCAGTCACCCATGCTCCAGCTGGCTGCCTTGGTGGGAAGTGGTGGGTGTTACACTTACTTGGGTAGAGGATTTTTGTGTTCAGCATTGGCAAGTTGTCCCGGTTTCCTGTCTGGGGAGGAAGGGATGCAGAGCTGCCCAGTGACAAACTTCCTTTGTTTACTAGTCTTTCGCAAGGAGACTTGGAGGCTGTAAAACACAACACAAACTTGGCTGTTGACAAACATAGTGCTGTGATTCAGACCAGCAAAGCACAAGCAGAAAGACTGGGTTAGGAATCACTCAACAGCAAAACACTTGAGCCCCCAGAAAACAAAGAATTGGTAAAACCAGTCATTAAGAGACAGAGATGTCACGTATGTGCTGCTGCAAAACCTCACACATTGGAAGTACCAAAATGCCACATGAAAAATATTAGAAATGGAGATGAGAAAAAGCTGGTGCCAGCAGCACAACAGACAGGGTATTTGGCTCGAAATCAATACTCAGGAAAGTTCCAAATGTATCTGGAGTGATAAGGGATCTCTAACAAATTACTCACATAAGAGTTACTAAAGCAAACTGGCTGCTCTTCTCTGTGATCTGCAAAGGATGACATGAAAAATGCTCAAGACTGTCCTTGTCCAAGCATTGAAAGCCAAGAGAACCCAGATTACTGGCTAAGGTGCAAGAAAATTTCTGAATCCTAGGCTTCATATGCTAAGATCATGGACCAGCCATGAGAGATGTAGCAAAAAGTGGGGTGTACAGCACAGGCTAGAACACAGAAATGTGCAAAGCCTGAAGAGCAATCATGCAAAAATTTGAGAAGAACAGAACACAGAAGGTAATACACTTAACACCTCCTTCCCTTTTTACAACTAACAGAATTGTAATCCACAGGCAGCCCCAGAGCAGTACCTTTCCTCTGGCTCCTCCCCTTGGACACTCCATAGCTGCTGCTGTGTGATGACTGCACGGAAATCTTATCCTCATTCCTCAGCTCCTTGCTCTCCTCAGAGGCTGAGAGACTAAGGAGGAAGCCCTCTTGCTCCTGGGTCTGGGCATTCTGCTCATCTACAGCTGTATGGAGAGATAAGGAAGGTGAGTGCCTCACAGCTCTTCTGGCAAGGAATACCTCCCACTCATGTAAATAACAACAGGATGGCACTCTAAATGTCCTGATCCCTTAAAGGAAAGAACAGGAATAACACAAAGCTTTCCTTTATCATTTGTCTCAGCTCTGGAGAGGTTTTGGAACCAAGCTGGCTTAGCCTCCTTGTTTACTTTGCTGAGCTCTTTAGCAGTGAGCTCTAAATAGAAGTGTCCATTTTTAATGCCACAGGTACTCAGGCATCCTGAGATGTAAACTGTGCTAGAGGTGATGGGCTTCCATTTATTTGCACTTAGATGTTGCCAGGAATTCTAACCAGACGGACATGAAATGAATAATGAATTTCCCGTTCGTTTAATCTGTAGTGGTGCAATAACATAAGCCACTTGAAAAGGAAACTTAGACACATATAATTGAGAAGGAAGAAAATAGCAGTTGGTAAAAACCAATACAAATAGAGGAAAGAATCAGATTGCACACTTCAGAAGAAGAAAAACAGCTTGGAAAAGTCGAAAAAATACATCTGAAATGTAACTGGAGTCTGCTCGAGAGCTGGTAAGATTTAAATGTTAGTATGCTGCCTACAGAGATCAAAACTTCCTTTGCATGCAATCAACAGGTCTTTTCCTCCCCAGCAGCCCCTGCCAGGGCACAGCTCTGAATGCCTTCAGCTGCTCTACCAGCTCACTGCCTGCATAGCTCACCCCCTTCTTTCAGTCTCTTCCTCTCCCTTCTGCTGACCCTTTGGTTCATCAGAACAGCCCACGAGGCAATCCAACCCACTCACGCAGCAGAAAGAGAAACACTTCTGGATGGATTAAGCAAATTGCTTGGGCTCCAAAAGAACTCCATAAACATCAAACTGCCTTAAGGTAAGCAGCAGCAAAGTGAGGGAGCAGTAAGATCAAAGCCACCTACTCCACCAGAAGCAGGCTGTTTGCTGGACTTCCACTATTCACCTTCAGCAAAGGTTGTATACAATGCTGCAGTGCTGGAAATCCAAGCAACATTTGTAACTCACTACACAGCTGTTCATGGTGCGCACCTGGGTGTGCATGGATGTTACATCTGCAGCTTCAATGCTTTCATCTCCAATAACAATCTATTAAGTACTTCCTTTGGTCTCAGTTAACCCCCGGGTTTATGACTAACACCTGAAGACTGACGCCTTTCAAAGGAAACCTGGAGCATTGGGGCATGTGTGCCGGGAGAGAGACAAGGGTCAAGAAGTGGAGTAGAGGGTCACCTGCCTAAGAAGTTAACGTCAGAACAGAACTGACTTGCACCAAGGTGCAGTGTTGTAAGTTCTTCCCAGAGACAAAGCTCATTTAAGAAGTTCCTGTCCTCTGCTGCAGTTGTACCACAGCAATGTTTTGCTGGGCTCTGCTATAAAGAGATTGAAACAATTCAAGTTAAAATACTTAAAATCCTTTCTTCCCAAGTATTTTCAGATCTGTTTTACAGCAAGGCCACACAAAGAGCTGCACCAACACAATTGTGGTATGGGTGGGGACAGACAGGAAAGGCAAATTAACAGTGTAGGAGGGTAGGAACTTCCTAAACCAGCCCACTGGGAGAGAACATACCTTGAACTTCAGACTCATTTACCAAGCAATGCTGCCAAAAGGTTGGCTTGGCAGAGATGACACTGAAACTAAACGGCCAGGCTTACTGGATACCTTATCTAGCTCAGGAAAGCTGCTTTCAAAAAAGAAGCCTGCTGCCCCCCAGAATAAGGGAAATTTTTACTTCTTAAGAGGCTGTAGGAAGCGCCAAGCAGGACTCCTGACAGGTTACCTTTCTCTGCATGCTCTATTATCTGGCGAATGGCTTTTTTCAAGCTGTTGGCTCTCAGCATGAGCTGCTCTCGGGGACGGAATATCTGGGGCCTTGCAGTGCATGCCGAGCCCACCAAGCGCTCGCTTGAAGAGTCATCAGCACTGCCCGACCCATCCCCATCCTCCATCTCCTCTGCAATGGTGGGAGGAGGGTTGGGCAGAGAGGAAGATGCTTGAGATTCATCATTCAGTGTCTTCAGCAATGAGTCCAGCTTCTCCTTCAGAACAGAGCACTACATGAAAAAGAACAACATTTGAGTAGAACTAACAGTTGCCTGGGTAGCTCATTCTTTTAGTACTTACTGAACCTGCTGCTATCCTAGTTCTCTGAAAACAGAGCAGTTTAACACTTCAGAAGTAGAAACCCAAACATTTTTTCAAATTTTACCTTTCTGGCCATGACCTCTGACTCTTCTGAGCCTTCTGTTGCCTTCTCATAGGCTTTCCCTACTCGAGCCACAAAATCCTTCACTGTCTCACAAAGCACCCTAGACAAAGGTGGAAAACAAAATCATGCAAGGATTGTCACAGGATTTTCACAGTGCATCTTAGAGCAGTTGTCCTCTAAGTACTCACTTGGCTGAGGAGATCACCACTGAGTGTTGGTCAGAAGTCAAAATTTTGGACAAATGAGCAGCCACAGAATCTTCATAGCAGAGAATCTTCTGCACCTGTTGACAGTCAGAAAGAAGCCACTGGGGTGCTGCTTCCCAACATTACAACATATGCTGTGAAATCCTGGATCCTTGGAGAGTACCTATCACCCTACAGATTCTTTTTACCCTGAAAAGTTCTACAGTCCAGGGCTCTGTTACTCACTGAAGATCTGAATGTGATGAAGAAATTAATTCTGAACCTACAATTCATCAGCAGTGCAGTTCTTAGTATCTCTGATTAACTGCAAATCTAAAAGCACTGGGTTTTTCTGTGACTGCTAAGCAGCTTGCCACTATTTCAACTTGTTGTCCTGAAGCAAATAAAAGGCAGTACTTTCCTTTCTGTCCCATTCCAAAGTATCTTCTCCTCATCCCTCATTATGGTTGTTGACTCTGGTAACCCAACCTCCATCCTTCTTCATAATACTTCATTGACTTAAAGCCCCAGATCTTTGCAGCTCTGGCTACACCCATGGCTCAGGTCTGCTCCACTGGAGCTCAGCCACTGCCTCCTAACTCGTGTGCTCCAAGGCTGGTGCTCCAGTCCCCTGCCCTTTGCATCCTGCGAGGTACCTCTGAATCCTCACTGAAATCTTCAGTGACTGTGGAAGTGGAGGCCTGGCGAGGGAATTTGGTTTCATACACCATGATGCTCCACCTGTTGAAAATCATACTTGTCACTACAATGCAGATGGTTTCCTCTGTTATCCAAATGTAACAGGTTAGAACCTCAAAGCAGAACAAACTGCACTTTGGGGAGCCATCACTGATATAAAGAAGCCACAGAGTGGCAATGGAAGTACAGAGGGGCTGAACTGGGGAAGGACAGATGACACTATGAACAAGCATTCTACAGCACAGGGAACATCTCTCTTTCCTCTCCACAAAAATTCCATGGGTATTACTTGATTCAACGTAAGAGATGCCAAGATGCAACTCTAAAGACATGAAACAGTTTTAAATGTACAAAGATATACAGGAGGTATCAATACTAAGGGTAGACATCCACTTCTGCATTTGGCTTCCGTTTGGCTAAGCCAAGCTCAAGATAAATAGGTTCAGATTTACCAAGAAGAAATTGCTTAATAAAAAGTCATGACTTTAAGGCCAAAAAATTCAATTGATGAGGACTCTGGGACAGAAGAGAGGACACTGGACATCAGGTAACTTCACTTGTTAGTGTTCTGCAGCAGCGACATGGAAAGCCAGACCACTTTCTGTTGCTAGAGGGTGACAGTAAATGATCAATGACAAAATGTTATCTGGCATTAGTAAGAGGTCCAGAAGCTTGGCAGAGTTAGGGCTGTGCTGTTCTCCTGAAAGGATATTTTCACACAACTCTTGAAGAGCAGACGATGTTAGTGATGGCTACTCACCTGTCCAGCATTTTGGTACTGGCCCTCTCCAGCTTCTCCAGGATCTGCGGGAGCTGGGTATCATCATCACAAGCAGAACCCCAGCCTAAAACACGTGCAAGGTCATTCCCTGTTCCCAAGGGCAGCACTCCCAGCTGGCACTGCATTAGAGAAAAGGAAAACAAATGTGATATTCAAATGGGAAAACACAAGCCAGGAACAGCCATGAATAACATGACTGATTCCTTCACACACCAATCACAGAGAAACAGCTAATCCCAGGGTGGGGAGAAAGTAACTGGATGGGGAAAACAGCCAGAAAGCATACAAATAAGGAAAAATTTCCTGTATTTTTGGTTGTGAATTGAGAAAGGAGCATTTTACAGCTACCATCTCAAGGAGCACCTCACTGCAGTAAACCTCCTTATAGGTTTATATTTAGCCATCAGGTGGTGCCATTGTGTTTCTGTAAAATTAGCACAGACAGCTCCCAAGCAAAACACTGTTTGATACCTCTACCCCAGTGAAGTTTCTGCCTATCCCTAAGACTCAGATACTACACCACAAGAATTAAAGGGAACAGAGCATAACCCATGTGGAACTCCCAAGTTTTCTAACCGGAGCCTTTTCAGAGCATGTCTCTGCTGGCAACAGAGCAGAAGTACTCAGAGTTACTCCAAAAGCTGGATCTTGTGGAGGAACACTGGAGACAGGAATAAAGAATTAATCCATTACTGGATTCATTTTTTGCAGAAAACTAGTGCAAGAGCACTGCTATGGTAAGCTTTCAGCAGCTGGGGCAAATGACATCTGTATGACCAAGCAAAGTCCTCTTCAACCCACGCTGTTGTTACTTCATTCCTTCATCCAACCAAGCTCTTGGGGCAGGTACCTGCTTGTGAAGGTTGAGGCTATCAATTTCAGAGAGAACCCAGCCAACACTTCCGTCCCCACCACAAACTAGAATCCGGAAAGTGTCAAATTTCTGGAATAAGCGTAAACTACAGAGAAAAGAAAGAAAAAAGCAATAGAAAAACAATCAGCTGTTACAGAAAGAACTTATAATTCCAATCTAGGTAATAAACATGGCAGCTTTGCTTAAAGTAGGCTCTGATTTTGCAATATGGGTCACTGCCAGATTACAGATGAATTAAAATCGTTATAATTAAGGGTTTATAAATACAGCTAAGCAATTTACAATAGCTATTCACTACAGAAATATCTCCCAAGACATACTCATCTACTAAAGCAGACACTTGTCTGTACAGAAGAGGAAACAAGCACGTGATAGCTGATTATGCATTGAATTAACTCCTTCTTGCAGCCTTGCTGCATCCAGTGTAACACTAGTTATTTGTCACTGTTCTAAGTGCTCTGGTGTCACTGCCTTCGCACTCACAGCCACACCAATTAAAGCACAGCTTCAAGAGAGGGATTTTCATGCAGCCAATCAGCCAGGAAACAATTGCAACAGGACGTAAAGCATCACAAGCTTTAGTCCTTCTGGGAAAGCAACATAAATTACTGTTCTGGTGCCTCGTCTGTCCTGCAGGCTGGCAAACAGCTCACTAGTGTGAATTTCTCCATTCATCCTTTCCAGAATAATAAAAACAACCTCTCCTGTCTGAAACTGTGCTTCCTACTGAACATTTTTGAGATCTACTACTTGCTTTTATTTTGGCCTTGTCTGTTTTTTACTATTATTACCTAAACAGGATTTGCTGTAGTACACAAAAATCCTTATTTTATCAAGTGTTGCTGACACACAGAAGATGACTACCAGAAATGACAACATCTTATGGTACAAGTCTGACTAGCATCAGCTGAAAATATTCAAATGATCAAGAAGCAGCCTTTACCCTGTACCATCACTTTCTTTTTAAGTGAATATATAAGAGCAGCTGTTTTAGAAGTGTGCACCACAGTTCGAGAAGGTAATTCATTCCCTCCCTCCCTTCCATTCCTGCCTAAAAGCAAAATTCCTCATAATAGTCAGTCCAGGTGGGGAGGGAAACAAGCAAAGTGCTCAATTTTACAAGTCTTTTGTAAATTATTTTTCAGCCAAACACATCCCCTAGACAGAGTACTGCAGTTTTAAATGCCAGTGTTTTGCAATATGCTATGGCAAAGAACCACAACAGTTCTCAGGAGAGCAGAACCCAACGATCTCTCATCCAGGAATGGACACTCCCAGATTTACCCCTGGCATCTACAGATCTAGTCAGACTTGGAGTCACAGTTAGGAAAAGATGAGGGAAATTTACCTTGTGTTGGCTCTTATTATAAGGAGCACCAACTAATAACAAAAGTTACTCAAATCTGATGCAACAGAAAAACATTCAGAAGTGGGCAAACTAAAGACCAAACTTTTTTTAAGTGAGAGTTGCAGAAATACACAAAAGAAATTTATTTCACAGCACTCACCTTTTTTTTATATCCACAGATATTCTAACATAATCTGGTAAAAAGTCTGAATTGCAACTTAGATCCTCGGGCAGAACCAACTTTACCAAATGCACTCATAAGAGATCTTTCCACAATATCACCACAAAGTCTTTGAAGGACGGAAGTTTCACAGACTTCTCAGGTAAGTTATTTCTCAATAAGTCTCATCTTGACAATTTAATTTGCTATCTATGACATCCTTCTGTTCACTTGAGTTAACTGAAGTTTACTCTTCTTAGCAGTACATCAGGATGTCTGTTACAAGACTGTTTGCTGACAAGTTTTCTTATTGGATTCAACCTTTCCACACTTGGTCTTCTTCCAGGGGAGTGTTTCTGGAATTCCCCCAAAATGCCTCAATCTGTCCTGCTATTACTAATGAATAGATATAATAACCTTTTTTGACAACGTTTTTGGTTTTAGCTAATTAATAACACTGAACACAGATAGAGGAAATGTGTTCATGTGTTCAGTCTTCTCTGAGGAATAGGTTCCCTGTTACATTTGAGGACGAGCTTAATCAAATAATCCCTTGTACTTTTAGGGTATTTACAAAGAATTTTTGTTTCCATAGAATATCTGCCTACCCAAGGTGAGGTCCTCCATTCATGAGGTCAAAGACCTGGGCTGGATTCAGCAGTTGTTTGAATCTTCGTAGAAATTTTACACCTTGGTTGTCTCCACTTTTCGAGTTGACAAAGACCAACAAAGGGCTTGTGCAAGAAGGGGGACAAGTAGCTTTCCAGAAACCTGTTGGGGCAAAGGGAAGTGAGAGGGAGGGAAAGCCAAGAGATGTGAAGCTTCCCATGGGGATGGAAAGAGAGAAAAACCAATAGCCCACACCCCAGCCCAGCTATGAAGCAGCTAGTATTTCCCGTGTGCTTATGGCACTCATTGGGTGAATGCCAAATGTGCACAGCCCTGAATCCAGCATGAACCACACCTCATGCTGCTAAATGTCACACTTATCTCCTAGCAGTATTCCAAAATTTTCAGCTTCCCCAACCTTCCCAAAGTGCTTCTGCAATATAGTTATTGTCAATAAATAACCAGCTGCAGCTCAGCAAACACTGACATTACAGGGAGACAAACTGAATGCAAAAGCAAAGCTAACAGTTCACTGCCATACTCAGCAATGGCTTCCAGTGGGGAGTTTCAGCAACAGCAAAAGCAGAATTTTCAGCTGTCAGAACCTGGCGTTAGTAGTGCCAGCTGAAGTCACTGAGACTGAGAGGAAGAGAATGAAGTGCCACTTACTAGCAGTACTTACCATCTGAATCAATGCTGTTAAGAGCAGTAGGAGGAATGACAGACACTTTGCAGAGCCCAAGAGGGCACTTGTTTGGCAACAACTCTTTACATGCTGTGTGTACCTGGAAACACCACCAAAAAAGAATAATGCAGACTCTTTTGGACACTGTGGTATAACTCCTAAAGCCACCCAAAAGAAGTTGTAAGAGGAAGTAAAGCAGAGCAGGTGAAATCACAAAAAAAAGTCAATTGATAAATTTATTGATAAAGTTATTTTAAGAATGATCTAATCAGAGCCTTCTACTACTTCTCTTCTTTCCATTAGTATGTACTTTCCTGCCATTTGAATTTATGAGACCAGCACTTTGGCTGCTGAGAGAATCAGATAACAGATTCTGTGGAGCCTTCAGGCATTCTGCTTTCAAAATCCCAGCCTCAGCTGAGAGATCTGAAGTAGCAACAAAAGAAAAAGCTGGGAACTAAAGAGAACAAGAAAGCAAAAAACAAAGCAGGAAGACATGAGGGACATAGGATGTAAAAGAAAAAGAGATTAACGAAGCCACCCAAAAAAAGGAAATACAAAGTAGAGCAGGGCTTTTCTGGTATACAAAGACTGCAAGATAGAGGGTTTGCTTGGCATTTGAGCGTCCCATTCTAAAAACATTTTGTGATACTTCTCTTACTAGTATTATAGACAACTGGAAACATAGCAAGATCTGCACCACTTCAGTGGTTAGGCAAGAGTAATCTATAGCAATGGAAAGGAAATTGCTATTATTAAAAGAGCTGAGTATTCTTTATAGTTTGTTGCACCTTTTCAACTTGTAGATATAACAAATAATGGCTCCTTAAAATCCAACATAAGCCATGTCTGAAGCATTGATTCATGTCTACTGTAATTAGATTCTTCTATGAAAGCTCACTCTCAAAATAAAATGAGCTTGGCTAGAAGCTGGATACTTTTTCCAGGCCTTTATGTATCACAGCAACACTTCTGAGCACAAATTAAATTTCTACTTCTTGCAGAACAATAAAGTCCTTCATGGCAAACACGGAGAGCTTGGTTAGAGATTTTATTATAAACAAATGTCAGTAAAAGAACATACCACAAAGCTGATCAAAAACTGTCCTTTTACGAAATGATCACACTTATTCAACTCACCATGGCTTTGCACCACAGGCAGCGCCAGTCTTGCAAACGCAGGACACTGCCACAGGTTTTATCACACACAGTGCATTTGGCACTCACAGGCAGGTTTCCTTCCAGCCACTGATGCGGCATTGAGATCTGCAAAAGGTACGGAGGGACAGAAGCTTAAAGGTACAGGAGGCACCGTGGCTCTGAGACAGAGAAGCAACTGTTTATATGCACTGTTTGAGGACAGCAAAGGCAATTTCCAGAAAACACCTGAGGACCAATTCTAGCATTTTACATCATGCTCAAGCACAAAGAGTCCAGGTGACTCACCCCAAGCTACCCAGGAAACACTGACTTGCATCAGACATCCCAATATGCTAAGGTGCTGTTCCAAACACTCATTTCGTTTTCTTCTGCCAAAACTCAGAATTCCCCATGCCTCCAATTATTTAATCTCAACTCCCCCAGTACATAGCAGTTTATTCCTACTAAGGAGTCCTTCCTACCCTGGTTGGACTTTTCACACAGAATCTCATGTTCTGACAGTAGAAGTCTTTTCTGTGTAAAGGCAGAATCTGCTATTTATGAAGTGAAAAAAAGCTATAGAACACAAGGCAGCACTTCCATATCAAGGCTGGAAAAGTTCAGACTAACACCTACCCCATCTTCATCCTCAATGATATCCTTCCCGATAGAGGCCAGAGTTGTCCACTTGCAGTTGTTGGTTGCCCGCACAGCACAGCGCTTGTGGGCTTTAAACTTGCATACTAGGGAGGAAGAGAAGAATGTATTAATCCTGCGTCAGAAGTCTAATGTGGAAGTGTGTATTTGGCTCCAGAGGAAAACATGGGCACACTCTATCCTTTTTAGCACTGCCAAAATGATCAGCTGCAAGTATTCTGATCTAGCTATTAATTCGTGCCTTGTCACTTTTGCCAGTTGCTTGTACAAAGCTTAGTTATCACTTTGTTAAATTTAACATGATTTACACTCCTCCATCCTTTTACACAGTGTACGTGTCACCTCATTCATTTTAGAAGCATCAGCTGTGCACAGCCAGGCATTTCTGCTAAGCCAAAGCTGAGAAAGAATAACCTCCTGGCACTCAAATACTTAACAAGGATGTTCTTACAAATACAATTATTCTCGTTAACAGGAGTCATCTTACGAATATTCTCTCAGATACTTCAGAAACATGCATCTGCTCATTGCAGACCCATGACTTCAATAAGGGATGGCAGTATTTGGGTATATGGGCAAAACCAAAAATCAAATAAGGCTGTCCTTCCCCAGGCAGGAGACGAGGGCACACTTACCTTCACAGGACAGCCCATGTGATGTGACCCCGGACAAGGCCTCCCGACACACGTTGCAGTACGTTGGTCGGGCATGGGAGCAGGCGTACCAGTTATGCATCCCTGAGAAATGGTCCATGCTGTACTGGGTGGACTGATGACATAAATGTATTACGGCAAGGTCTAAAGTAGGGCAACAAGACTTTTTTCTCTGAAGACTTGCATGAAACAGCCAGAAGAGTAGGCCACATGCAGTTTATACCCATTAGCTGCAACTCATGAAGGTCTATAAGGCAAAAGAGACTACCTGAAGAAGCCACACCTTCATTACACCTCCTGTACCACCTCTCATCCTTGTCTTACTACAAGTTTGTGTAAGGACATAAACTGGAGAATTTATCTGCTAGAGGATTTATCCCCATTTTTTTGTTGGATTAAATTTCAGCAAGATCAGTTCCCCAACCTGGCTCATTGTGTAGCAGAGAAATACTTGTGCCAGCATGCAGAAGGCAAGCATCAGAGTGGGGACAACACACGACAGCTTCTTGTGGTGGCAGGGCTGGTCTCACTCAGCCCCAGGAAGCAGGCAGATGCACTGAAGCTGGCAGAATACCAAGCAGGCAAGATGTGAATTAGGACAGGGAGGATAACTGAAGAATGGAAAGACAGTGGGAGGGGAACTTTGTTTCATAACCTACCCATACTCTGAAAAGTTCTCTCCAAGTTCCCAAGGGAGCATATACAAAGCCTTTGGAGAATCACTTCAGTGTATTTGGGATCAGTTCTACAGAAGGCCCTAACTCTATTACCCATTATAGTCAATAAAATGACTTCTATTAACTTCCCTGGAAGCTGACTCTCAAAACAAGCAGTGATTTAGCAGATGAAGCACAGAATACAAAGGTACACATTCTCCTATTACCTCAAAATGTTCACGGTTTTGTACGGTCTTCAGTGCTGCAATCCAATCTTCCATCTCTTTTCTGTTATCAGCACAAAGGATGAGCTTCCGACATGGAGTTATAATCTGAAGAGAGAGAAAATGAGGAGTGGCCATGTCAGTGAGAGACAAGAAGAGAACACCTTACCACTAGTACAGCCTGTTGAAGCTATTTTCAGAGCTGCACAACAAAAATTATTTGCACCTTTGAACCATGTCTCTCTTCCACCACAGTACACCTTAATGTCTTCCTAAATGTACAGAGCCACCAAGATTTTAGCGGTCATTCCCAATACCAAACTGAGTAAAAAAATCTCACATACCTAAATAACAGCACAAGACAAATCAAGCACAGAGCAGCAGGAGTAATTATGTGCAGACCTTGCATAAGTCTTTTTAAATGACTTACTGTACTTTTAAAACTGGTAAGAACATTTAGACATTTTGTTAATAGCATAATATACCAGTTTCTAGCAATTAACGAATCAGATAACATACTCTACAATAGCATACTAAAAATTTGTTTAGTCTCCCTCATGAGGAGGGGAGAAATATAACAAAATAAGCAATTTAGAAGGTAAATCAATTAATCTGGAAGAGAAATCACTGTATTTTGAACCGTCATGTTTCCTGAGGTCTTGTTCTACATACCTAAAAGATATTCCAACAAATGTTCCCCTATCACGCTGAGGCTGTGGTGAGTTTGCCTCCCAGTAACAGTCCTGTCTTCAGTGTGTTTGTACCCTGGGCTAATTCCCATGCATTAGTTGCCCTGCGTTAAACAATGTTTTAATAAACCAGCAGAAGACACGCAGGGTGGCCAGAGTTTCCCTCTGCCCAGGGAGGCACCAGGTCCCTGTGTCCTCTACCACCAACTCCCTCTCCTTCAGTCAGCTGGTGGTAGCAGAGAGAAATAAAAGCTCTCTGCTCTTCAGAGGACCATGTCTGTTGTTCTCAGGGCTGTCCATTCAGGTGGAGTCGACTTGATTATGTATCAACCTTTATTCTTCCTAAGACAAAGGTCTTTCTTCCCCACAGTGTACTTATCTCACTGTCTCTTTGTGCACACCTCTGTATTGATTTCCATCAAGCTGACTTGAATACTGAAGTGTTTGCAAGACCTGGATTTAAGAAAAGCTGCATTAAGTTTTGAGCATTGTTAACAAAAACCAAAAGACTCCCCTTTTATGTCAACTCCGAAAATTTCCAGCAGTCCAGACTCTTCTGCACCCCCTACATATTGTACATGGAAAAATTTGTCCACATCATCTGCTTTTCAAGTAAATTGTACCTAATATCTGAAAGAATGGATTAAAATAAACTAGGATTGTGCCAATCTCATGAGGCCCAACCATTCAGCCAAAGTTTTGTTAATGAACATTATTAAAACACCCACACACATCACTCCCATAAACGACCCGTTTTCCAGTCTGTTTCTCACTTCTCTCATTATCATTCATAAAACAGATTAAAAATCAAAGTCTCTCAAGTTGAACACCGAATTTTTAGTTTATGTTGAAGTGTCTCAGAGCATCTGCCAAGAAATGTGGATGTAATGTCAACAAAAAAGACACACCTGGAAAGCGCTGCTTTATTTTAAGCTCCTCAATTTTCAGACTGTATTTCTTTTCATTGACAGACTGCAGATTCACCTGCAATAACACTACCTTACACAGAGGCATGACCAATACCTAGAAACGGGTGCTACAGACACATTAAGTAGGCAACGAAAGGAGCTAAATCCCTTTTTAAAGAAAGGGCTGGGCATTCATATTAAAAACAGTTTTAGCATTCAGAGCATTCTATCTTGGACAAAATGACCTGATCTGTATCAACTGTAAGCACACAGAAGTAAATATTTACACTATTTTAAAAATAAAACTTTGTAGAACTTCTCTCTTCCCTCACTTTCCTTTAAACATTTCCAGCGAAAAAATTTATTTCCAAAGAAGGTAATCACAGGAATGTTTCTTCTTCCTTGTGAAAGCAGGAAAGCATTTAGTTAAATGTATTTCCATCAAAAACTCTGCTATGTAAGAATTGTTACCCTAGAGAAACTTCTTCCAGAGCGTGAAACACTGATGCAAAAATCAGTGTGAAGTTAGAGAAGAACAAGGGGCATGCCTGAGTCCTGCTAAGAGGAAGCACCTTTTTCCCTGGAAGTAAAACCAACGTTAACTAATTTGTTCAGACACCACTGGGCCTCATTTTCTTCCTGGCAATAAGGCCAAGAACATCTATAGTTGCATATGTACAACAGTAGCACATATAAAATCCAAACATCCTAGGATGAAGCATCCAAGGACCTTTCATGGCTGTAAAAACAGCCAAATTCTGTAAGGAACCACCAGTTCATTTGAGTCACTGGCATGCTTCAGAACACTCCTACTCAGTGCTGTCCCTTTTCCTATTTTTCTGCCTTTTTGGGGGGAGGGAAGGAAAATGCAAACTATAGCTTTTTAATCACACTGGAAGATAAGAAATTTAAAATATTGGCATAAAATACAGAAATGTTTTACTCTTTTGATAAGAATTAATTTCTGAGGCTACTGACTTCCTGGATAATTGGATGGATCATCGAATGGATCATCCAATACAGAAAACAACTAATTCCTTCTTCAGTCACCTACTGCATCATCTTAAAAATCCCCACATTCAGTGTTAGACATCCCTCTGCCCAAAGAACAAAATCAAAGTTTATAAGACAAGAGGATAAAGAGATTAAAAGATTTTCATACATGAATCATCGAGACAAAGAGTCACAGATTTAAAATAAAGGGTCTATTGTGTAACTACAAAACTGCAAATAAAAATGTAACTGCGCAGGATAAACAGATGAAGAGCATTCCTCATTAGTCAGTTCAAAAGCAACATTTGCACTGGGATTTACTGGTATTACTAGAGATGGGAAATAAAAGAATAAATCTCTTTTAAAAGCTTGCTCCTAAGGAGAACAAACTGGGATAATTCAGACTTCACTATGAAGGACAGACAAGATTTTAATGTAACTAGTGCAGCAATTATTTGGGGAAATGAAGAAACCATACAAACCTATTTTCCTGATTAATATGCAGCAATATTACAGTTAAACATCTTACGAGGACAATTAGGAATCCCGAAATGTGTTAATAGGGCCCCTTCCTTTGCAGAGCAGTTCGGCAGCTCTGCCGTTCACATACACCACACCCCCCAGCCCAGCCCGGGTACCTGGGGACCATGAGCCACTCGTGCCGGCCCTGCAGCGCGGCAGCTGCCGGCTCCTTCCTGCGCAGGCTGTGGGCAGCACGTGTGCTACGGCACTGGGCTGAGCAACAGGAAGTCTCACTCACACTCCTCCCACCACTGCTCCCTCCCTCTCCTTGAACCAGCTATTTCAGCTCCAGACATCCACCTGCTGAAGGATACTGACAGAGGGGCAAGGCTGTTACATGCACTGCCGTGTCCGGGCAAGAATGATGATCAAACATCTCGCACCAGAAAAAATAAAATCATTCTTGTCACCTGAAGCCACAGCAATCTTCCCCCTGGAAAGCTGTACCTGTACTGGAGTACAGGGAGTTCACTCTCAGCTACAGCTGCAATGAGCCAACACTCTGGAACACAAGGCTTGGTTATCCCTGTTGGCAAATGTGGCTACAAACAAGCATGGTCCAGCTATTTTTTTATGTTCTGGCTACAGCTTTTGACGAACATCCTGGAACAGCATATTTCACAGGGTGACGATGCACTAGGTGAAGTAGCATTTCCTCTTATTTGTTCTAAATTTACAGAGCAGCAATGTCACCAGTGACCTCTTGTTCTCATAAACGGAGAGCACAAAAACAACGATCTGATTGCTTCTGAGTTAAGATGAGGGCTGCCTTACTAGGAGTTAAAAAACAAAAAACAATAAAAAGTCTTCAGATTTGTTTTTTATCTCACAGATTTTTGGCCTGTTTGGGGATTGGCAGAACTCTGAGAGTTCATGCCCTGAAACAGCTCACAATTTTATCTCGATATGAGCAATTACGCTAATTAAAAGTGCTTGTTCTGCCTAAAAAGTGAATATTAAAAACTTTTTTGATCCTAAATGCTACTGAACTTCTGGGTGTGGTTCTTCATATTTCACTCATTAGAAGAAACTGGGTGCGTAGAGCTCACTACATGTTGATATGACTGACACCTAATCCTGACCAGAAAAGAGCTCTGCAGTCATGGGGAAAAAAAGGCTGCCAATCCCTCTAATCAGTCCTGGAGAGTAATAAGGATACATGGGAACGGCAAGAAGGGTTAAAGAGTTAAGTCAGGATACAGGTTAATTATGAACTTCTCACTGCATATGAAACCCCTGAAACATATTTTGCAGAAATGGGGATGACAGTCAGGTCCCTAGCAGGTAGTTATGCACCCTCCATGACTCATCTCAAGTCTATTAGAGAAATTCTCAATTTTCAAGCTTGCCCACTCTAAATCTAAAAAACCTTAAATCTGAAAATAACCATGCCTTCATTGGCTGTCTTGCGCACAGACACTCCTGACACTGAAAATTTAGCTTTATCTCCTCTGTCTCTCTCTCACGTGGCCCATTCCCTCTTACCAGCTGTTAACCCCTACCTCTTATGTTGACCCACACTCCTGTGTCCAAAACTAACACTAGTTTACTGACATTTCAAATCCAGCCAGCTAACAAACAACACAGCCAACCATAGAAAATTCCTCATTTCATGTTCTAAAAGTGAACTTATGTCCCTGCATGTCCTTCCCTGATGAACAGCTATGAATAATCAGATTATAAAGGCAGTCCAAAAAAGACTCCTATATTAGACCAAATTTTAAACAGAAATCTGCTATACTTCACCCTTTGCTGTACTGAGCAACCTTCCCCTACCCAACAGCTGGAGCAAAACTTCATCCTCTGGTCTTGCTGCCACCCAAGACAACCTTATCATCTCTGCTCACTTGGGGCATTTTCTGGCTGCCCAGAAACTTCTCAGCAATGAAGTGACAGTCTAGTCATGCATGCCCTGGGACTGTTTATTATCGGAGTACATCTGGTGAGCTCAGTGACCACAAAAGACGGCAAAGCAAGTTACGATCACACTGGTCCAATCACAGAGCTGACAGAAGAAATGCTGCAGGGGGAAACAGGTTGAGGGGACACTGATCTTTGCTAAATATCATTTTCCTGATGTGTACATTTCTCAGAACGGTCAAAAGTGGGGGTAAGAGAACACCTGCTCATTCTGACTGCTTCCTTTTACTCATATATAGTGTATA
>VZRO01007912.1:1002-44706 GCA_013397915.1 Daphoenositta chrysoptera
ATATATATATATATATATATATATATTAGTAAAGAGCTGTTATTCCTATTCCTCATACCTTAGCCTGAAAGCCCTTAATTTCGAAATGATAATAATTCAGAGGGAAGGGGTTTGCATCCTCCATTCCAAGGGAGGCTCTTGCCTTCCTTGACAGGCACCTGTCTTTCAAACTGGGACATCCATTTGCTCATCAGTTTTATTTAACGACAACAAAAATGTATACAAAATACCTAAAAGAACTTTATTTTGCCTATTTGTAATATCGGGTTTTTTTCATAGGAAAAAGAAAATTAGAATAGCAGCTAAAGGCTTCCAAGAAATGTTTCGGGGCCTTTGGGCCTGTTTGATACTCACTGTAGATCACTGCAGTTCAGTTGGTGCTGGCTACATTTGACTTCTTGCCTTGCACCTTTCTTTGGCACATGCATTCCTTGGCTATCCCCAGGAACAACAGCACAGCCCTGGGACAGGCTTGCCTCCACCATTCAGGATGAGGGTGCTGGGAGAGAAGGACAGAAAAAATGTGTTTCTTCCTAGAAACAAATACTAAGCAAAAGATTATAATTCGTCTTTCCTTTCCATTTTGAGGTGGTGACACTGAGGGTTGAACAAAGGGGAGAAGTGGCTCCCAAGTCCTGCGGAAATTACAGTCCACGAGAAAATAGGTGAACCAGAGAAACCTGTAATACCTGGTGATGAGACCTGCTTGTTGCAGGGCCTGATTTTCAGAGCCAGGTGTGTGCAGAGAGGAGAGAGCAATGTTCGGTGGGATGCAGTGGGAAGTATAACCCCTTGGGCAGCCCACTGCTATGATTGCTTTTGTATGACTGCAGGATTTGGGTCAGTTGTGTGAACAAACATCTTGTGGAAGAAGCAGGTTGGAAGCAAGCTCCTTGGAGAGGCAACTTAGATATACTGTCTCTTTGAAAAAACACTATCAGGAAAACTGAGCTGGACAGTTATACTATTTCTTAAAGGTATCTGTAATAAAGGAGCAAGAAACAACAGTTCATTGCTTTCTTCTGTTGTTTTTAGGCGGAATGATAGTGCTACCTCCTCGCATCATGGGAGGAATGAAGTAGTCTAGGGTGCCTGCCTTGCTCCTGCAGCAGGTTTGCATTTTAAGAAAAGCTACCCACTGCTGTGATTACTGCTGTCCACACCACCAACCCTCTCCAGCACCAAGAGGACAATAATGGCAGCCCTTGGTGATGCAAGGGTTGGGCTGGTAGATGGGGTCCCTGCCCTCCAGATAACACCCATGAGTTGGTATGAACTAAAATCAGTAGCTGTGGCTTTTGCAAACCACCCTCAAACTCTTGCACTGCTGAACCTGTGTGGATAGCAGTCCAGAGAGACTCTCAAAGGGTTTTTGCTTGAGCATTTTTAAGCGTGGTAGGAATTTAAGTAATGTATCATTTATGGGCACACCCCCCTCCACAAAGCTGTCTGGTGTTCAGCCTCTAGCATCTGAGGACCCAAGATGGTCTTTACTGAATACACTCACTAGTGCCTTTTAGATTGCAAACTAGCTTGTCTTGCTCTCACTTAGGAGAAATTGTGGAAAAGTTATCTAACCTGAATTAGAAGAAATGCATGTAATTGTCATTATGATGTATTTTCCCTTGACATGTTCTTTTTTTTTTTTTTAGGTGAGTACTTTAATTTTTCCTGGCTTAGGTACAGTGACTAAATTTGCTACCTGATGTGGTTACAGAAAAACATGTGAATGTGATTTCAGACAGCTGGTGGCCCCATAATATTTTAATGCTTTTTCAGAATTATTTAAATCCATAAATTTATACTGGGAACTATAAGTTCAAGTCTCACTGATTTCAGTGACAGATGTATAAGAGAACTTGTGAACTGAATCAGAAATGTGGGACTTCAGCTGTTGTCTGAGGGAAGATGTCGTCATTTCCCTGATGGCTCAATTTGTTTCTGCAACTCATTCTAACAGAGGAGACAGAAAGATCCTGCTTATTGCATGAGTGTATGCAATACGTGTATGTATCATTATAACTAAACCTCCTAGCTTAAACCCTGGAAATTTTCTGGTCTGGCAAAAGAAGCACCTGTCTTTGCCACACTTGGTAAGACATTCCCTATGGAGGTTCTCTGGAACACCGGAGAGTAAGGACATTTCTCAGCCTCATTTGTTTCCCTGTCTCTAGGTGCATGAAAACCTTTATTATGAAATGTCAGGAAAATATGGCTTGTGAAATCAGCTTGCATGTGGAAAATTCCATCTCTGGGCTGGAGAACAAGTGTTAATCTCACTCCCATCTATCTCAGAGCCTGAGACTAATAGCTACACATTCATGTCCATGCACATGCCTTCTCTCAGGGAGCACAGATCAGTATGCCCAGGCTGGACACCCTCCTCATTCAAAAGTGATTTTTGTTACACTGGGTGAATTTTCTTCTCAACACAGGGAGTTTCTTTAACATTGCTATTTGTTCAAACCCTTACTGTAGTAATAACCAGTTCTACTTGCATGGATTTTAAGTAATTTGTGACTTCGCACTAGGCTGTGTTCTTCATCAGTAGACAAGATTTTCATGTAACAATTCTCAGAGATGATCTGTCATAGTTGTACTCATTATTCCATGTCATCAATGTTTGTCTTGTTTAAGCCTTAAAGTCCTTTACCTCTGATTTATTTCTGGAAGTTTTGGATTTAGTAATTTTTCCAAGAATGCCTGTGGAGAGGTTTTCCCTAGGACTGTGCTCACATCTTGCTTTGGGAGGTTAAGGAGGTCAGGCTCCTAACATTCCTGCTCAGCTGGACACTGGGGGTTACACTCGTATTCACTGTACCCTTGAACTTGTGAGCACCCCTACAAATGGCAAAAACCATTTTGCAGCAACTTCCTTAGTAGAAGTCCTGGAGTTAAAATACTTACGAAGCTATTCTGAGTGTCCCAGGTAGAGAGATGCACTCCAAGCCTGGCATGTATCTGTTTACTAGATAAGAAGAACTCCATTACGGAGAAAGGGTCCACAGGGACGTTTTGGTGACACTGAGGTTGCAGTGACAAGATTGGCTCTTATGAGGCTAAGATGGAGGTGAGAGATGGACCAAAGGAAAGAAGAGATGGGGATGCTATAGAGCCAGAGCTTTGTGAATGTTTATTTGCTTTATAGGAACTAGTCACAGCCCTTGCTGTGTTGTGTGAGGGGTGGAAGATGCATTTATAGATTAGAAGAACATTACTACTTAAAACTGCCAATGCAGACTATGAGGGAAAAGGAGAAGCCCAGAACTGGGCACACCAAACTTGTGTGCTTGGTCAGTGCCAGCAGCTGAGAAGGGAAACCTGAGGTTGGAGTTAAATATCAAACTGAATTAGGAACTTGTGTTGTATTTGAGCTAATTTGTTCTTTCTTTTAATAGAATCACTAAAACAACCTTTACTTGAAATATTAAGCCCTAAATATTTCCTGCCACTGTGAATTTGCTGCCACCTTTGAATTGATTAGGCACACTTTAGAAATGAAGGCACATTCTTAATAGGGGAGAGGTGCATATTTTCAATGTTTATCATACTCTATTAGGTGTTTAATTAAAAAGAGGTTCTCAGAGGATTAGCCAGCTTCATGTTGATGGCAAAAGAATATCCGTTAGCAATTTTTGGCAGGTAATTATAATGTGGAACAGAATGGCTTGAGGTTAATATTTTATGATAGCTCTAGTGGGAATGAAGAGAAATATAATCACTCTTTTTGCTAAGGGGAAAAGACAAATTAAACAGGTACAAACACCTGTTTGCTTCTGCAGGTTTTCTAGCTTGGTAAATTAGGACAGAAGGAGTGTGGATGTGACCCAGATTACTGGGCTGAGCTCTGTGTCAGGGAGTGTGGATTCAGCTGGTGGCTCATGCTGCTTGCACTCCTATAGACACCTGCTCTCCTGTGCCCTCGGGGAGCCAGGGGGTTTGTTTTCTATTGTCTGCTCTTCTGTTAGATTAAGCCAGACCAGCAGGATGAGATGTAGCCCTGCATGTGAGAGGTAGAGCATGGCTGGAAAAGCTAAGTATCTTCCTCTCTTTAGGTAATGTGCTGCTTGTCCAGGTGTGATTTTCAAAAAAATTATTTTACCCAGTGTAGCCACCATCCATTGATTGCTTTGACATCCCTGTGTCTGAGCAACTTTGTCAATGTTTTTTGATCTTAATACCACTTGTGGCAGCTGGTGTGAGAGGAGAGACAACGATTTGAGAGTGGGGTGGGCCTGGAGCAAGCTTGTTTCATAGACAGCCCCAGACCAGACCTGTTGCCACAAAGCTGCTCCTGTATGAGGGCTTCCATGTCGGATCTTTTGGACAGGTTGGGACACAGCACATGCCACATCTATTTGCTGCTACTCATGTTGCTGCAAAAGCTGCAAATGAATAGGTCTTACTGGATGAGATCATCCATCCTCTAAGTCCAGCAGCAATCCTTTGCTGTGGCTAATGCCTGAGGTCTCACAGGAGAGCACAAGGACCCACTCCAGCTGGAAATCTTCTATATGTTATCTGTCTGCAAAACCAAGAACTGAGTCTGATGACCCTCTGGGAGCAGACTTGTGAGGGGCATTTGTGAATGTGGCTCTATCTGATCACTCAGTGATTCCATGGAAATGAGAGAGCTTAAGGTGGGAGAACTCAACCCTGTACTGACAGATATATTATTATTATTATGGCTGAATTAACTATATATATATTATATATATGTAAATTGTTAATATTTTCCACTGACTACAGCATTAGCTGTCCCTGCTCTCAGCAGGCCCTGTGCAATGGGGTGTGTTCACACAAGATCATGTCTTTCCTGGCCATGCAGCCATGGGAGCTACCAAATCCAGGGCAAGGTGGCCAAAGTCACTCATGAGCACTAGCTGGGGAGTTTAGACATGCCCTGAAACATTGGGCTCAGTATTTTATAGGCATTAGGCTGAATAAGCTGATATAAGGAGGAGAAAACAGATGGGAGAAAGCATTCATGAAGCAGCTGCCCGTTAACCAATAATTTGGTACATTTCCTTCAGTTCTTTTCATTAAGCCACAATATGTGGTTGTCTCATTTTCTCTGAGATGCATTGAATGTTCAAAAGACTCAGCTATAATTACACAAATGCTGAAAGAGCAGAGGCATGCACTGTTAGGAATAGTTCTCTCTCTTTGTGTTGTGGAGTACAACAGCGTGATGCAGCATCCTTCTTCTACAGCCATCTCTTTTCTCTGGATTCTTCTCTGCAATTAACGGGGTAATGTGAGGAACTAATGATTTATCGTGGGAGTTGTTCAAATCTGATGACTCCTTACAGAGGGTTTGATTTCAGGTTTGGACACATTGGTGGCAGCTTAGTATGGTAACTCAGAATTTATCAATGAAACTTGCTTTATTGTCTGTAATCTCTATTCCAGGAGAGAATTTGAGCTTTCATTCTGATAATAGTCATAGAGGTCACATCTTCCTTGCACTAGCCAGAGACCCTTTACACCTGCAGTTAAAAATATAGGGCTGAATTTTTCTAAGAATTCAGAATAACACTTACTTTCCTGACTATGTTGCACAGTTTGTTAATGATGAAGTGTTTATGATATTATGTTAATGGTTCAAACCTTCCATCTTGCCTGCCCACCTCAAGTTCCTCAACAAAATGTGAGATGGCTTTGCCAGAAATCTGTGCTGTGAGATTAGTAGGGAGAGGCCATGTGTGGCAGGACATCCCCCTGCCCTCTGGCTCTGTGTATCACAGCTGGTGCATAAAGAGATAACCATGGGTGGAAAAGCCCACCAGCAGTTATCTCTGGCGCCAGAAGACCTAGCTAAGAATCAACGTCTTAGTCTGGCAAGCCATGGGGGAGAGAAAAGAGATAACTTCTGACTTTGAGAGTCACGTTTTTACAACTATAAAAGATACACGAGTTATCACTGAGGCAGAAGCCTCTAACATCCCAAAAATGTCGGAGACTTCTCCCCGAAGTCTGGACGCAGCTTCGTGGTTCCTTCCCCAGGGGATTGAGTGAAAGGATCCCGATGTGTGTGCCCCACCCGCCTTCGGATGGTGAGATACATTGAATCCTAGGTTTATACTATTTCTTTGCTAGCTAAAAATGAAAAGGTACCAGTATCGTGCACTGTATGTCAATCTACTAGTAGTATTTCTTTTGTCTTATCCCTGTGTAGTGATAATTTGTTTTAAGTCTTGTCTGTTAGTT
The DNA here is from genome assembly GCA_013397915.1 of Daphoenositta chrysoptera. Taxonomy (NCBI): domain Eukaryota; kingdom Metazoa; phylum Chordata; class Aves; order Passeriformes; genus Daphoenositta; species Daphoenositta chrysoptera. Next base: position 7,213 of record VZRO01007912.1, read on the forward strand.
TTCCTGTCTATTAAAAAAGAATTCATTTCATAATAGACTAAATCAGCTATCATTAAAGAACTTGTGGATAGAGTGGATTTTTGAGGTGCTGGTCACTTCAATACACCTCCTGCCTGCTGCCATAGGCCTGGGCAAAGACAGGAGCTGAACTCATATCAAAATCCATTCGTGACACCATGTCATGTGAAGCATATCTGTCCTGGAGCAGGAAGGTGAGCACAGCTTGGCTATGCTTGCCTGGCCCAGGAGGAGCGTGGGAGATGCTGTGAAGCTCTGCTTCTCATTCCTGGTCCTCTAAATCCACCTGTAGAGAATTTGACTTACACCAGTCTCAGGCAGTAGATGCGAACACCATTCCCAGTGTTTGTGGCTAATATAAGCAGTTTCCTTAGTGACTTTATGCACAGAGAGATGAGGTGCTGGATGGGAAGAGGTGCACTGTTATATGGGCTGGGAATTCTAGTGGATTTCAGATGGAAAGAACTTTTGTATAACAAGACATGATACACCATCTTCCATATGCTGCAATGGTGAGCAAGCCTTTGTTAAGTCTGCAGTTCCCATGAGGTGAATTAAGGCCTCAGTTACCAGGTCTGCCTGCAGGAACCTTGCATCGTTTTCAACCTCAGGTGAAAAGAAACCCGAATCTTTACTGGCAGAACCAGTGCTGCCTGACACAGTGGCTTGCCAGGCACCCTGAGAAGTGAGTGGAAAGGACACCTTGAATCTGTGTAACCTGTGCCCACTTGTTCTTCCAGCAGAATTTCCAGAAGAATTAATTCCTTGTGTAATTTTGGATTTTGGAGTCAAGGGCAGAAATACTGAACTGCTGACAATTGTTAGACCTTCATTAGGAAGAGTGCAGTCCTATGGAACTGGGACAGTTTCCACCATTTAAGTGGTACATGAAAGAACTCCTTAAGCCACTAGCACAGTGAACTCAAGATGGATTTAAATTTTATTTCAGAAAACTTTAAGGATACTGATGCCAAAAAATAGTAACTTTCTAGTGAGCTTCAAATGGGGTAATGTGCAGATACGGTAACGTAGGGATGTGCAGATACGGTAACGTAGGGATGTGCAGAAAGTCAGTTTACCAGTGTCCACTCCATGAGGTAGTCTGAGACACTGGGGATGTGGCAGCCAAGTCACACCTTTGTGTTGCACCCAGAGAAATGAGGATGTCCCCAGCCCCTTGAGAGAGCTCCGCTCTCCAGTGACCAACACAGTGGCTCTTAGCACTCGTGTTGTCTTTGGTTCCCAAACACTCTGTTTCAGCTCCTCTGTCCGTGCCAGCAGCCCAGCCAGCCCTGCTGGCTCACTGTGCCTTCCTCTCCTGAGCTGGAAGCTGGGCCTGCAGTGTTCTGGTGCTGAGCACAGCGGGAGGTGTGCACATGCAAAAGCCTCTGGCTGCTGCAGAACACAATTACCATTGATCAGGAAGAAGCACAGCTGTGTGCTCTGAGTTTAGCTTTTCATGCCAGTGTTGTTATCTGCTAAATCCATTAACTCTGCAGTGCAGCTTAGGGTGCTTTAAAGATTTAAATGGAATTGACTGAAACCCAAAACTTAAGTACAGATGAGTGTTATTTACCTCCAGTTCTCCCTATAGTTCCTATTCTGGAGCTAAAGTAGCAGCAGTAATTTCTTCCACCTCCTCTGGATAGTGATCTTCTATGTTAAAATTTAGCTTGGCTGTGTGTCTGCATTGCCCTGAAAAAAGGCAGGATCCACCTGGACACAGTGAGACCAGCATCGAGGAGGAGCTGATGGTCAGGCAGAAGCTGGCACTGAGGAGAGGTGGGATTGCAGTTCGTGTGATGGCCATGCCAGCCTGTGGCAGGTCAAAAAGCCCCTTCTGTCCCTGCAGGGGCTGGTGTGAACAGAGCTTTGCTTTCAGCTACAACATTGTACTTTGTGTTGCTCACACAGAATCTCTAATGGTTTCTGAGAATGGAGCTCTTCCTTCCATGGAGGTACTTACAGGAAGTTTCTCCTCTGGCTACTACTCACACAGTACCTATTTTTATGGCACCTGTAGGAATTATAACTTTCTTCTTTTGTTTTCCCCACCAGAAGATTAAATTGGTTGGACCGAGCCTGGAACATGCAAAAGTTCTTATGGTGCAGGAGTGATGGGGAGGTATGTAGAGAGGAGTATCTCCTGGAAGGCTTGTTTCTAGAGGAAATCGGGCCAATTTCCCTTTTTTTCCTCATCCTTTGCAATATCCAAAGAATGAAAAGTTGGATTTTTCCAAGGCGGATATACAGCCAAAGAACAGGCTAAGCCTCAGTGGACTAATTTTGCCCATCCCTGCTTGTTATGCTGCAGGGAATACCACAGCTGAGCAGCACTACATGGGCACTGGTGGGACTGGTGATGGAGTGTAAAAATCAATTCTTCCCGTTTCTCATTAGCGTCACACATATATCTGATGGACCTCAGGCAGAGTGCAGTCATGTCTACTGCTGGCAGCCTGATCTTTCCCAGGGAATTTAAAGATGTCTCAGCCAGTTACGTGGTGCCCACATAATGAGGATTTTTTCTGTTCCCTTCTGCATACTGTGCTTTCGGCTCATGTTACTAGAAAATTTCTGATTGTGTAGAATATGGAGCAATGGAACATAACTAGATTAACAGATACAGCACATTGTGCAAGCAATACCTCTTTGTCTCATGTCTAGAGACAGAAATAAGCAAAAGTCAACAATGGACAAGATACTGCAGATATCAGACTGGTGCTGGACTTACCAAGACACCTTATATGCTTTCTGCTCTGATTACAAGTGTAATATGATTACTTCTCAATGCTTGCATTGGTTACCTTTACTGTATGCATTGGACAGAACATTTACAATTTGTTTCAATCACCATATTTTGTAAGGTTAGAAGGCAAAAAATCAGAAATTATATTTGAGGAGACTATAAAATTAAGCTACTTAGGGTCAAACTTTAATGGTCTAATTTCTGGTGACAGTCCTCAGGAGTTGTTGGATTCAGTGGAAACTAAATGCTCCCTGCATTGAAGTTTGAGGGCCTAAAGTGCTAGAGCTGCTCTTTAACCATTAATTAAAGCGTTCTGTTAAGATACTAAAATCATAATAGATATTCTGCAGTTGGTATAACTAATTATCAGATTTATCTAAGTGAAATTGGGGCTTTGTGGGAGTTAAAAAAAATTATTACTGTCTTATTGTTATGTCTCTACATCACAGCCTTATTACTTGGATACAGAAGGTTATTATGAAATCCATTTATCTGTAACCTAGTTATATGCCTGAAATATTAGTGCCAGCCACTGCATTTCAGTAATCAAAGATAGATGGTTTTTAAAAACTAAGGACATGTGCAGTCAGTACTGACCCTGGTTTGCATCTTTATTTTTTAAAAATATATATGCTAATATTAAGCAAACTAAATCCTTTTTTACTCTATCAGGTTATGCTAGTCCTGAGTTAATTAGTCCTGATGTGTGCCTGAATGGATAAACAAAGGAAAAATATTGGTTGTCCTTTCTTGAAAGGGCTGGGCTTCTTTTTTTGTGTTTTGAGCAGTACTTATTGATGCCATTCAAAGGCATTCCTGTCTAAAGGATGAGAAATTTCCAGTAGCCAGCAATGATTCAGCACCACAGTTGCGTATAACAAGAGAATCATCATAAATGCAGTAGCCAACAGCAAAGTACGTCTGTAGTGTCATTTTATTGTTGTGGAATAAAATAGGGAATGGTGGTCCATGTGTGAGACATCAGCATAGCCATGCTAGAGGCATTTTGGGGAAACTGCAGTCCCAAACTGCCATTTAAGAGCAAAGCTCTTCCTCTGAAAAGAAGTAAGAGTGTTGTAAGTATTACGAAAGTTAGTGTGATGGCAATTAAACTGATCAAAGGAAAAAGAAACTATTAATGGGAGCATCTCTAAGTTCTATTGAATTTATTTATCCATTCTGGAAAATGCTGATTTTCCACCTGGTTTATTTGGTCAAGAAGGTGCTTGCAGAAGGGATGCAGAAGATTTCTGCCCCAAACAGCTCCTCACTCCGTTCAGAGGGCCCATGCACAGATCCTGGGGCTTGCAGGCAGCATCAGGACAAGAAGTCTGTGTAGCTTACTTTTCAGTACTTTTCTCCACTGAGATTTTAGAGGAAGGAGCATGAATTATCGCACAAACCATAGGAAGGCATGCTGCAGGCAGGGAATTCTTTGCTACTACCGTGTTAGCTATTTCTGTGCTACACTGAGCAGAGATTTGAAATTTAATGTGGGACTTTTAATAGAAGGCCAACTACGAGCAAGAAAGTAGCAGTCACAGTATTAAGGGCTTACATGCCACACTGGCCCTAATCTGTAAAAAAATGGATCCCCAATAACTTCGTGGACTAAAAGGTCCTGCTCCTCTTACTCCAGCTGTGGTAGCTCTCAGGGCTAAGTGCAATATCGTCCTGCACAGCCTATTTTTCCTGTAAACCTTGAATACAGAAAGCAACAAATGCACCTCCAGGATAATATTCTGCAGTACATGCAGAATGCACCTCCTCTCGTCCTTCCTGTGTCTGCCTGGGAGGAATGCCTGTCCCCTGCCAGCTCCTCATGGGAGTGACACTGGTCCAGAGCTGTCCAAGGACTTGAAGGCTCAGTGCAGTGCCCAGTCGGTTCATGTTTCATGGACAGAGGAGGGACCGTGAGCATCCTTGGGTCTGACAACCAGGGCTGGAAGGAAGCAGGACGAATTTATTCTACTGCTCACCAGGACACCAGCCAAATCTTAAGGCAAGTATGCAAGCATGTAATGTGGGGACTTAGTAGGGTAAGTTCATAGCAGAGACTCAAATGACCACATATAGTTTTCCACATACGGTATTTCCATAAGAAAGCCAGAACACAGAAAGCTGGTGATGTGTATGCATAGATTACATAAATCTGGGCATTACTACTCTATAATATCAGCTGTAATCATTTAAATGATAGCTTAATTATCTACTTTGGCACAGGTGAAAAATAATAATCGTGTCTTGCTTGTCAAAACTGAGATGATGGCTGATGGCTGCTGTGTGATTGTCTCTGCCCCAGCCACGAATTTCATTAACTCCGTCAATGTGACAATTGCAGAGTCCTGCTATTGACAGGAACTCCATGGTAAATTTGCTAAATTCCTTGGCTTGTGATGCTCCTCAGCTGTGTTATAATACAAAGATATTTTAATGAATCCTAGGAGCCAAATGATGTCTACCATAAAGACTATTCCACAGTTTTTCAATCTTATACAATACACAGAAATTAGTCATTTAGTTCTTGAAAGGAATAGAAAATGTGTAGAGTTCACATCCCCAGTAAAGCATGGTTCAGTTGTCATCCTGATATGGTTATTTATCAGTGACAATACTGGAAGCAGTGTTTAAATTAAGCACCTCTGCCATTTCTGGAAAGAGCATTGCTGGGAGAACTGTCAGGTGCTTGATACCAAGTTGTTTGCTACATCCTTTTATAATTCTTAGTATCAGTTCAGCCCGTTTTCAAACAAGTCTGACTTACTTCTTTAATCACTTTATAATCTTCACAGAGGCCCTCACCCAATAATACAGGAATATATGCCTATTTGAAAAGAGTTATGTTTACATAGCAGTGAAGATTAGGAAGATTAGATGACTTATTTATATCCTATATTTTCATTATTTTTGTACTCATAGAGATGGGTAGGAAAAAGCTTGCTTTCTCAGATAACATCTGATAGTTGGTGTTTGTTAACAGGTTTTTAGTGAAAGACTGCAGACCTGCTTGAGACTGCAAGTGTCAGAGTTGGGGGAAGCAGCAAAGGTGTTTGGTGTCACGGCACTGCCCTCCAGGAGTGGGGTGCTTGCTGTCTTTCCATATCATCAGTCACTCCAGATGTCGGGCCAAAGGGGCATGGGTGAAGAAGCAGAATTGTTTCTTGAGAGCTAACCCTCTGCGCAGATGGCATCAGAAGGTAATTAGAGGAGTGCACTCTTGCTGTGGTTGTCCCTCTCTGATTGCCCCTCTCCAAAGGGGGAGACTGCATGGATCAATGCTACACATATCAGTCCTTTCCAGAGCTGATTCCCCATCCCCCACACCAGTGGCTGTATGGGGAAAGCCTGCTGTAGCCAGGGTAGAGAGCTGGAGTTCTAGGTGAGCTCAAGAAATTTGGGGTTTTGGCCAATAGTTATAGTAATGCAAATCTGACTAATGAAAATTACAATTTGACACACTACACCTGCTGCCAAATATGACTGTTCAATATTAATAATGCTAACAAATATTATCAAATGCCGTTGCTATGACTTTTACTGTGATCTACTCTCTAACAGTCAAGGCAGGCTCTCTGGAGATGGGTTTAAGAACATTAAATATTGATCTGAATCTTGCATTACTCCCTAGGTGGCTTTGGTCTTTATGTCTATTATCTACTATTAACTTTATTTAGACTATTTTTGCAGCTTTAGAAGATGTGTTCTTGGTTTTGCCAATTAATTTTAAATTCTTTTAAAATAATTTATTGGACTGCAGGATATTGCTTTAATTCAGAGAAACTAATGCTTAGTCCCCTTTCTGAATTACATGTATGGGCCTAAGGGATTATTTCAAATAAATGCAGATTGTGAATGGGGTAGCACCACTGACAGTCTTCTGGGCAAACCCACATCTGTGAACAATGATTTAGTACTCTCTTTTGAGAAGAACAGAGCAAGTTTTCACTTGGTAGGGTAGGATACCAGTAGGATAAGGACATAGGATAGGATAGGATAGGATACCAGTAGGATAAGGGCAGGCTTACAGTAAGTAAACAAAAAGAATCAGTATGACTCTGGGAACAGGACTTTTTCAGAAAGAATTAATGTATTATCCTTAAAATAATTATTTTGATAGACTGCCAGTGGCCCACTGAAGATATATTTGGGTTTGCATTCATGCAACAGAATCAGGTAGATATCCATCAGCCCAGTTAAACATGTCATCTGTAGTTGTCTTTCCAGGTACCAAAGACCATGAACTTTTAATATGGTTGATTGTTAAGGAGCATTTGATATGTTCATGCTTCAACTGGGCTGAGCAATGGAATGCCCATAACATTTAACATAGTAGCTTGACATTTAAATGTCATTTAAAAGTCTTTTCTTGAGCTGGTAAAATTTCCAGAGGGATGTGTGCTTCATTATTCGAATGGCCTCACAAATAGCTAGATAATGTGACGGTGATTCCAGGTCCTTGCCAGAGTTTTGTTCTACAAAGAGAGAATTTAGAATTAATTATTCCCAGGGCCTACATAATTTACACAGTTGGTAATGACTGGTGGAGCAGCCACTGTGTGCGCAAGCAGGTGGGGACAGGCACCAGGAAGATTTGACTGACTGTGTTGGGGAACCATGATGCTCTTATGAAATACTGCCAGAAATAATGATGAAAATGACACATTTTCCAAACATTTAAATTGCTTCTGAGAAAAAAATTGCTTGGAAATAATAAAAGACCACAGCAGTTTATGCTGTGACCATAGGATGAACCTCTCTAGTGACCATGTAAATGTCTTGTTTGTTGGTGGGTCAAGAAGGTTATTTCCGAGGCAAACACAGTGCAGAGTGAAAATGGTAGAGCATAGTAACAGGGAGCAGCTTGGCACAGCTGTTCTAAGCCCTAAAGCTTGAGCACAGGAGGGTGCACTGCAATGGGCACCTCCTTTACCCGTGTGGTTTCCCTTGCAGCAGTACCTAATCCAGAGAGGCTCTGGGCGGTTGACTGCTGCACAGAGAGGCAGTGCTCCGTATTTTCCTTTCTCTTTTGCAATGAAAAGGTCCCAGCTCTGTTGCAGGGGAATGGCAATAGAGCCAAGAGCAAAATTTGCCCTTCTTCTTTGCCAGCCAGCAGCATTCTCTTTAAATTTTTATGATTACAAACTACCCTATTCATGAGGCTTTGGAAAAATCAATAATGTATGCACATTTGGTGGGGGGCAAGTGATGTCATCTATCTGCAAGTCTGAGATTATAATGTGAGAGGAGGTACTGACAGTTTGAAATCATTTATAAATGAATTAAATTGCTTTGTCTAAAAAGAATAGGATGAACTGGATCAAAACTGTTCCTTTCTGAGATAATAAATAAAGTAATAATATGATTGTTAATGTCACTGATCGAGGTTTGGAATGAAGTTTAGAAAGGAAAATTTGAACATAGGTGTGAACTCCTGCTTCTAACAATTGTTTTATCTCAAGAGGATCTTGGGTTCCCTTTCCATAGGGAAAGCACCTGGGTTGTTTTGAGAAGAAGCCTGATATAAAATGCAAACTAAAGCAAGCAAAACCAGGAAATTAGCACAGGACTTTCCAAACCTGCTTTGATTGAAATTCACTGAGTGAACTACTTCGATAATATCAGCTGGTCCAGCTGTACCCTTAGGGAGAGGCTGCGCCCCTGTTAGTGTGCTGGGAAAAGTGCTGCTGGGCCATTATTATTGTACATCAAGGTTTACAGTCAGTTGGGCAGGGATCACTTTTTACTGGGGCACCGTGGTAAACTGAGTTCACTGAGTTAATTAATGTTAAGAGTACATTTCTAATGGGTGAGTCTTTCTGCTTGCTTAAAGGATTTTCCTAAAGAAATAGAGTAGGCAGTTCCTTACAGTTTCAGTCTGTCCAGCCCTAAATGCCTGGTAGCACATAACTAAGAATCCTCCTCACCCTGATTCTAAAGTACCTATAGAAAACGCCCAAATTTATTTGTGCCTTCCAGAGGCAAATATCTCTTCTTGTTTAAACCTTCTGTAAGGAAATCCATGTCACATCATTGGCACATGCTGGCAAATTAGAGGTGTTGGTGACCATGGACCAAGGAGATGTCCCTGTCATTTTTACAGAACAAGCACACTGCACTCCCTGCTTACAGACAGGTATCAAACAAATCAAAGTAATTAGGGTTTAATAACGATGTACTTAAGACCACAGCCATTTGAGATTTCAAATTACATACCTCGCCCCACTACTACTGCTATTCTGGCTTGTTTTTACCTCTTCAACAGAGTTAGCATGACAAGGATGTGATAGCAAAGGATGAAGCAGCTAGTCCTTTTCAAATTATGTCAATGATTAACTTTACTCTGTTTATCAAGGAAAGAATCCACAATGGTTTATTGTTTGGGGTTTTGGAGAGGTTTGTTGTTTTTCATTCCCTCAAGCTTTTTCAGTGTTACGTCCAAATAGAATTTGCTGCTTTATATTGGATCCTAAATCATGGTTCAGTTCTAAGAAGGTGAAGGGGATCTCTCCTTCCATTTGCAAATCCTTCCTTGTGTAAGACCATACTAACTCAGTGTTAAACCAATATCTAGTGAACAAAATTACTCTAAGAGATTATCTGTTGGCAAGGGGGAAGGAAAGCACAACGGGGAGCCATCTGAATGTTTGAGCTTAAATCTGGAAAGTAAGAGCTGGAATTTACCTTTTTGTTTCACTTATTTGTTGTTTATTCACCCAGGCAGTTGTTTTTAACGCTTGCCACAGTTGTTGAAGCACGTTCTCATTGACAGTGCAAGTTAGTAAGTCCTATGCACCTTTCTTTTCCCATATTATATTTTGCATAAGCACTGTTAAAATACAGCTATTCACTCTGGTGCCATCTATGCTAAGCAGAAATGCAAATCACTCTCATGCAATTCAAAGGCAATTCAAAGGAACTCTGAGTACTGCATACTTTCTAATCATCATCTCGTTACAATTAGCAACAATAATTAATACTATTAGCAACAACTGTGTATCATTTTAATTTGACAATATCTACTGCTGTGAGGGAAAGGGTCAGGGTGCAGTATTTAGTAAAACAGGAATGACTGTATGAAAAGAGAGAAAAGAGGTTTTAATATTCAAGTTAATTTTGAGTTGGGATGAAATTGAGAAATTCTGTGCAATGCTTGGATTTATGCATTTAATGCAGAGCAGGCTTGTGAGCAGGGCCAGCAGCTGCACCAAGGAAGATGGGTATGAATCTGGCTCTACATGACTTGTCTGCCCCAGGATTTACCTTGTTGTCACCTAGACCCTGGCTAAGGCTCTAGGGCAGCCATCAAGCTCGTGAGGAGTATCTTAAAGGTGTCATTCAGGAGCAGACCTAGTAATGCCAATCAGGGAGTTAATCCAGCTGTATTCCAATTCATGGGAGTAAAACAAGGAGCAAGAAAGCTTTTTGCTGCAAACATCCTGCAGTATTAGTGGACTTCAGAGTGATGCACAGAATTTGCACCTCTGTGCAATGACTGAATTTACCTTGATTCTGAGCCTGTTACTCCTCCTCAGATAACTTCTTTTTCATATTTCTCTACTGAAGCTTGAGGTGGGATCTCTTCCACCAAATCTAGCTCAAATGCAGTCAAAATACCAGGTGCTTTCAAAGTAGATGCTGTCAAAACCAAGACATTTGCCTCCTTGCCTTCTGGCTATATATATCCTTGCAGGTGCAGAGGGGGGTCTGCTAAACTTTTTACCATTCCATTCTAGAATATAGGTGGAATTTTAGTTGCCTTGTTCTTTGTTAGTTAATTTTATTCCTGGTTTGCTGTGCTGTTCAATAACAATTTGCAAAAGCTATTGTTAAGTGTATTAATTCTCCATAAATAGTCTTACATAAATTAGAAAGTTAGAAGTTTTGAGCTGTGCCTGGGCTAGTGAGGAAAGAGCCCTGGGAGCTCCCTGGAAGACAAGTAGCTCCACAGAAGTTTCCATCGTGCCTCTCTTGAGCACCTATTTTGGTAGATGAATCACTGCTTTTCCGCTCCTTTGACTAGAAAGAACCTGGATGACTCACACACACTAGCAAAGTGCATAAATGTTAGATATCCTGGCTAAGCTCATCCCTGAGAACTCCTTCAGAAACCAGTATTTTCAGAGACCAGCTTGACCGCCTTGATTTGGAGGAGAACCAGCGTAGGAAGGAGGGTTATTTCTGGCTGCAGTGTCAAGGCATCACTGGTCTGGCCCTTGGCAGTGCAGGAGGTTATGGTTGTGCACCACAGCACAAGCTGTGAGCCCTGGGTTACAGTGGCCTCATGCCTGAATCTGGAACTGTTCCAGTCAAGCACAATCTGAGCAGCTGAACTCCTCTCTAGTCCTAAGGAAGGCTTACACATGCCTCTGGGATGGCACAATCAGCGAGCTGCAAAAGGATGGCTCCAATCCCAAGCTATGTTTTCATCATTGTGTTTTCCTGGCTGTCTTGCTGAAATTCCCAAAATCTCCCAGATGCAGCTGATATTTTTGCTTATGTCCTTTTAGGTGCGGCTATATTCTGCTAAAACTGCCTGTTCTTCATATGATTTCTACAGCAATTCCTTTCTCTTACAAATACAGTTAAGGTAATTGCTCCTTTTACAACCTTCACTTACCTAAACAATTTTAGTTTAGAGCTCTGAACAAGAATTTCCACATCCAAAGCAACAGGAGTATCCAAGAGCGCTGCTGCCAAGCAATGCCTGAGCACCCCTGGGGCAGGACCTGTGCAGGCTCTGCTCACTGCGAAGGTCCCAGAGCCAAGATCCTCAGCTTCTTCTCAGGCCTGAAACGGAACTTCATCACAGATGAACTGCTGTATTTTCAAACAGCTGTGCCGCTTGATAAGCAGATATTTGGCATGGAAGGTTGCACAGTCTGTGCTTGTCTACTTCACACTCATGATTACTTTTCCTCCATTTGGCATTAGAATAGCTGTCATTCTGCTTGATTAGCTCCCAGATGATGAAAATGTTGGCAAACTGTTTCTAATGGAAACACAGCAGTCTGTGTCTAGAAGGGGGTTGTTGGAAGTGAATTTAAAATATAACAGATACATTTAGGAAATTATTTACATTTTACTGTGTGATGGTCCCCTAGCAACCGCGCAGAGTCTCACTGAGGTGTTAATGAGTAACAACCCTTTGGGAGAGAGAGAGCTGGTTGAGAAGCAATTTTCTTAAGTGAGGACACAGCTCCCAGAAAATAAAATAATTTCCCAGAAGCTCACTTTTATTATGAACAATAAAAAAATTACATATTTTATGGTCATTTTGATCTGTATATTAACACTTTCATCAAAATGGCCTGAGGCATTTAATATTGTGTTGGTATTAGCTGGAACTCCCTTAATGCTCTGCATCAGTCTACAGAACCATAGCTCAGGACTCCCTGTGTTTACTTGCTTGAGGGCTGATAAACATCCCTCAGCTCTAGGTTGGTTTCTGGCCAGCATCTATCACTTGTTCTAGAGAAGGACCCATGGCAGGTGTGGGACCCAAAGGAGGGCAGGAACAGCGGGGCCCAGGTGGTTTTCACACTGTCTCGAACTACACCACTGTGTGCTGAAAAGGAGTGGCTAAGAGGTTGCACTCTCAGGTGGGTGGGAAATCAACAGAATCAGGCTCAAAGGTAGTCCAGTCAGTTATTTAAACTTTTCCAGTGAGTCAGATTACTAACACTTTCTTTTGCTCAGAATAATACCTTTGGAGGATGTATTAACTGCAGCACAAAATCTGTTGCATCGTTTCAAGACAGAGAGCAGGCTTGGGAAAGGATGTCTTCTATGGAGAGGGGAACAAAAGATGCACAACAGCAATCTGAATTCCCTCAGGAAAATGAAGTAAATTCATTTCAGCTTGTAAAAAAAAAAAAAAAAAATTAATTCCCAAGTTGTTTTGGTTATTTTATCCTGATCACTCCACTCTGTGTGCCTGTGCACTGCAAGTTAACATTTGCTGTCTGTAATCTCCCTGTCAAACCAATTGTGTTGATTTATACCTCTGCTCTTGTCCAGTTTATCTCCGTTGTGACCAAGGAGGCAGTTCTCTTCTGCTGTTGTGATTTTTTCATTACTGGAATTTATCTCGGGGCTGTGACTGTGGTGCATGGTGTGCTTGCTGCCTCTCTGAATGAAGAGCATGGTAGATCTGCATCTTGACACAGCTCTGGGAGAACAGTGCTTCCCGCTTCCTGCCCTGGGAGCCTGATACCATGCAAAGCATGAAAAGTGACTTCAGAACTGCCTGCAAACTGCGTTTCCACTGAATTAGAGTTTAAGAAGGCAAACATGAAGCAGAAAGCATTTTTCTTATCATGGAAGATCAATTCAAGTTGTATCCCACTGCATAATGCTCTAGATGCTATTTTTAACAAAAATATTTTAATCTCTATGGCAGGCTAAATGTTCCTTATAGACTGTCTCTGCTGTCTCTGACTTCTATGGATAAAATAATTTTACTGTCACTGTCAATAATTCTGTTTCCATTAAAAGCACTTCAGTATTATTCCTGCTAATTGAAACAGAGACCCAGACACAGCACACATTGCTATGAATGGGAGCAGATGTGGCATATGGGAGCCGAGCTCCTGCTCTGGCTTCTGGGACAGCTTTTGGGGTCCCAGGGCAGTGTGAGCAACCCTCAAGGGATGCTGTCTTGGAGGAGCTGGGTCCCATATGCAGGGAGTTGTAAAGTGGGGGGTTATCCTTTACTACTCCCAGCTCTACAGGACTCAGTCTTTTGTGGAGTCAGCTCAGCTGGTAGCAGAGATGGAGAAGACACACCTCAGGGTGAATTGCTTGAAAAAGCTCCTCACACTTCAAAATGCTTCCACGTGACCCAGGTTGTGTATTCTTTTGTATTTCCCATCTGGATAGCAGAGAACAGTTGGTGAGGTTTCTGAGTTAAAAGGATCCTGCTTCTTGCATTTTACTATGAAAATGGGGAGAGTCAAGCCTGAAAATACACTTGTAAAATGATACCTGGGAGAGGAGAGGCTTGCTCACAGGCCTTGGTACAAACCTCTGCCAGGGGTGTGGGGTCACTGGGCTGTCTTTAGGTAGTTAAATTCCTTCACAAACCTGCAGTCAAGACTCTTTGTAGAAGGGCTGTAAGGATTTAAGGGTTTTGAGTCTCCCTGGCCAGCTTTAGGATTTGGAGCTTAGTTCCTGTACATCTCATGTCTTTAGAAAATCAGATTTAAGGACCTGTAAAATGCCCTTCCCTGGCTTCAGCTTCTCCATGATCAGGAGAGCACCTAGTACAGGGCACAGAATGGGGTTCTGGAGGAATATAGGGGTTTCCTTTATTGGGGGAGGTCTAGCAGTGTCACCAAAGCAGCACGTGCTCCAGGGCTCCTCTGCTGCCCAGGCAGGCTCCTTGCGCAGCAAGGGACAGCAGAAGGATGCACAATATTTGTGCTTTCATTATTGCCATAAAAGCGGCATGCCTAGCTCTGCAGAAGTTGTTGTTGTTGTATTGTAAAAGAGAAATTTAGATAAGGTCAAGGAGAACAAAATAGAAAGCTCAAAACATCACCAGAGCTGGGACTGAGGGTGCTCCTCTGCGGTGGTGCTTTGTGCGAGTGCAAGTGTTGGGTGCATCACAATACAGACCGTGTGTGGAGTCTGAACACAACATTCATCTGCCTTACCCAGGGCACGGGTCTCCTATCTTTCTATGCATTATATCCTTATAAACTGGGGTAAAACCTGGAAAGCACTATGCTTGTTTGCTTCCTTTTGGAAAATTATTTTTCTGATTTTTCCGCCTTCTGCTTTTTTCTTTCCCTTTTTCTATTTTTCTGTTTTATGTGTCAGTGCACATTCCTATGTGAATCTTTATGCTTAAATGGAGAGAGCTGTAAATCATGCCTTAGGCTTCACTGTTTCCAAAAGCAACTACAAAGGATAAAGAAAAATCCAAAATACCTAAATGAAGACCACAAAATGAATGAGGAGGCGAAGACTGGATAAAAAGAGAAACTTATACTAATTATTGGAAAACCTCTGATTTTGAAAAAACACAGTCTTTGATGGAAGAAGAAAAGTGTTGTTTGGTACAATTTGATTCACTGCAATTCCAAATTGCTAATTAGCATGCAGGCACATGGCAATGCTTCTCATAACTTTCCAACACCTTTTGTTACCTGCTTTCTCAGGCTGTCTGGTCTAAATGAGTCTGTTCAGTTCCAAAGCTGTGCATGTCCTTGTTGCTACAGTGCTTAATTAGACCTTTCTATAGCTGGCTCTGCTATGCTTCTCAAGAGCCATCTGCTCAAAATAGAGGAAGGGATGGAGCAGTACCATTATGAAGGCTTGTGCACAGAGGAGAATAGATCTGTGCTAAAATACCACAAATGGCTAAGAGCTTTGATGGCTGGGTGCATTGCTGAGTGGCTGGTCTGTGTCTGGCTAAGGCCACCATGCAGCAAAAGGGGACAGCTGGGAGAATGGGGGGTCAGCATGGTCTATAGGAAACAGGTACAGAGGTGAGAACTGCTAATTTGTGTCCCAGAGCAGAAATGCTGTAAAGACTGGGTCACCCTTATACATCAGCTAATTTCAAGAGCATTTACAAAAATTAGGAACTAGATCCTAGTGTCTGGGGACTTCTTTTGTATGGCTTTGGAGCTTCTCAGGTACCTTGACAATGGGAAATACACAGTCAAATTTAGTACTTGAAGTGTTCAGGTCTTTAACAGTGCTTGACTCATGCTAGGAAGAAAGAGGAGAACTATCACTGCATTGCATTTTTGTTTTGTTTCGTTTTGTTTTGGCATATAGAGAAATTGTTCTTTCTCATAACAGATGACGATGCTCTGAGATAGTACAGTGTATGAATGTCTGTGGTATTCATCATCTTCCTGGCTAAAAGGTATGTGTGGAAAACTGAAGAAAACGAGGCTACAAACGCATTGCTTGGTATTGGTCTGCCCCGAGTGATGTCAAGGGACTTTGACCCTGCAGTACTGGCGCATGAGTGCAAACACGGTGGCATTTTTACTAGGAGAGGCTGGAGAGAGCAGCAACCCTGGCTGATGAACCAGGGAGACTCTGGAGGAGGGATGAGCCTCTCATGTCCTTGAGTACTCTGTCATCTTGCCTTTGAGAAGCAGAAGTTGGTGTATATAATAAACCAGGCTCCTCAGCTTACTAACTACAACAGTTCTCACTGTGCAAATATAACAGTGGGAAACACCTTTTAAAAAAACATTAATTATATCTTTTTAGCATGGTTTTACTTGAAAATGAAGGTTACCACACAGTACTAAAAGTGAAGATAACATAAAAGAGAAGACTTTGCACCTTGACAAGCTGCCTTGTCTTCAAAAGACCACAGATCACAGAATATTCTGAATTGGAAGGGACCCACAAGGATCATCAAGTCCAACTCTTAAGCAAATGACCCATACGGGGATTGAACCTTGGTGTTTTTAGCACCGTGCTCTAACCAACTGAGCTAATCTCAGGGAGAGGTGATGCTTCCCATTGAGTGGTGTAATGTCCAAAGGAGTCATGGTGACACACAAGAAAATTTGTTTCTCACACCTGAAGACAAATGGAACATTTGTGAGCAAATGCAGAAAAGCAGTTTCCTCAGGCCTGTTTCCTGAGAGCCAAAAACCTATGGGTGGAGCTGCTGATTGACTGTATGAGACAGCATTGCAATTCAGATGAAGGATTATCTGACAATTTAAATATCTGTAAGTTTCATATAACAGGTAAAACTGTCTTATTATTATTATTAACTTTCCACATTATATGTATGGAGTCACAGTTTTAAGAGGTGATTATAACACAAGAAATTGACTGCCATGTGGAGTATCTGCTAAATGATATCTTGAGTGATAATGATGGTTCACTTGGCAGCCTGACAGGTCCCTGATCCATTTATTACAACACTGAAACTGAAGTTCAGGAGCTGCTGCCAGATGGCACTGACACTGCATGGGCATGAAGTGGCAAAATTCAGCCCTGTGCAGCAAACCACCTAGTGCTGGTTGGCTGCAGGTGTCGGGTTGGGAGCCGTTGGCAGACACCTGAATTCATGCTCCTGGTTCCTGAAGGTGTGCTCGCTGAGGCTGGCCACCCTGCACTGTGGGTATGTCTGTCTGTAATGGAAGCCAAATGTGCAGTTTGGACACTGAAAAACAAATCTGAGAAGCCCTTAGTTAATGGTTATCACTGTGTGACTCCTCTCCACCCAAAATCACATCAGATGAGAACATTAGAGATAATGCATTGCACAAGTCTTTTTTTTTTTCTTTAACACATACCTATTTATTGCTTGGGTTTATTACAGATTTTGTTACTTTCTTTTGTCACAAGCTATTGATTTGACCAAATCTTTTGGTAAGCAGTAAAATGTAAACTTTGTAGCAGTCTTCTTAACCTGAATAAAAAAAACAACCACAGGCATGGAGCAGGATCCAAGGATTTGCTGTGTTCATCTCTATTTGCTGGGGAGTGAGCTGGAATTTTACATGGTGTGTTCAGCAGCACCTACTCAGCATTGCCTGGGAGATTGTAATTAGGGACATTCCTCCTGCATTATGTACAGCCTGCTCTCACAGCAGCGACTCTCTTTCAAAAGCCTCACATCTATCTGTGGGTGTAAGACTTTGTTTTTTTAAGTCCTGTATGGCTGTTTTGGAACAGGGTTGGTTTTGGAGGTGTCCCCAAGAGTGGTGAGTGGGCTGGGAGAGGACAGGTGTCTCCAGAGGAAGCGGCAGCCCAGTGTGGCCTTGGGGACATGGGGCAGAGGCACTGCAAGGTGTTGAGGAGGTTGATTTGGACTCCAGCACCTCCAGACCTGCTGCTTGCAAAGTAACAAGGCGTCCCCTCTCACCTGTGGCTGCCATGGGCTTGCAGAGCACCCCAGGGTATTGGGGCACTGAGTGTCTCCTGCTGTAGGAGCAGGTACTGGGAGTGCAGCAGCTCGGGGTGCTTTCCTCCAGGGTCTTGGACAATTCTGTGCTGGAGAATATGGCCTGAGTGCAGCCTGAGATCGGGAGCTCAGCCCAGCTGACATCCTTCTCCCCACAGTCCCTGAGCCTTCAGCAGAGCCACAGAGGAGGGGGGAGGGCCTGGGGGCTGTGCAGAGGTCAGGGCTGGAGCAGGGTTGGGAGAGGGCTGGCACAGGCTTCAGGGCAGGGGAGAAGGGCTAAAGTCTGACCCAGAAAAAAATCCCATTATGTCAATCACTGCAGTTGCCATGATGGCTTATGTTTTATTGAAGAGAGAGCCAGAGGTGGTCTCTCTGAGCTTGGTGGACAGTTCTGCAGCTGTCCAGTGCTTGGGCTGGTCAAGCCATGCCTTGCCATGGGCTTTTCTCGTGAATAATCACCCACAAAGGAAAAAGCCTTGAGTGATGCCCAGATGAGGTGATTGGGGATATTACTAGCATCCAACAATGTTCTGCTTTCTATTAGAGCCCCCTGCTCTCACAGGGGACCCACAACCTGATCTCTGCTGCTTACATGTTAATCCTCCAGCCTTGCAAACTTGGCCTTGCCACTTCTCCCATGATCAGGGACTCTGATGAAAACAATGCCCTGATTGCAGATAAAAGCCTGATAAATTATAGCTACTCAAGTCTAGAGTACAGTGAAATGTTATGCAGACAAAAAGAGCGAGAGACCATTTCAGAGCCTTTTATGGTGATTCATCTGGGAAATTACCTGGGAGCAGATAATTTAATGCTAGTGGCTGCTTGTTTTTTTCCCAGTGTCATTGTCAGATGATATTCCAGCATCCTCTCTCCATGCGAAATGGGCTGAAATACTTTGAAATTCTTCAGCTACACAGCCAGTAAGATGAGTAATGAGCAACAAAGATCAGGAAATATTTTGAGAAGGATTATGGTGCCTTCCAGAAACTGAATTTTTTCCTGACTTTCCTATTATAGGGCAAAATCATAGTCTTCGGACTAAATACTTGGTTGGTATTAGGTGTTCTAGCTTGTCTTGGGGTGACTTTATGATGTGTATCCCCTATCACCACTCTTTGCCCAGAAGATGAATTCTGTGCCTTTAAGCCTGGGTGCGAGAGAAAAACTGAGCGAACTTTTCAAAACAATTACTCAAGGACACACAGCTCTCTGCTGTGGGCTCAGCGGCAGGGAGGGTGGAAGAGGTGGCCTTGTTTTCCAGCCAGCTTTCAGCTCATTCTCTCCGGAGAGAGTTTCTTTTTGGTTTGTTTTTTTCTTCCTCTTCTCTTCGGGACTGTTTTACAACACCAGAGCGTATCGGGGGAGACCTCTCCTTCCGAGGCCCCCGGAAGGGGCCCACCAACCCAGCTCTGAGGAGGAGGGAGGCCACACCCAGAGAAGGACTCTGAAAATCTTCCCAGGTTTCCCTCCACAGCAAGGGATTTTATTATTTAGCATTATTATCCTTTTCTTTGTGTATTTTGTTAAATAAATAGTTTTTATCTCTTTCACTTTCCTTCGAGGAAATTATTTTTTTTCCTGAACCTGGTGGTGGGGGGAAGGGGTGGTGGTACCCTGCCTCTCCCTCGGAGGATATTCTCCTTTGAATTTTGGCCAAACCGGCACACTACAGCAAGTTTAAGGAATTGAACTTCATGGGAACTCTAGATGCAGCAAAGGCCATGTGTGCAGGAAAAGTACTTGAGAGATGGGAGGCAGAAGATAGGCAGAGGAGGGGGAATGGCTTATGACAATTAGTTTACTGGAAATGCTGAAATCGTTGATTTGTTAATTAACATTGTAAACAATGTTTAATTTTTGAGCCCTTATAAATGTGGTGTAGTAGAGAGAGAGGTGCTTTATTAGCATGTGGTGGCAGAAGCCCATTATGCAAGTGATTACAACACTTGGCACGGTGGGGGAGCCTAATTCCATCTCATCTCTGTAACACCAGCATGCCCTCACTGCTGGCTGTTGGATTTTTATTTCCTCCTCTTGACACATCCAGTTTGCATGACCAGATATGCAGCTGGTCCAGATTCTACTTGGAGATGCGGGAGAGCTTCATCCAGTTCCTCACTCCAAACTGGACTGGCGATGAGCAATTTTTCATCCAGGTGCAGGATGTACTTATTTTTCTCCTCAAAGTTTCTAAAATGTTCCTGGACCGTGTGCCACAACCTGAGACTGCTCTTCAGGTTACATTCCCTGTCACTGCTGAAGAGCCCACAATTTCTGTCATTCATACTTAGAAAAAATGCCCTTTTAGAGTTCAAACGAATCATTTGCATGTTATTTCACAGTCTCCAAGACACTCTTCTGCCACCTCCAGCTCCAGTTCTTTTTTGGGTAATAATTGAAACCAGTTGTATTCCACGACTTGGCATATAGTAGAAAATAGCCTGAAAGAAATTGAAGGAAAATACATTTGATATCAAAATTACTCCAAGGTGTAACATGTGCTTGTTGCACCATATCTTACAATGAGTGGTGATACAGGCACACAGCTGAGATGTTGAGACACACTGACAAGCAGTTTCCTTCATGTCAAAAAGTGATGTTAAATCACAGCTGTTATTTTCATGCCAGAGGGACCAAAAAGCCCCAAGTGTGAAACCTCTGTCTGCAGAGTAAAGGAAACATTACGTTCAGCTGAATACAGATTTTGCAAGGTCGTAACTTTTTTCTGCAGTTTTCACTAATTTATTTCAATTTTTTTGTACCTCTTAATATACTTACAGAACTTTTGCCTCTTAATTCATCTTAGGTGTGCAAACTTCCTGATGAGAGAGCATTGTAATTTTGTATCTCCATGCATAGTTTTGACACATTATTTTGTGTTCTTAAATCCTTTTAAACTTTTTCCCCCATATTCTTATTCCCTTGTGATATAAAGAAATAGTAAACATTAACATTTCACTGCAGGAAAGTAAATTCATCAATTCTTTGATAATGAAATTCAGGGAAATACCTTTTTCCCTTTTTTCTTCTCTTTTTTGTTTTTTTTTTTAAACAAATAATGTTTAAAAATGTTTAAACAAGGTAACAAATGGGAAATAGGAAGATACATAGGAGCTGTTTTTTAACAACTCTCTGATACCTGACCTGTCTTCAAAACAGCAGGAACCAGTTTCATGCTAAAGCCTTCCTGTTTCTTTTATGGCTCTGGCAATCTTAACTGTAAATAAAATTTAAAATGACAGATGTGAAAGCCTACAGAATAATTGCTGTGAGGGTAAAGAGCTGGTAATGGATTTGATGCTGATCCTGTGATTTTTCTGGGGACAGTTTTGCAAGCCTGACTGATATCCTATATCTATGTTTTCTGCTATTTTAGATGTACTCATAGACATTGAAACGTGCTTTGAAAAGAATAGTATGCTATGAATGTTTAACAAGAAAGTAGAATTTAACTGCTGCTTAGGGAGCGCCTTGGGCCTCGTGCAGAGCTGTGGTGCAGTGGCAGGTGCAGATCTTGGCCCCTCACACCGGGGGTGCTGTGGGCTCACGGGAGGGCCAGAAACTGTGAGGAGTGGATGTGGCAGAGCTTCAGATTTTCTGTCCTCAGTTTTTTTGCCATACACCCTCAGTGCAGCAGCTGGTGGGCTTTTCCTTGATTTCATGCTCCAGGGGCAGATCTCCATTTTTCCCCCAGAGTAAATCCTGTGGGGAGGGCTGCCACCATTCTTCCCACTCCTGGGCAGATGCCAGGGGGTCTTGTCCATTTTCTCTTTAAAACCTCAGCATCCAAAGACATCATGTATAAGAATAATATAGCACAAATATTACAGATATGAGCATTAAGCAGAGTGGTACTTTAGGGTTACATACAGCAGCTGGCCAGTCACAAACTAATAAAAAAAAGATGGGCCCTGTGGCTGACAGAGGTTGCTGTCAGGTATTCCCCCATGCAGTTGCTGTGTTTCTCATCTCGGTGTGATGTGGCCGGGGTCGGTCGTTCAGGTCCCGATGCTGAAAGCAGCCTATGCCTGCCAGCACCCAGAGGTTGTCTAAAGCATTGGGTGTGACCAACATTTCTGCCCTGGTATTGTCTCAGAGTAGGAACCAGATAAACACGTGCTGCTTGCATGAACCTGTTGTTCCTCTGAGGCCCATCCAACTTGTGTTGCACACAAGTAACACACATCTGTTAATCAAATTTGGTGCAATTGAGAAGTTTGGCAATATGTTCTGTCATGATTTATGCAAAATTCCATTATATTTCTCCTTCAGTTTTTGCCTTCATCTTACATTATTCTTTGTTACAGTCATTTGGTTGAAGGCCACAGTGAGCAGTAAGAATTAGCTGTTGTTTACATTTGGATCTGTAACAAGATTTGAGATGACTAAAACGATTTTCAGTGAGTCACTGGCATACCAGTGTTGTGGTGCGTATGAGTGAGGGCTTGACTGGGGCTGCACTAGCACTGGGAGTTCTCTGGAGGCAGCTGCTTCCCTGCTGGCCTTCCCAGCTCAGCAAATTCATGTTTGACTCTAACACACTAAAAAATATTCAGACAGCTATTCTGCAGAGCCAGGTCCCACAGACCCAGTTCATCAGTGTTTAAGATACCCCATTGCTTCTGGAAAGTCAGGGACTGTGGACAGGTCAAGCAGTGAAACTTGCCCTTGGTTTCAGCACAGGTTTCAGACGTGCCTTGTGGGAGGGCATTGGGGATGCTGGAGAGCCTTCCTTGCTTGGGATGGGATGGGATGGGATGGGATGGGATGGGATGGGATGGGATGGGATGGGACGGGACGGGAAGGGACGGGACGGGACGGGACGGGACGGGACGGGACGGGACGGGACGAGATGGGATGGGATGGGAGCAGTTGGGAGCACTGCAGTGTGCAGGCATATGCCTGCTCTGGGAAAAAAACCTGCAGCTGTGAGTTAAACATTCAAAGGCAGCTCCTTTGACCAGTTTTTTGGAGAGGAGTTTAAGCTGTAGAAGGTACACCCTGCATGTTCTAAACTGTGCTTCATTACATAAGACTATGTGTTAAGTTTTAAAATCTGTTTTGACAAGCAGTTTGTTTGGCTGCTTCAAACAATAAATAATTCAGCATTCCCCCCAAATGTTTTTTGCAATGAATAAAATAGTGTTTATGACATTGAAATAAAATATTGAAGATAGAGTACGATGACTGTGAGTGATACAGCCGTGAATCTCATTCACAGCTCTGCGATCTGCTGTTCAGCAATGCTTCTTTCACTGCCTCTTATTAGTTGTGTGTTGCGGTGCATTATGGCTGTTTCCAGGGCCACCATACTCCCATAAGCAGCCACTGCCATCTCACCCCGGTTTCCCTGTGCTTGCCTCCTACCTCAAGAAAGATTTCTCTTCTCCCACGGTATTTCTCCCCTCCCACAATGCTCCCTATTGGTTTGTACCCTTGCCCATGAGAATTCAAACCCCACATCTCTGCACCATTGGATGTTCTGTATTCTCTCTTCCCACTCTGGAAAAGATAAAATACCTGCGTAGCGGCCCTTCGGGGCTTCTCTGCGCCACCATGACGCCCGAATAAACCTTCTACCCTGAGAAGCCCCTCTGCCTCCCTGCCTCGTTCCTTCCAGCGCGCCCATGCCGCTGGTGGTTTTGGTGAACCTGAACTGGGACTTCGCCGACCCTCCCGCGCCCACGAGCAGCCTCTGCCATCCTCTCCCGTCTGGGCGGGTGCCAGGCACTGGCGAACACAGCTAGCCGGACAGCCAGTGTCGCGGCAGTTGTGTGTTTGCAAACTTCTTTGACAATATTGGAGAAGCACAGAGCCTTTCTCTGGGCCAGGGCAGAGTGAGGGCCGTGGTGCAGCCCTTGACCAGTGCCAAGCTGTTACTGGCCTTAGCACGGCCACAGGGCAAACTCTGGCTCCTGGGTGTGAAGTGCTACTTCACTGCACTGTGTCCTGGGCAGAAGGAGATACTCACCCCCAGCAGACCCTTTTCTCCCTCAGGCATGCTCTCTGCTTGCCAGGAACTTGTGTGCTGCTGGATAGATCGTGTTTAGGTGGTGGTGTATAAAATAACAATATTTTGAAAATATTTTAAAAATATTTTTACTGTGGTTTGTTTTTCCAAATGTAAGAAGTAACTAGGTTGTGGCTGTTGGTGAACATGGGCCTTTAGAAAGGTTATTTATGTCACTCACCTTCTAGCTTGGTTTATGTACACTTTGCTTTACCATGGTTCCCAGTGGGATGTTCAGCCGGTTCCTTCTCACCCCAGGCAGCACAAGGGAAGTGGCCGCGTCCCACAGCTGTATGCACACAGGTTTAGAAAAGCATTTCCCAGTGTCCAAAAGTGAGTGCTTTTTTCAGGGGGGCCTTTGCAGAGGTGGGTTTTGATTCCACCCACTTCTCCAAGGCTGTCCTCACAATGCATATCACAGGTCACTCCTTGGGCTTGAGCTCATGGGAACTGTTTGAAGGATATCCCACGGCATCTGTCATAAAAAGGCAGTGGGAACAAGGGAGATGAAATTTCTACCTTTTCTCTGGCACCATATAGCTGTTGGTTTAGCTTCCTAGGGATGAAGTGATGCATATTTATATATTCCCCAAGCTATGATGGTTCCTTCTGTCAACGACAGGGTACAGCAGACAGGGAAGCAGAGCAGCCGGGCTTGCAAATGCAAAAGCCTGAATGCTGAAGGTAAGCATTCACAGCAGTTTTCCTGAGCAGTTCTTTAAGGCTAACGGTATCTATAGATTCCTGTGGCATTTCCACTGCACTGGTCTGCAGCATGTGATGCTTGGTCTTGACAGACTGGATGCAATTTATCTGAAGTAAGGAGCAGTCTGTGTTTGTGCTCCAAAGACTTGACTCAGCAATCTTTCAGCCCTCCCTCATTATTGGTTTTATTGGGAAAGTGCTCTTCCTTTATCATTGTGAGCTGCGCTCTAGCTGTGTTACATAAATATAGAGTGTGGTTTACACTTCTTCGTACCTGTCAGTGGTTCTAGCAGAGACAGTGGCTTTCTTGATCTTTCATCCTATGCAGGCAGGTCTTTCCCATCAGTAGAGTACAAATGTGGCCAAGTTAAGCACTCAAAACACATTGATACTAGGGTGGAAGTTTTCTGTACAAAATATACCTGCATCCTGGCTGTAAATCCTGAGAATGCAGGTCTAGAGGGGAGAAATACATCAGAAGCCAAGGGAAAGGAAAGCCCAGGCTCAGCAGTCAAAGAGATTGTCCAATTATTGTAATAAAATAAACAACAAAAAAAAAAGGGTGATTTTCTGTAGTTTCACCTACAAAAACAACTGAGTTGCTATGGCCAAATTTCCAAAACCAAAAAAAAATCATTAGGCTGAAAAGTTTTTCCCATTCTGCAAAGTTTTAGCTTAGAATAGTGAGGAGAGGAGGTTGCAGCAGGCAGTGTCAGCCAGCAGCACTAACAGACTGCTCCGGCCCCCACATATCCTTTATAATAAGTTCATTTCAAAGATTTAATCCACTATGTAGTTGAGTGTCTGTGTGATTTATGTTTTCCTGACAAATGTCATCTTGTGTCTGTTGCGTCTGTCCTTAGTGCTCCATTGCTAATTCTCTGAGTGTGACTCTGAAGTTACCTTGGCACACGGATGAGCTATCGCAGGGACTCTGCTCCACCAGCAGTAAAACATTCCAGAATGAAGTGGCAGTACACAACCCGCTTTAAGAAACATCTCCCTTGTTTTCTCTGCCATAGTAGCTTCCATTGATTGATTTCACAAAGTTGATGAAGTTTTAAAAAACAGGGCCATCAATCATGTACTTCAGGGTGTCCCAGGCACAGGGTGTATTTGTGACAATCTGAATACAAACATGTTGCTAAAACATCTGTCCCCATATGCATGTGGTATAGCAAGATAAGAGATGAAGAATATTATTTTTTCTAACTGGGAAGGGTTTCAGATCTCTGGAGACATGTTGTCTGAAAGAAAACAACAGAGAAATTAAGGCATTATCAATTAAATCTAATTTCAAAGTGTTAATTTGTAGTTGCTAGACATCAGATAAATCTGATAATTTATCAGTCAACTATAAAGCAAAGTATTGGCACAGTGGTACCAGATGCCCATTGTAGTTCACAGGGGGATTAAACATGAGAGGAATGCAAGTACAGTGTGTCCTCTCTCCTTATTTTCTTTCTTTCTCTTTCCTTACGCTGTTTCTTTGCTTGTACAGAATGAATGGCTGTTAACTGCTTTCTCTGAAGCACTTTAACTTGTTACCTTCCATTCAGAAACATTCCCAACAAAAAGGAAAGCAAAAGGATCAACAGGGAAAACCTGCAGAAAGCCTTATTTTCATTTCACAGACAAGACATATAGAAAAGGTGATAACTCAGGTATTTGCATTTAGAAAAATATGAAAGGAAACTCAGAGATGAACAAATCTGATTTGTGCATGCTGTTGCTGTTTTCTGTACATCTGTTCAACAAGAGAAATAGTGAAATAATAAAGGATTCCCCTTTGGCCTGTAAGCATGCCCAGCACAGGGATTTATGCTCAATCTCACCTAACATTGGTATCTCTTTTGGCAGAGTGATTGTAGTTTATTGTCTTGATTTCATTTTAGTTGCTGTTTGAGCTTAAAGTTTCACTAACAATGCAAAAACACTTCTGGAAATCAGCCACGTGCCTGGGTGCTTGCTCCATCCCTGCAGTGGCTGGAGCACCATGTGCCCCTGAGCCTTTGCCTGCTGCTGGGCCAACATGAGGAAAAAGAAAGAAACAGATTGTTTTACTCTGTTATTTCTACTTCCCACTCCTAATGGTGAAGAGATATTTTGTCCTGCTGTCCATCTCTCCTTGTAAGTCTTCCAGCTATTCTGAGTACATGAAATACTCCTCTTAAAACAGAAGGAAAAAAGGGAGGGGAAAAAAAAAAAAGCAATGCTGCTTGTGGGTGGGGGTAGCCAAATCCCATCCCCACAGTACTAAAAAATCCTCCACATTGTTTTCCCTGTGCTTTATTCCCTGAGAAGCTGTACTGCTGATGCTGGTGCAATCCCTCGTGTTCCAGGTACCACACAGTTTGCCCAGCTGGGGCTGTCAGGATCTGTCGCGGTGACCGCTTGGCTGCCCGGAGTGGCCTCAGCAGGCGACAGTTATGTCGGCGTCCCAGTCGGGAAATGCTCCGTGCCTTTATCAGGGGACCTCTCTCCGAAGAGAGGGTAGGCAACGTAGTCCCCCGAGGCTTGGAGTAGGGTCCCTTCCTCTGTGGGATCTCACTGCCACTCAGCCCGCAGTTGGTACAGGGTCTAGGCTGCTTGTCTTCGATGACCCGTGGCAACAGGTGAAAGTAAAGTAAAGAGAGGGACCCTATGTTGCAACACATTCCAATTTATTAAGGCCAAAGGGAGAAGCAACAGAAGGGCCCAGAGAAGGGGCTGACAAAGGGTTTTATGCTAACAGAACTCAGGGGTGGATCTGGGGAAGAAACCAATAAAGAAATGATAAGGAATGACGTGGGACCAATAAGGTACAATAAAGCGAGTAACTTATATAAATCAACCAATGAGGGGAAAGACAGCTAAGAACCTTCCAGTATACATTGTAATATTCAACAGAACTTATGAATAAACATAACAGGGTTAACCAATGAAGAACATAGGCGTAAAGCTCTCTCTAGAAACAGGGTGGAGATGTCGGGGTGAATGACAACTAGGGGGCAGAGCCTTTGCAACACAGAAAAGCCCTTAAAACCGCTATTGTGGGTAGAGAAATCTTCACTAAATGCCATCAGGTCTACCCATAAAATTCATGCACTGCAACAAGGATCTCCACGGTGTTGGGGCAGAAGCTGGACTCACTGGCTTGTTCTGTGCTGAGCTCACTGCTTAGGGGTGCTGAGCCCTTCAAACCAGCTTCTCTGATGGGAGTCTCAGTGCTTTATATTGCCCTGTGTTACACAGGATGACCTGAGCTCCTGGCTGGCACATTATGTATTAATAGATTGTCCTTTAGGGACTTGTTGGTGAATAAATTGCCAACAATTATAGCAATTGGGCTGCCTTCCTCCTCCCCAGAGCACAGCTTTCTACTTAAACCAGGTGAAGCTTCTAAGGGACACGTGCCCAAGCCTCACCACAGAGCCATGTGCTATGAGCATTGTCAAAGCCCCTGAACAGCACTGAGGTACCAGAGGAGCTCAGGCACTGGCTGCAACCTGCTGCATGCTCAGGTACAGGCATGAGAAATCGGAAAACACTTCTCAGGCAACTGGGCAGGAATCTGAAGTAGGGCAGGTTTTTCACTATCTGTTTATCTGGATTTACTCAGTTGTTCAGAAACTAATGTAATTGCAAAGTCTCTTAAGCTCAGGATTACATTTGCCAGTAGAAGAGAGGGACAGTATTGGGCAACATTGTCTTATGGTATAGTGTTATGGCTGTGTTTTTCTTGAGCAGAAGGTAAATATTAATGCTGTCCAATTTCTTTGAGAAAGGAAGCTAGCAGATGTTGTATCAGATTGTTTTCCCTAATCCGTTGTGTGTCAGGAGCCGCCGCTGTAGTGGAGCCATGCAGAAGAATGGGGGTTGTGAGCGGGGCAGCTCCTGCAGCGCTGGCCCATGCACAAGCACTGCTGCACAGGACGTTATCTATCTCCCTATTGGCACAGAGGTTGTCTGTTTTTTCCAGTGGCTACCACAATTAATACACTGTGTGCAGTGTAATAAATTGGTGGCCAGATAGGATGTTCTGGTAGTCACAGTGCTGAATATCACAGATGCTCTGAATTCAGTACCTAGAGATGATAAAACTGGGCTAGTCCTGATCCACTGGCACAGCCAGGACCTGCCCATACCTGTTGTTTTGTCTTTCAGTTGTTCAGTGGCAGTGCATTTGTTAAAATGGTTTGGTAGAGATAGTTCCCATCTCTTTCATCATGGGTTTTATGAGTAAGTGGGCACCCAGAGCAGTGTACACCTTCCATTTCCATCATGGCAGGACATTTGCCCCCAAACAGAGTTTTATGAGAAACTCAAATACAAGCATTTACATAGAAATTTGACTGACTTTTCAAAGAATTTTCCTATTTGATATACAAAGTTTTTATCTAAATCTGATTTTTCAGTGTGCAAAGGAAATCATGGCAAACGTTTAGCACTAAATGAATTAGATACACAATGAACTAACTGTCTTTCATCTGCCAGAATTACTCATCACTAACATTTCATTAATATTAAATGCCCATCAATAGATTTCCATTTAAAGTGGTCTAACAACTTTCCAGTGATTCCAGGCAAGGCCCAAAGGCACAGAGAAGAGCTACACAGCCTCTGCTGGGTGTCAGCATAGCAAACAGCAGTGACTGTGCCAGTCTTTGCTGCTGACTCAGTGGGCTTGTCCAGCAGCTACTCTGAGGGATGCTGGAGTTGTTCTTCCTGTTAAGTGAATCCATTCATGTAGGTTTATTGCTGGCTGTTTTTAAGGAAAATCTCAAATGAAGCTGTAAACTATATTTAACTGACATAATGCTTTTCTTTACTCCTGCCTGTATTGCATTTGCATGGCTTTGGTAGCAGGGGGGCTACAGGGGTGGCTTCTGTGAGAAGTTGCTAGAAGTTTCCACCATATCTGGCAGAGCCAGTCCCTGATGGCTCCAAAGATGGACATGCCACTGGGAAAGGCTGGGCCAATTAGAAATGGTGGTAATCTGTTATCACCTCTGGGATAATAGATTTAAGAAGCAAGAAAAACGAAGTTTGTGGCACAGTTGTAATTTTCCAGTCAGAGAAAAGTGCGATGACTCCTTCCAGGGCCTGAAGAGACCCTACAAGAAAGATGGAGAGAGACTATTTAAAAGGGCCTGGAGTGCCAGGACAAGGGGGAATGGCTTCACACTGAAGGAGAGTAGGTTTAGGTTAGATATTAGGAAGAAAATCTTCCCTGTGAGGGTGGGGAGGCCCTGGCACAGGGTACCCAGAGTAGCTGTGGCTGCCCCTGGGTCCCTGGAAGTGTTCAAGCCAGGCTGGATGGGGCTTTGAGCAACCTGGGATAGTGGGAGGTGTCCCTGCCCATGGCAAGGGGTTGGAACTGGCTGATCATTAAGGTCCCTTCCAACCCAGACCATTATATGAGTCTATGATTAGCTCTCCCTTCTGAAGAAAGCAGTTTTTTAGTCTGATGTGGTCTGGAGAATGTACAAATACATGTGTATAAGTATGTACCCACACATGAATGTATACATGTATGAAAAGAAAAGATCAGTGTTGCATACTGATCACTAGACTGACGAACCCTCTTGATGAGCTTGGGCGATGGTCACATCTTGCTCTGTGAGCAGCTTTCCCTGGCATCTGGCTCAGCATGGGGATTCCATACTGAGGATCTACCACACCCTCAGGTACTTCAGTCCCACCATCAGTCTTGAAACACCTTTTCTTTTTTATTCCTAGTATCCTTGCATCAGCAGGATATTTAGGGGGTAAAACAGGATGTGAACTAAAGTGGGTGAAACCATGAGTGTAATGCTAAGGCCACCATCAGTCTCTCAGGAAGACCCCATTTGCTCCTTGTTAATGCCATGAGCTCCCCCATATTGAGCCATCCTTCCTGAAAGATTTGGGAGCAAACCTTAGCATTTTTGAATACCAAGCTGCAAATACATTCTAGAAGTTAGAGATTTGGTGCATTCTCAGGTGTAGAATATTTTAAACAAAACTTTTCCTTTTCAAGGACCTGCCTGGAAAACATCTAGGTAGCAGGTTTTTTTGCAATTTAGTGCTGTTTGTATATGAATGTGCCCTAGCCTTAATATAAGAGAAGGTAACTGGGGACTTCAGGATACAGGAAGAAGAATATCGCTTCACAAAATCAATATTAGGAGCTAACTGCAAGACTAGTGGGTTAGAACAACACTAAGCTGCCAAAAATCCCTGGATAGTTATTTATTCATGGTGAAATGAAATCCAGCAATTGAGTGGGGAAATGTGGCTGTAATAAAAATCATGCCTGGAATATTTATAGAGAAGTTTATCAAACAGAGTTCAATGAAAAATACAGTATTAACACTTACAGATCTTTATGACAATCTTCTAATTTCAGTTTGAGCTACATCATTTTATGCAGCACCAAGTTCATTTCAGCACGCCATGTTCATTAAAGAAAAACAAAAAAAGACTGCTTAAATAGAAACATATTTAATGGAATCCCAGGCTGGGGCAGGACAAATACCTGCAGCAGTACTTACGTTGTGTTTTCTTTTCTTTGGCTCACGTGCTTTTGACAGTAGGCAGGGCTGTTTAAGAAGGCTTCACCTCTGATGTTCGTTGTAGAGGATTGGAAATAGTTGGCTCTTTTCCTAGACAAGATTTAAACAAGAAATATTTGGGAAATGTTTCTGAATATATTTTTTCTTCCTAGAGTGTCTGTTTTGGATAGAAAGCAAAGAAAAGCAAAGAGGTATCCCCATATTCTGCTCTGAAAACCGGTAATCTTGTGTTTAGCTTGTAGCTATGAGGAGCTATAGAAAATGTAACATTCCACAGAGTTATTTCATTCACAGAACATATATTCCTGACAAGTTAAAAGACACTTTCACCACCTACTCTTGCATTGTGCATGTAGGTGGTTCAGCTCCCAAATATCTCTGTGCTACATCTGGAAAAGGTTTCAAATATAAATATTTATCATCATCTACAGAACTTTGGTCCTCCTTCCCTACCCTATAGGTGCTTTCAGCATCACTGAGCCTTTGCCCCACAGTTATTGGAACATACAGTGTTGCATACTTGGTAGTGTGTGTGGCCCCTCAAATCCTGGGATCAGGTCTTCCAGCCACTTCTCATTAATGTGAATCTGTTGGGAAGACCCACTGTGAAAGGCTGAAATGCTGCCTACAAGCCAGTCTGCCTGAAACTTCTCCTTTCAGATAAGTGCCATTCAATTTTGTCCTGTTTAATGTCTGCATTAGAGCAGAGGCTTCCTTTGCTTTTTGAGGTTTACTGAATGATTCAGGGCAGGGTGGTTCTTTTGTCATGAAGGGAAAGCCACCACAGCTAACAGACAGTGTCAAATTCTCCGTTGATGCCAGTTTGAAGGCAGAATCACCTTTCTTTGCTTTCATTCATTCCTTTGCTCCTTTTCTTCATCCCCCATTTGGTCTCCTAACATCAGTTGCACAGGTAGTGCAGCCACAGCATTTTCCTGTGGCTTTAAAGAATTTGTGAAACAGGATTGTGTCACACACAGGCTCAACCCAGCACACCATCAGCTAAACAGCAAATTCAGTTAATGAGCAGTAAAGAGTGATGGTGGCTCAAGAGGATCATTAAAGGCTGTGACTGAAGTCTGTTTTCCCCAGGTGATGCTTAATCTGAAAATCCAAAAGGATCCATCCGTTTTCTGTGTTCTGCGAGGAGGGCACTGCCGAGCTCAGCACTGCCTGATGTGCCATCACCGACCTTTGTTCATGTATCAATACATTCCCTGGGCAATGCAGATTTTTCAAGACTTAATCTGCTTTGCATATGGCTTAAGAAGATTTTTTTCTTCCTGCCCTGAGTGAACTCAATCACTGCCCTTCTGGCTCAGTTAGAGTTGCCCACCACTGTTACCAACCAGGTACATGTGGGAGAGAAACCAAATCCAGCCAGTAAAACACTGGCTTTTGCTCTATGTATACTGTGGTAACTGAAATCTAATAAAAAATTGGACTTCTGTTCTAGACAGCAATCTATAGACTAAATAAACCCTGGACAATCAGAACACCAACAGTAAAAAAGCAGCTTCTAGTGCCATTACCTAGGATGATCCAAGGGGACAAGGTTTGACCAGAGGAGTCTCATGTTTTATTTGACCAACCAATGTAACCAGCAAACAAGGCAGAGCCCGGAGGCTCAAGCACTCAAATCCCTGTGGGCTGCAGCAGGTGTGCTCAGCTCCCAGGCTCATCCCATCTAGTCATTGCAGGCTGTGTTTTCCCGGGAGCTTCTCACCATTTGTTTAGATGGACAAACATTGCTTACTTATCGGTAACACTGCTTCAATCATTGATTTCAGATTTAGGCCCCCTTAATTTCTGTATTCCTGTTACCTTGTGACTCAGTTCTGATTTCAGTGAAATCAGTTGTTTGTTCCTAAGCATTCACAGGAGAGATTTTTAGACCGTGTTTGCTTTTGAGTGTTTGCTGCAGTTATGGGTAATTTAATTACCTGGAAATGTCTGTTCTGGTTGCATGGGGCTCTGGAATCTTAGGCTGCATCAGTAGAGAGGTAAAGTAAAGCAGTTTTCAGTGTGAAACTGGGGGAAGGAGGCATTCATTCGTGCAAGGCTGAAATTCGCGAGTATTCTTCAAAATACTCAACCAGTGACTAACATTCCAGTGAGTAAACACACTTCTTTAGTGTTTCAGTAAGCCATGATTATTTTATTTCATCAGTGTCACAGTAATTAGAAAGGATTTTTCAAAATGTGAAATCTTGAACCTGATCAAAAGTTTTTCACACCAGTTTGGCCTCTTGTTTTTCATCACAAAACACTCCTGTGCATTTCTCCCCCTCCAAACCCTGTCAAGCAGTGGGATTTCTCCAGCTCCCTCTTCTGTGTCCCTTGTAATTGTCAGCATTCAGGTATTTGTGTGGTTATAGTCTCTTACTATTACTCAAAACCTCAACATTTCTCACTCCTTGGTGTTCAGACAATCAATTTTGTATTTCCTAGCAGCTGAATCTTCTGTATGCACCAAAATGAAGGGAGGATTTTTCAAAGGCAATGATGTGCTCACATAGCCTTAATGCTAGGGAGCTGGGCACAGAATTCCCGTAAGCAAGAGGCACCAGAAAGTCAAATCTTTCTATGCTGAGCTTCTGGTGATAACCTGTCTGCTGCTTTGGGGAAGGAATGTAACCTTGTATCTGCAGGCAGGTCTGTGCCTGACAGCAGTTTTCTTACAAATTTTGCTGGGGGTACTGAGAATATAAATATCCAGCCTAAGCTAGGATCTTAATGAGACTGTCTTGTACATTGAGTTTAATTAGCCTGGAAGAGACCAAATTAACATAGATAAGAATGTGCCTGGATAAGCCATGGATAAAAGTCGTATAAAAAAATGCATGAAAGACTCCTTGTCCTCCTGTGTCTTAGCAGAAGCTGCAACAGCTCTGTGGTGGTGCTTGCTGGGGAAAAGGCATGGCTGTGACGGGAGTCAAAAGCCAGCCTGGGGCTGGAATTCAGAGGAACCCTGAACACTCATCAGGAGAGGAATCTCTCGCTGGGGAGGGCTTAGTGCTAAAGGGGAGTGTAGATGTCCTAGACTCAAGGGGAGAATAGGTTCTGGAGAACCTCTTTTAGCAGCCTGTTGGTGTCTGCAGGGCAGACAGGTTAGGCCAAACCCTCAGTAACATTGGAGTGTCACCATGGCTCTACTGCAACCCCTGCATTTCAGTGAGGTAGAAAAGTAGGACAGTGAATATTCAGGATGAAACTGTCTCAAAATTAGAAGCAGTTGTAATGTTTGCAAAGCTGGAGCAGACTATCAGCACTTCTGCTTTCTGTCGGTCTTGCTGTACAATTTGAATCATAAATAGTTTTACAAAGCCTTTACATTTTTGCATCTGGAATGAAATACAGATGTCTTTGGTCATTCATCAGCAGTCCAGCAAATTCAGAATTGCTATTTGCTTGTACAGAATTTGTCAGCAGAACTGGAATAAATAATTTTTGGTACATGCAAAAGGTACTATTTTAGCGAGCTCTTCATGTGCATTGGAATGGACTCCTGCTCCGGCCTGGCTGTGATTCCTTGCCCAGATGAAGCAGGAGATATGGGAGTAAAGAGCTAGTGTCTAGCACTGGGATTTGCAGAGATACTGATGTTTCCTGGTACTTCCCTCATTCTGGGTCCTGCAGAACCTACAGATCCCATACTCCTTGCGAGCCTGGAGAAGGTGGCTGGCAGCTGGTCCGGATGGTCTGTCCTGAGGGCCTGCAGAGCTGCCATGGCTTTGGGGAGAGCACAGACAGCCCGGGGGATCATGTGCTGTTTTGAATTCTGTTTTAAAACTTGACAAAATATTTCAGGGTGATACTCTGTGACAACACAGGGAGCTGGTCCCCACTCCACATTACCAGCACAAGGAACAATATCTCCAACAAAGCAGATGAGAAAAAAATGTCCTGACCCACACTGAAAGAAATGTGCAGCTCCACTGCCAGCTGTGTGTCACGAATGGATTTTGATATAAGTTCATCTCCTGTCTTTGCCCAGGCCTATGGCAGCAGGCAGGAGGTGTATTGAAGTGACCAGCACCCCAAAAATCCACTCTGTCCACAAGTTCTTTAATGATAGCTGATTTAGTCTATTATGAAATGAATTATTTATTAATAGACGGGAAAACTAACAGACAAGACTTAAAACAAATTATCACTACACAGGGATAAACAAAAGTAATACTACTAGTAGATTGACATACAGTGCACGATACTGGTACCTTTTCATTGTTAGCTAGCAGAGAAATAGTATAAACCTAGGATTCAATGTATCTTACCATCCGAATTAGTGGCACACACATAAAGGAATCCTTTCACTCAATCTCCTGGAGAAGTAACCACGAAGCTGCGTCCAGACTTCGGGGAGAAGTCTCTGCCATTTTCGGGATGTAGAGGCTTCTGCCTCAGACATAACTCGTGTATCTTTTATAGTCATAAAATCGTAACTCTTAAAGTCAGAAGTATCTCTTATCTCTCCCCCATCGGCTCGCCAGACTAAGCTGTTGATTGTAAATCACCTCTTGGCGCCAAAGATAACTGCTGGTGGGCTCCTCCACCCTTGGTTATCTCTTTATGCACCAGCTATTGTGACACACAGAGCCAGGGGGGTGCAGGGGGTAGTTGTCCTGCCACACTGTGGGAGGGCGAAACTCAAAGCCCTTGGACTGGGAAGCCCAAATAGAAAGTCAGAAACCCAATAAAATCCTCCATGCCAGACACTTACCCAACATCACAGGCACAGGGAGGCTTTGGGTTGCTGTTTGCAAATCTTAAGTGCATCTCTTCAGCAAGGACATTTTTAAAAAGCAACCTGATATTAAGTGACAGCAGGAGAGAATTTTTAGCTCAGATGTAGCCTCTGGAAACAGAATATACAATATAAAGCCATCAGTCTTACCATACCTGAGACCACACAGCTCTAGGTGTTGTATTCAGCTCTTGGTTTTTAAAGTGTAGGCTTAACCAAACAGTTCTACCCACAATAAAACAGCATGATGGTAATCTAAAATGGCTAATTTTAGTTTTTCTATGCCTTTTTAAAATATTATTGCAAATTTTAATCAATATTATTTCACATCAATGAAGTTTCTTTCAGTTGTGTGATCTGGATATTATATAGAAATCAGGGGGCTCAGGCATGCAATGGTGTAAAAATAGTATATGATTTTTTTCTTTCCACTCCTAAAATATCAGACTAGATTTTTTTTCTGGAATGCTGATATTCTCTACCAAATCCCTGCTCCCCTTTCTCACTCCGTTTTTTTGCATTTGTTCTGTAAAGGGGTCACACAACCGAGTATGCCGTGGTACCTTCTGGAATCAGACTGTCTCATCAGGGAAGCCCAGCTAAAGGCTGGGCTAATTTTTACCTTATCACCAAATCTTTCAATTATTCCATTTATTCTGTGAATTTTCCATGGAAGCTCTCTACAAGCTGTAGTTCTTCAGATTAGCCAGGCATTTGTCCTCCAGTAATGCTGATTGTATTGAGATAAGCCTGACATTCAGGGTTGATGTTGAGCCTATGGCTTAGCAAGCCTAAGCCACACAAGCCAACTGCCCCTTTTATATCCTGCATGATGTACATATTTTATAAAGCTGTTCCTTCTTCAAGGAAAACTTTTCAAGAAAACAGCACCTCTGACAGCATTGTTGGCAGCATGGCAACAGCTGTAGGAACAAGAGACCCAAGCTACTGCTCCTGCACTGGACTGGGATGGAAGTCCCTCCTGGAAAAGGTGAAAAAACTCATGTAAAGGAAAAAATAATATCTGAAATGCACACACAGGGAATATAGTGCTGGGAATGCACAGGTGGACACAGCTGAAATACCATCTTTCTCATCACTCCAGTTACCAATAATCTAAAGGGTCCAATTGTTCAGAAAAATGTGTCTTTTGTCATTCAGGTTTTGTGCGTAACAAACAGAGCTGTAGTATTGCTTGCTTGTTCTTTTGTGCTCTCACTTGTTCTGTACTTTTGTGGCTTTTCCATTTTTGTGCAATTTTTTATATTTCATGCAGACTGCTTTTTCTTCTTCACATTTATACCAGATCTTAGACATCTTACTGTTAAGAACAGTTTTCTTAATCCATTTTTAGTTTTCCCTTTCTTAAGTAAACCAGTCTTGTACAGCAATCCAGGAGGGTGTCGTGGATTGGAGCTGAAAATTAATTGGCAGCTTTCTAATCCAATAAGCGCTTCTGCGATTGTGCATATTTAAAGCTGGCAAGAATGTGGAAGAGCCTCTTTGACTTGGCGGCGGCGTCTGGGACAGACGGGGGGGCAGGGGAGGGGAGCCGCTCCGGCCCCGGCCTGGAGGGCCCGGGGCTGGGCACCCCTCCCCCAAATGCCAGGATAAGGGGTCCCCAAATGCATCGGGATTTCCCCCCCTCCCCCAAAGCTGCATGGAAGTCGAGGAGCTCTCGGGAAGCTGCTGCCAAGAGCTGGTAACTTCCTGAGAACATCGGGAGGGGTTTCCCCTCCCCCACTCCCCCGGGTCCCCCGTGGGCCTGGAGAAACCGATTTTTAACCATTTCAAACCAAAGAAGCTGTTAAACAACTGACAACATCGACGGGGGAA
>VZRO01007912.1:44750-102354 GCA_013397915.1 Daphoenositta chrysoptera
GGATAGACTATTGCGGTGACAGTTCTGGACCCACACAGAAGCAAACTGGACCTTTTTCTTTTCCTGAAGTGTGGAAGGACTTTTTAAGGACTCTATTACTGACCAGAAATTCCATGTTTGTTAATTTCTTTGTCCTCTCTCTTGAGAAACCTGAGAGGAGGTTTGAGAGCTCTGAGAAGCTCCGGGGAGGGAGCATAGGGGGGAATTGGCAAAAGAAGGAATGTGGGTTTTTTTCTTTTTACTTTCTTGGTGTAGTTTTTTCCTGTTAATTCTATCTAGTAACAATAAACTATCTTTATACTGTTTAGAAGTGAGTAGGCCTGTTTTGTCATGTTTTTCTCCTAATTTATACATTTATATCTCACAAAAACAAATTAGTGAACTGAATCCCAGCTCCAGCTGGTGGTTCAACTTGTTCATTAAAAACCCAACCCGTTACAAGGGTCTTTGCTCCATTTCATAATAAATTCTAATTGAATGGCAACACATTGTAAAAGAAAAACCTGGTGACCATATTTCAAATTACTTCAGTGTTTTAATCTAGCAGTGCTTGATGGAGGGCTGATTGCAGGAGGGCTGCAGTGAGAGCTGCTTGCTCGCTCTCCTGTCACACATGCCATCAGCTGCTATCCTGCTGCTCCCAGGTGAAGGCTGGTCATGGTCATTTCAGCAGGGCTTGCATTTGTCTTCTGCCTCAGGTGTTTTCCCAGATCAAACTCCATCACCAGAACTGCTCCAGTAACTCATTTTTCTCCATGAGTTCCAGCAGTGAGTGGTGCTGAGGGTGCTGGGTTGGTGAGGGGCCTCCCAGATGCCCTCCCCAGCCCACTCCTGAGGCCCTGTCCTGCTCCTGCCCCACTGCCAACCTGGGGCATTTCTCCTTCTTGCTCTTGTTTGGGCAGTGTCACTTCCCGTGCACTGCTGTGAGCTCACATAAAGAGTATAAAGATTCCAGGGCATTAAGAACATACTTTCTTTAATATGAATCCCTCTGGGAAGCAGGTATTGAAATTCTGATGGTGGCTGCTGAATGCTTGAGCATCAGCTATTCCCGTATTAGAATAAATCTCTTGAAATGAGAGATCTGAGGTTGGTATTAAACCTTGGTCTGAGCACTCCTAAGGCTAGAAGTCACCTCATCCAGTCAGACCACTTACTAATTTTAGTCTTGAGCTGAATTGTCCAAGCAGGACAAAGTCAGTAAGTAACGGAGCTTTTTGTGAAGCTGCACCAGGCTGGCTGGTGGCTCAGCCGCTCCCCCGCGGGCTCCAGGCTGTCACTGCTTGTCGTAAATGGGTTGCCTGGCTGGCTGTGTGCTGCAGCCTCTTCCTAGACCAAAACCACCCCACTTTAGCACTGCACTCACAAAATGAGCTCTGCAAAGCATTCCAATCCCTTAGTGCATGATGCAATTATCTCTATCTTTTAATTTTATTTTTCTGACCTCAAAAGATATGAACAATACTGTTTAAACCTGCACTACCTCTGTATCCTTCTGGAATTTCTCCCTCAAATGACAGATCATCATTTCACAGAGAATCATAACCACATAAGGGACAGGTGCCTGAGATGACAATATTTAAATATTTATTTTTAAATTATTCTGGTCGAATGGATCTACATATCAATTGTTTAACTCATCAGCTCTTTAAAAATGTACTCTGTGGAAGGTAAAGGGAACC
Organism: Daphoenositta chrysoptera; assembly: GCA_013397915.1. Classification (NCBI taxonomy): domain Eukaryota; kingdom Metazoa; phylum Chordata; class Aves; order Passeriformes; genus Daphoenositta; species Daphoenositta chrysoptera. Next base: position 46,433 of record VZRO01007912.1, read on the forward strand.
TTGGTTTAGCCTGAAGGACAGTAGAGAGGCATGACTCATCCCTTAGGGATAAAATTTTTCTTTTCAGGCATGAATGGATGCACTGTAGGTCAGGCAGGAATGTGTCAGAGCAGCACATGGCAAAAAAAATTAACTCCGAAGAATGCTCTTGTATTTACAGCACAAATTATATAAGTAATTTGTTTTAAATTAGTACTTTCTTTAAAGGAATTAATGGTTCAGGAAAATCTCTTTGGTTAGAAGTTTTCCTATTTTATGAACAGATCTGCTTCTCTTAGCCAGTGTGTCACACCACTCCCTCCAGCTAACAAAGATGCTTGCAATTACAGGAGCTATCAGCTCCTTAATGATAAGGATTTTAATTTGGCTGCTTCCAAGACATGCCATGAATAGAAATCACAAGGTCCTCAAACCCCCTGTGCACAAACTGTAATTGCAAGTGAAACTTCAGTAACTAGTTCACACGCTAAGTCTTCTTTAAAGTACTGGATGTGTTCACTGGTGAGGCCCTGGGGAGATCTGCAGGGAGTTCTCTGGCAGGCTGAGGTTTCTGCTGGCAGAAAGCCTTGGAAATGAAACCCTCAGCGCCACGCTGGGGTTCAACTGTGCTGCTGGAGTAGCTGCCTTGTGCAGAGGCTGAGGGGAGGAAGTGCCATGCCCTGGGCTCTGTCCTGTGAGGCAGGGGGAGCCCAGCTCTGCGGTGCCAGGCAAGTGGCGTGCAGCCTGCCCGGGCTGCTGCCTCACTGGCACTGCTGCCACCAGCCTCCAGCCTGCAGGGAGTCATGGCAGGATTACCTGGCTGCAGGACTTCTCTTGCTGGCTTTTAATCACTTAGTTAAGACAAAAGCACACTGTTATAAATACATATTATAATATTGGCTTTTCGCAAATATTAAAGTGGATGCTGTATGTATAATGTTCAAGTAGCTTTGCTAGAAAGATATAGTTTTTGTAACAATAACTGATGCCTTTATTTCTGTTATTAACTAAACTTAGACATAGTAGTGAAATAGCTGATATAGTTATGCTTGTAGTAATTGAACTGTCTGCTGGGATGGATAATATCCAATGAACGTAGGATGGAGACCCCTACTACTGACATGCCAGCTATCAGCAACTACCGTTGGCAGAGACCATGGACCACAACCCAAACTGGGGGTGGTAAGAACAACAGGCCAAAACCACAGCCAGAGAAGGCACATGCTCTGAAAAAGCGGATCCAAGGAGGACCCATGCTAGTCAGTTCCTAGAACATGTAAACTAGTGTGGGGAAAAGATTGAATATGTATAATTGTTTATGAATATGCATTAGGCTGATGCAATAGGAAAGGTATGTAAAGGGTGTCTCTGAAATGCCAGGTGTGCTCTTGGCTGAGTGCCAAGCACCCGGGCGCTGTACTTTTGCTTTATTGTCTCTGTCCCCTATTGTTGCAGTGCCTTTTTTAAGTGTGGCATGGTGTAGCAAGCCGCAACCTTCCCAGAGAGCGTGGCTCCGCTGCCCGGCGGCGATAAAGGAGGTGAGGGAGGGTCTCCGCATGGCGGTTCCACAGGAAGAACTTCAATTTACATGGTGTGAAGGTTCCCAGAGGCAAAGACCAAGACACAGCAGGGTTGTGGGGTTTTGTATGGGGACGAGGAGGGCGGAGAGAGCATGAGGGCCAGTGGTCTCAGGGCACAAGGGTGGTACATGGGTGAGGTTGAGGTACAGTGGCCAACAGGGAAAACCCGAAGGAGTGGCCACGAACGGGGACTAATGGGAGAGTGGGGAAGAGAGAACAATCTGGAAGGGGAAACGTATAGGGTAGAAAAGGGGAGGAGAGATACAAAACCAATAGCAGTAACGAAAGGTGCATACATAATGATGAGGGAACAAAGGATCTTGGGAGGAGCCAATCCCCTCACCCTAACCAAGAGAGATCGCCCGGCTGTTGCCTTTCAGGAGGAGATTGAGGCTTTTGTTCTTTGGCCTTATAGGCCACCACACAGATCCCCACACCCTATTGTCCTTTATTAAATTTATTTTTAGTAAATTTTATTATCCTTTATTAAATTAAATAACAGGAGAGTGAACCTTGTTTTTCACAGACACAAGATGTGAAATACGATCATCAAGCAAAAGACATCTTAATCTGCAGATCAAGAATGGTTGATCCTTGTTTTTTCTTTCACATCTGCCATTACAGTTTGATTTCATTCTGCAGCTGTTTACCTAGAAATACGGTTTTTTTTTTTAAGGACCTCTGTTCTATTTCATTCTACACCAGGACCAAAGATGCATCTCCTCACTGCAAGAGACTGCAAGAGACTTCTGTGCTGCTACATCCAAACAATATTTTTAATACACTTCAATCTCTTCCAGCCTTTCTGAAACAATTAAGAGCCCTATTTGGATTCTGAGCCATGCTTGCAAGATGGCATTAATGCCCATGTCTTAATGAGAAAGGTTTGCCCGCATTAAGGGAGGAAATAAACTACATTTACCCTGATGGGGACTTCATTTTTAAATGTCTTTGAAAACAGCAACCTGTATCAAGAGCTTCATTTTGTATATGATTCAAGGCTTCCCTGGGCTGCCAGTGCCGGTGGCTCCGGGAACAGCAGGGAAATACTCTGGCCCAGCTGGCTGCCACAATTAGCACAGGCACATGCTGCCTTCCCCTAATTACTGTGCACTCACTGTGGGCCTGGAGTGATCCTTCAGCGTGTGCTGCAGACATGGAACAGCCTTGCTCCAGCAGTCCTTCCTCCCACTCTCCTCTGGGTGCTACAGATCAGTGAAATAGAAACAGATTTCTGTAAATAATTCAGATGACCAGGTTTCAGTTGTTTTGAATTTTCCATCCGTTTTCAAAGCGGGTTTCGTACTGTTTGTATCATCCTTTGGTTGCTGATAGTTATGGGTAGCAATGGTTACTAAGCAGGTTTAAACCAAACTCTCTTAGATTCTGGTGTGGGGGAGTTGATTGATTTTAGTTGAGACACACTGAACCCAGATTTTCACAAGCCTGAAAGCATCTGGCCACTCTTGGCATTAACATGAGTTTGAGTGAGAGCGGCAGAAGCCTCCCCATGTCCAAGATATCCTTGCTGCTCAGCAGCAGTAGGTTTGGGGCTTGGAAAAACAGCATTTATTGTGGCCAAAGATCTCTTACCAGCTCTACTTCTAGCTGCAAGCTGATGCTCTGTATACAGTCCCATATGGTGATCACTTTATCTTGAGAAAAGTTGATACTTACAGTCACCTACATGAGTGTTTGGTACCATGTATTCTCTGCCTGTGCTGCTGGAAGGTCTTTCCTTCTTATTATTCATTAGTGAGTTACAAAAAATAAGCTGACAGTGTAAATCCAGTGTCTGTTGGAAAATAGATGTCACACTCATGCTTGGCAACCTTCTTGGCAGAGGCAGGAATGACAGTAGGTGGAAAATTCACCTCTTCCTGGTTATGGCCTTCACAGCTACCAGTGCGGATGGAGCATGAGATTGGTGCATTGGACAGCAGGAATGTGCTTCAGGGCCATTAGCTGACCAGATTTCAGTAGCAGGGCATTTATTTTTTTAAAAAAGAGATAATATACTTTACAGTTTAAAATTTAAACTTGACATTCAGATAATTCCTGAACTTCACAGGTTTTTTTTTGCCAAAGAAGTTTTATTTAGAGAAGTGTCTCTTTTGGAGCCCCAGTCTCTCAATCTCTCAATTTTTCCTGATCTTTCATGCAGTGTGACTCTTTCCACAGGTGTGACTGCAAATGATACTGATCTACTCAAGAGTTAAATATAGAAGGGGATTTAACTTCATGTGGTGAAAGAGAAGATTTTATGCTGATCGTTCATTTGAGGGATCCAGGTGCTGCTTCATGAGGGAGCCATCTCAAACGCCTGTTCAAGCTTCACAGATGAGCTTTTTAAAGCTTCTTCCTAAAATAGCCATCTGCACTGGATGGTTTGTGGTTAAGACACCATTGCCCCCTGTACGCTGCTGACTAGTTGCCATTGTCTTCCTTTAGCTGATAAAAACTTTATTTACTGCTTCCAGCAACTGATGCTCCTTACCCATCTACTTTGCTTTCCCAGCTCCAAGTGTAGGAGGGGGAAAAACAATATGTGATGGGAGTAAGTTGAGTGTCACAGAGTTTTAGTGCTTGAATGTGAGGTTTATGCATGCTACAGAGCATGGTTTTCCTGTCCCAAAGGATTGAGGAAATGGTCTGGCTCCTTCTCTGCACATTTTGTTATCCTAAGTGTTTTTTCCACCTCAGGCTCCTGAGAGAGTTGCATCCATGTCCAGACTTTCTGAGACACAGAATTTACAGTAAGCTGACCTTTTAACAACTGTGAGATAAGGGAAAAGGCACCTCCCATAAAACTCTGGTAACCTGTCTGCTGCTGCTCTGGACATAACAGAGTTGACCACAGGGGCTGCAGGTAGGTTACATGGGAAGCTCCTGTCTCTGATGGAACAGCTCTTGTGTGCTGCCTCACACTGATAAAACTTACCAAGTCGGGGCAGGGTGCAGAGTTCCCCTACCCAGGTGAAATCTGCCCATGTTTTTCCGGCAGACTTTAGCTCAGCTTTTTCCCAATTCCTGCAGACTCTGAAGGTAGTATTGGCATGACTTAGTCCACCTTCTGCTAGTTCATGTAGTCTGGCAGCAAGGTAACTCTGCTTCATGGAATATCCAGCAGGATAGTCCAGCCACAGTTACAGCCTCTGGCCTCTTATGATTTAGTATTTGTTAGTGCTTTGGTGCAACGAACACAACCACGTCCAGACACGTGTGAGTGGATTTCTGTTGGTGTGAAGGTAAAGTGCTCCAGGCAAGCATCTTCTCATTGGGGAAATACCTACATGTAGAGCTGAAATTGGATCCCTTATGTTAGGCTAAATTGGACTCCACCTGCCTTGAAATCATCTTCAACTATGCCCTTTCCAAAAGAAAATAGACTAACAAAGCCCATAGCCTACCTGTAAATGAGCAGAACCTGTTCTCTGTTCTAGGAGGAGACAATTAGGCATAAGTATTTGTTGTGATCAAAGATTAGCAGAAAAGCCTGTCATGCTATTAGCCTTGCTGTATGCAGGGGAGGTTGCATATTAAAAAAAAAAAAAAAAAAAAAGAGAAATGGTTGAAACTAAACTGAGCTGTGAGACCATGATGGTGCAAACACATTCCTTGTTTACAACCCCCTTATGCTTTACAAATGACGCTGTCTCATAAACCAGATAGTTAAACAGTGCTTTATTATCTCTGGTTTGGGGAGATGCTGTGCAGTGCAGCTAGAAGGCAAGCTCTGCCCCTCCTATCCCTAGGGCAGGCTGAACCCTGGGCTTTGCCTGCAGCTGCAGCAGCCCCAGAGCCTGCTCATGGGTGACTGGAGTGTGTAATCCTCCTCACTCTGCCAGGTTTGCCCCATGGCCCCAGTGGCCCCAGTGCTGTGCTCCTTCAGCTTCACCTGCCTGAGTCCAACCAGCATGGAGAGTGCCTGTAGCACCTTCCAGCCATCCCTGCACAGGGGTGAACCAGCCTTTGCTATTAACTTCAGGCACCAAAAATGGCAAAAGCTTTACAAATATATAAGTAAAAGGAATTCTGTACTTTAAAAAGTACTAAACTCTTGCTTTTTAGGTGTTAGCTCCTTTTGCGAAGAGGAATTTCACTTACTCATTAGTCAAATCCCTTCTGAAATCCCATTTATTGTGAAGCTGACAAATACTAATCTGCATACATCATGTTGTTTCCTTTCCAGTTTACAGGGAATGGGATTTACATCTAGCTCTGAGATCTCCTACTGTGTGGGTGTCTTCTCTGATGGGTTTTTTTTGCACTCTTTATTTGGTAAATGCAGGGAGGCAGAGCACCCTTTTCTCCCTCCAAAAGTGCCAGCCATATTGTCAACACTGAACTGTCAAACCCTTTCTGTTTTACTGTTCCAGTGGTATTCGACAACGTACCCACCACATATTTTGGATTTCCACTGACATTTGAATAACCCACTCTGCATTTTCTTGCTTAATTCTTTGGCTAATGTTTCAAAATAAAATTCTCCAGACTGTGCAGCAGTTTGGCATCCTGCACTTGGTGATAATACTGTTGATATGTCACATGTCACTTGGTCTGAACAGCAGAAAGCAGTATCCTTCAAAAGCAGCTGTTGGCTCTAACAAAGTTACATCTATGGCTTTGTGCCATGGAAAAATAATGTAGAGCAAAAATATTTTTTGTTATTGGCAGGGGCATGAACAAGAGTGAGCTTCAGGGAACAGAGAGGCACTTTGGGCTAATAACTAGAAAATTGTGTTCAGTGGCATCGTGGGAATCAGCAAAGGATGGCAGTTAACACGGTGAACAGCATGGGAAGGTGGAGAGGTTCACTTTGTCCCTCTTGAGTTGGTGTAACACCAGAACAGGATGTGTTTGGTTATGCCAGACAGGCAGGATGGGAAGCTTTCTGCCTCCTGGTTGGAATTCTTTTTCCATGGAGTAAATCTCAGCTCTGAGATGATGCTCTACAGGCAAGATTTTAGTAAACATTTTGGAAAGCATTTGAAGGTGTCAGGAGCCTAAATTCTTGTGGCAGATGTTACTTAGTCTTTCCAGTCAGTCTTGTGCCATTTCTGTCTGCAGCCCCATGTAAAAGCCAACACTGCTAAAAGCATCCTAAGCATGTGCAGCAGTGGTCTGAGCTACAAGGATAGCCCAAGGCGATGGCTGTGCTGGCACACACAGGGACTCTGAGAGACATTGGGCTTGGATGGGTTTGGCTTGCCAGTGGGAAATTCAATCTGCTTTTGGAGAACACAGACATTGGGTGGCCTGGAGCCATATCAAATCTGAGACAATGTCTTCTTTTGTGGCTCATAATTCTTAGTCTCTGTTGTCCTCATCCAATTATTGTGCACTGTATAGGCAGAAAGATAAAATGTTCACTATCTCAGCTAAGAAATCTAAGATACTTGAAGTATCTATGTGTGCACGTACATATATATTTGTATACATATATAACTGAAAGTAACAAGCAGGGAAGACACCTGAAAATTACCAGACAATTATTGAAACAGTTGTTTTGCTTAGGATGAGGCAGTGTTTACTTTCAGGAAGCGCATGGGGATCTATAATTGCATTTTTCCGTGTAAATCACCAGAGTGAGTCTCAGCTGTACCTGCCAGTTACTGGTGATGCCTTGATCCCTGTTCTTAAAATCAGAGCTGAACACAGTTAGAAGGAAAAAGGGGGTTTTTACCCGGTATTTATTTCAAGGATCCCTGGTGCACTCTGTCCAGGTGGAACACGCCGAAAATGCACATCAAAATGCTCACCCCAAAATGCACACACATGATAGATCGGGTGTAGAATTATAGGTCTTACAAATTAGCATATCTATCAAAGATTCCCCAATGAGTGAGTCTAAGTGAACCCCCTCCCCCCAGGAACCCTCCCCTGGACCGACTTATCTTTTAGTTTACAAAATGTGTTCCAGAGAGGACCTTGGTGTCTGAGGCCTCTAAGATGTTTAGTCTCCTAACTCAACAAAAAATTTAGGTCTAGGAATGTAGGCCAAAAAAGAAACACCAAGAACATAAAAGAGGTACAAAAGAAAAGGCAAAAAACCATTATGGCATCACTGGAATAGTTGGTCTGGGGAAGAATCTGCAAATTACTCTGGTCTGGGTATGTGCCTGGGGTGTCAGAGCTGGAGAGGAAGACCAGCCTCTGACCACAGGTCTGCTAGAGTGTTCTTGGCATGTTCCGCTCTTCCAGATGTTGGGTGATGCTTCCAGCCACTTTCTGGTGCTTGAAAATGGCTTTTCCCTCCAGATTGAATAAGACATTCTATCTCTATCAAAGCTGATATCAAGCTGCAAGCTGAAAGCCACTTTTTTATTCCCTGGTAGCAGCCCAAACAAAAGTATTTGCACAGCCAACCCCTAGAGTTACACTGGAACAAACAAAAATGCTGTAGTTACCTTAGTGGTAGGCATGGTGTGCCTGGGTGCACAAAAAAGGGACAGAGCTAAGGAATCAAACAAATCAGCAGACAGGGCTGTCCTGGAGCTGTGTCACACTCTTTTGCCTGTTTGAACCTCTGGGAAAATTCCAGGACTTTTGGTGCAAAGGTCAATGAAAAGAGAGGAAAGCCTCTAGAGGAACACCATCAGCAGATCAGGGTAGGACAGTTTCCCTAGGTGTGTTGTGCAAGGATGCACGATGGTGCTTAAATTTAGTTGCAGTAGCCTTAAAGGTTTTTTCTTAGGGAAAATATTTTAAAAGATAAGTGCTATCTTAAAACTGACAATGAACCTATTGAGGGGGGTGCATTTGAGGTCAACTGACAGAAAATTGTGAGGAAATTTGCTACCAGAAGGAACAGTAGGTGGTAAATGGAAAAGGCTTTTAAGACTATGCCTGGTGGTGTAAAATAATCAGGTTTGTAGGGCCCAACACAAACAGCTCTTTAACTGCATTCAGCTGGTGAAATGCAAATACACATTGGAATAATTTACAGCAGCTGTAACCTGCTGTGCCCCTCAAACACTCCTGTGCTTCCCCTCACGAACAGCTCCATGCTCTGACAGGATCAAAATCACAGAGAACTGGAATAAAATGAAGCATTTTTAAGGATGTTTAAGTGTGTAAGAATTATTACTCTCCCATATGTTCCATGCAATGAGCTAGACTGCAGAGCTGTGCTTCCTGCAGCCCCAGTGTTGATACAGCTGGATAATATGGCAATGATCTAAAACATTTCAGACAAACTGGCAAAAGGTGGTTTCTGTTGTGTAGATGCCTTTATGCCCCTCAATGTGGATGCAGTCGGAAACTTGAGCGGCGCTGAGTGCTGCTGACCTCCTCTGGCAAAACACAGCAGACACCGAGGGAAGGTCTGGCTTCAGTAGGGAGACTGGGTTTGTCTCATTGTGGGAGTTAAGATTGAGATTCCCAGCATTATTGGCAAAGTGAGCTCCTGGTGCTGCGAGGGTACCCTGCCTTGTCCAGGAAAGGCGATGTTTTAAAAGAGGTATGGCTTTTCCACACATAAATTAGGTTATTCTCAGTTTTCTTGTCATTTTAAATGAAATGTTAGGATTTCTAGTTTCCTCTCAAGTTATCTCAATCAATTATTTTACCCTTCCTAGAAAGGAACTATGTTTCAACAACAGTCATGTATGCAAAGTACAGAAAAGTAAAAAGCTAAATTACCAGAACTGCTTCATGAAATAGTATATGTGCCAAAATACTTTTATACCTCTCTATTTTCTACATTTCCCTTCCATGTGAGAAAGATGTTTGCTGTGACACTGGCTGCCCAGCTAGCTATGTATTCTCCAGTGCCTGGCACCCGCCTGGATGGGAAGGGATGGCAGAGGCTGCTCGCGGGCGCGGGAGGGTTGGTGAAGTTCCAGTTCGGGTTCACCAGACCCACCGGTGGTACGGGCACACTGGAAGGCTGGAGGCAGAGGGGCTTCTCGTGGTAGAGGGTTTATTGGGGTGCCAAGATCATGCAGAGAAGTGCTGAGGGGCCGTTACCCAGGTATTTTATCCCTTACAGAGTGGGAGGGGAGAATACAAAACACCCAATGGTGCAGGGATGCGGGGTTTGAATTCCAGCGGACAAGGGGTACAGAACCAATGGGGAGCATTGTGGGAGGGGAGGAATACTGTGGGGGTATCAGGGAATACAGAATTTTCCAGAGGGAGAAACCAAATACAGGGGAGGGGAGGAAATGGCAGTGGCCAATTATGGGGGTATGATACTGCTGCCCATGGAAGCAGCCATAACGCACTGCAACAGATGTTTATGTGTTAATTACATGCATCTTTTTTTTTCATGTGAAAAATGTCACTTATGAACCACTCTGAGCCCTTCTTTGCCCCATAACTCAACTTCTAGTCTTGAAAATGAGCAAACTCTGGTTCTTCCAGCCTATGCTCAGTTTGGGTTGACTTTACGTTACCTATTGTGCTAAAGTTCATATCCATACAGCTCCCAGGGTCAGAAAATCTACAGTACAGGTTTTCTATCCCATGAAAGAATAATCTCCATGGAAAGACAAAGAGTTTCCAGTTGAACATGTTCTTATATCTTTTTGGGAAGGTTTTGCCTTGGCTGCATTTTTTCCTATCTCTAATGTTAGAATAATGGTGATTTGGACAAAACCACTATTCTGCAGGAGTGGAGTCTCAGGATGCAGAGAGGGATCTGCCCCTGTGGAAGGGGCCAGATCACTTGGCTTTATTCTCATACTCTTTGGTTACTAGTGTCTGTAGGTGATTCTGCACAGAAGTTTACTATCAAGTTACAAGTCCACCTGTCAGTAATCTTCTTGTGTATTTTTCACTGCAGTTAGCTAACAGAGAATAGAGAGAGGGATGTTCAGTCATTCATTTCTTGGATTGTTTAAAGTCTTCTACCTCAAACTCAAAATACAGGCAATGTAAGTAATTTGTCACATAGAAAATTACTGCCTCACTTTAGGCATCTCAGTGCTGGACCTTTAGCCAGCAACTATATAAAAATATATTGAAAATATAATTAAATAAAAAGGTCATTATCACATATCCTTAACAAGTAAGACTCATTGAAATTTCTGTTTCTTTAATGGAATCACATGCTAGTCCATCATCAGTAAATCTGTAATTGTTTAATAGCTCAGATTCAATCAGCCCTGCAAGCCTAATTTTCCACAAGTTTCTGCTATAAGGGAGCTGTAATTTCACATTTAAATAAGCATTTTATTTCACGTGTAATGACTTTAAAATAACAGGAGAGCCATAACAGGATCAAAGAGCATAAAGCACAAGGAATACTCTGATACACTGTAAGTTGTAGGGCGTTGGGAGTAGCTAAACCTCGGTAGGATTTGGAGGTGCTTTCTAGGTTTTTCATGTGATGGCAAACACCATGCTCTCTGTGACTGCACCTGTTTACAGCTCCTGCAGAGGTCCCCAAGCCATGTGTTCTCTTTCCATCTGACATCCCCCAAGCCCAAGGTGTGGCTGGTGACCAAACTGTCTTGGTTTGAGGAGACAGGTGTCTGTTAGGGAAGGCAAGAGCCTCCCCTGGAATGGAAAATGCAACCCCCTTCCCTCCAAATTATTATAATTTCGAAATTAAGGGCTTTCAGGCAACGATATGAGGAATAGGAATAACAGCTCTTTACTAGTATATACAAATATATATATATAACAAGGCAAACAACCAACAACAACTCTGGCAATAACCCCAAACAGAACCAGAACCCAGTGCCGGTCTCTCTCGCCTGGCAGGCACTTTCCCCTTTGGTGCAGTTCCGCTCACGGCCGGCAGGGGCGCTGGTGGCTCCCGGGGAGCAGGGCGGGTGCGATGGCTCTCCCGCAGCTGCAGGGGGCGCTCCGGAGCGAGCGCGGGGAGCACGCGNCTCGGCAGGCAGGGTGTGTGGTGCAGGGCAGCGAAGCAGCGGCAGAGCAACGGCGGAGGGGCCGCCCGGCTCCCACCAGGGCAGGGAAAGGCGGGCTTGGAGTCCCAGGCTTTCCCCAACAGCAAGAGGGCAAAGCGATGGATTCTCTGCACCACGAAAGCAGCCACTCTCCGCTCCAATGCTGGAAAGAAGCAAGAGCCCGAGGGCTCCTATCTCCTTTCTTTTATTCAGTTCAAAATCTCGTGGTCTCTCGCTTTCCATGATAACATCCCAGGTAAAAGAGACCAACCACACGGACCTGTCCCTCTGGCCAGGTCTTTTGTCTCTGTTAAGTACTCGGCAATTTGTTTCCTAGCAACACGTATGGGGAAAAATTCTTTAGGAGAAAAAGGGAAAAAACTGAGAACCCCTTTTTAAAACCTCAACACAAACCTTGGCCATGGCTCCTCCACGCTGCTGTCCCACATCCCAGCATGGATCTTGGGACTGAGTTTCTGTGCTATGTTTAGATAAGGAATGAGAGAAGGCTGTGCAGATATGAATCACTTTCTGCTCCCAATAATTGCTGTTAAAACAGTAATACCAGACACTACTGCATACAAAAAAGACCAGGTTAAGTGTTTTGTGCTTAAGAAATGTTTTCCAGTGCTGTTGGCAGAACATCTGAACTATTTTTTATGTCAGTTTTATGAAGCCTGCAGGACAATTTGCTAAAGTTTACAAAACCTCCCCAAGTCGTGCAGTTAGAGGATGTGTCTATTCACTGAACATCAAACAATGAGTAGGTGACACAGACCAGCAGGTGGTTATTCTGTTGTATTAGGGGTATAAATGCAGTGTATACTATACCTAGTTACAACTAATTGAGTTAACAGACTGTTTCCCTGCTTATAGTCATTCTTGAAAGAACTTGCTATGAGAAGGTTTGTACTTAAAAATCCTATTTCTTAGCTCTGGTTAAGTACACACAGTAATGCCCATCTACTGTGGCACCTGCTTATTGAGCACTACTAAGGAATAGCACTGCTCTATTCCAACCTCTGTTATTAATTACATTGTCTATGAAAGAAGACTTTCAAAAGGTGCTGTTATAAAGAAAACACGTCTGCTGCCAAAGGAACAGAAATCTCTTCTGCTGTGCAGAGACACTTGTCATCACATGACTGTTTTCTTTCTTTTAGTATTTTACAGATTGGTTTTGGAAAGCTTCTCCTCTGTCAGTAGTCTCTATCATGTCCTTCACCTAGGCAACCTTTACCTCAGTAATGATTCATTCTAGTCTTCATTTTAATTTCTATTAATTCTTTTAAATTTCTTGAATCAATACTGCCTGGTCCTTTTTCCCAGCAGCCTGAGACACCCTTTTAAATCTGACCCCTGTTTTTAGGAATTTTTTTTGTTGTTGTGAAGGCTGCCAAGTGAATGGATATAGGCTTGCTACAGCTATGGCCTGACATCTACAAGGTCTAAAGAAGAGGTTTTGTAAGCCATATACATTGCTTAGGAAGTGTGACGTGCTGCAAGTGAGAAAAGGAGGCAGTGTGACACTGGCTCTCAGCCCACCCAGGTGTCCAAGGAGCAGTGCTGGTTTCAGGCCATGCTGTCAGGATATCCCATGTTTTGAGGAGCACAACATCACACAAATGTAATGATCCCATGCAGTCACAGGGATGAGAGTCAAGTCCTGGGAATAATCCAAACCATGAGCCTGTTTTGTTCTCACTGCCCAGGGCCTCATGCTCTCCCTCCCACTGGCGTGCGACATCTCCAGTCTAATGGTTTAGGGATAAGGCCTCTGTTGAGCCTTGTGCTTTGGCTGTATGAGATCAGGAATCAGAGCGGAACCCCCAGTGCCAGGTCTGGGAGCACCTTCCCTGCCTCTTCCTTCCCAGCAAGACCACTGTTGTGTCCTGTTGCAGGAACATGCCTATGCATCACAACGTTGTAATATCTGCTCCTGTTATGGGTGCATCGTGCCTTCCAGTGAGCTCAGATGCTCCTTTCCCAAAAGGCTGGCATTTGCTAAAAGTGACCCTGTGGTAGGGCCTACTTCTGGCTGGGGACCAGGGATGTGTGTTTGGGAAGGAGCATTGGGCTTCTGAACCAGCCCATTTGCTGTCAGCCACCGGCAGAACAATTAGAATTGCATGGCTGTTACAGGGCACATTTGTTGCTTTCCTTTGGGATTAAGCGCATTTTTCTGCCTGATGTTAATTGGTGTTGAGGCAATAATTCTGCTTGCTCAAACCCTTGCCAAATTCCTGACATTGAAATTTTAAGTTATAATTAAGATGAAATAAAGAAATCGCACGCCGCCTCTCATAGCCTCGTTATTTCATGCTGATTAATGTTGCTGCAAATGTCTTGTTGAAGCTGCTGAGCTGAGAGGACCCGAGGTTAGGTCTTAGCCTCTGTCCCTCCCTCCCCAGGAGCCTACTGCCCTTTTCAGTGTAAGAAATTACATTTAATACTTCGGAAAAAATGTGGTTTGAACTTGTTTTACATTCTGCTCCAAACAAACCACCCACTGTCTCTACTCACCCAGCCTGGCTTTGCCAGGGAGGTGTCAGAGATACCTCAACAGGGCAGATATGGTGTAAGATGTAAAAATCTGCACATTAGTGTTCTTGATGGCCAGATCTTCACATCCCCATAAATATTTACAACTCCATAATGCAGCACAAGTGGAAATTACTCTTGAATTTTTATCAGCTGATTAAGAGATGAAAACAAATTGTGGCTACTGAGGTTTACTGTGTAAACCTGAGGAACATGAAATGGAAGGTTAATAGGGTCTTGGCTTTGGCTTATTCAGCCTCTTCTGAGGGTTATAAATCCAGAGCTTATGGAAAGGAACTGTTTGCTAATAGGTAGACTTAAAATAATGCATACATAGAAAAAGATAAGTATGAAAAGTGCTGTCTAGTGTTATCCATGTCTGAAGCTACAGTGGGCATTTTTTGTTCTTGGAGGAAGGGAGTGCACATTGCTTCCCACATACAATATGGAGACTGGAAAATTATTGTGAATTTGCCAATTCTGAGAAAAGCTGTAAATTGGTAAATAATCTTGTTAGGACAGATATTTTAAAAAATCATTGTTATTGCTGCTCTTTGAACTACACAGACCTGGCCAATACTGGTCATCAATACAAGAAGAGATAGCACCAGCCTGGAGACAGAGATAGACACAATGAGCCTGGGTTCATCACGAGCCTCTGAGCCCTTGTATAGTTTAGTGTTGATACTGTGGTGTCTTGCTGAGGCAGTCAAATCCTGCAAATAACATTTTCTTAAATTGCTCTGCAAATTTGAAATTACTCTTGAAGTCTTGTGAAAGCTAAGCCATTCTTCATGAATTCATGTTCTCCATAAATTAGGCTGTAGCTCAAGAGGGCACTTCATTAGTGGGTTGGAGCTGAAATTAATTGACGGTTTCTTAATCCAATGGCGCTTCTGCAATTTTGCATATTTAAACCTGCAGGAGGCGGGGGAAAGGCCTCTTTGATCCAGCTGCGACTGGGAGAAGGGGGGGATGGGGGACAGCTCCAGGCCCGGCCCTGGGGAGCTGGGCCGAGCACGCCTTCCCCAAATGCCAGGGCAAGGGGTCCCTGGCACGCATCGGGCCCCCCCACAAAAGCTGCAGGCAGCCAAAGAGCAATGGGGGCTGCAAGGTCGAGCTGAGCGGCTCCCAAGATCCGGGAGGGGCTTCCCCTCCCCCCACTCCACAGGGTCCCCCGTGGGCCTGGAAAAAACCAATTTTCAGTTTTCTCAGACTGAAGAAACTATTAAGCAACTGGCAGCATCGAAGGAGAAGAGCTTTTCCTTCAACAGAAGCTGTTCACCATGGTGTTAAAGTTGGAGGAAGAAGTACAAAGTAAGTCAGGCAGGGTGGAACGGAAGATGGCGATGAAAAGAAGAGGGTGGAGCCGTGAGGGGCACGAAGCTTAAACTGACCATTTTGCAAAATACGTGGTAAAGAACTGTAATACCATAAACTGTTCTGTTATCCATTTAAAGGACATGGCGGGGGGAATTGAGAATACCCCATGTTTGGATGCTCAGTGCGATGGACTATCTCTGACCGGACAGAATGTTGCGGTGGCAGTTCAGAAACCACACGGAAGCAGAGAGGAGACCTCTTTCTTTTCCCTGGAGTTTGGAAAGACTTTTTAAGAACTCTAATATTGACCAGAAATTCCATCTTTGTTAATCTCCTTGCTCTCTCCCGAAAAACCTGTGAGGAGGTCTTTGTATGATCTGAAGTGATAAGGGCTGGTGGAGGGGTGGTGCTAGCGAAGAAAGGAATGTGGGGTTTTTTTTCCTTTTTACTTTCTTAGTGTAGTGTTCCTTTTATTTTAATCCTACCTAGTAAAAATAAACTATCTTTATACTTATTAGAAGTTTTTGAGCCTGCTTTGTCATTTCTCCTATCTCACAAAAACAAATAAGTGAACTGAATCACAACTATAATTAGTGTTTCAGCTTGTTCACTGAATCTAACCTGTTACACTCAATCACACATTTTTCAAGTGGGATGTTTTCATTGCAAATGCCATGGATTCAGAGAGTTGTGTTTGGTTAAGTTAGAGCAAAATTCTTCAGTGACATCACTGAAAATATATAGTCTTAGAAACAGGCAGGCCCTGCTGGAAGGGTCTGTGCTTTCTATGTGCGAGAGGTGTTTCCATCCTTTGTCCTTTCAGTACTGGCACACTGATGAACTGGACTCTGTCAGGTTCCCAGGCACTACCCAGAATCAAGCAGGTAGCTCCCGCAGAGAACTTGTGCCATGAGCACCACCAGTTTCCATTTTCAGAGGCATGAGGTGTTCTAGTATGTCACTCCTTTAAGACAATAATTTCCCAAAGGGGTGTTCTCTGTGTGTGTGTGTGCACAGCTACATATGTGAGCTTCATCCCCTCCTAGCCATGTTCTGCAGCCCCAGTACTATCCTGGTAATGTTCCTCGAACTGAGAACCCTTGCTCTCCCCTGATGAGCTCTCAGGGAATCTGTTCTTAGTATGGTTTTGATTGCCAGGAAAACAACCAATTTGATTCTCCCTTATGCTTCAGCTGCCTGTTCAATTCACCTTGGACAGATAGCATCACAGTTTGTAAAGGTGTGTTAAAAAATGTGAAATGTTATTTCCTACAAAAAAAATCAAACCATCGATTATCGTCTTGCTTTAGATTTGAGACACTCATCAAAAAACCCTCAGAGCTGTTTTGATGCTGCAGGCAGATTTGCACAACTCTTTTGTTTGGTTGTGCTTTTGCATACAGACTCAAATCCAAGCAGCTGTGTCCTGCAACCTGGCAGCATGCCAGGACATCCATAGACAGGCTGGGACACTGCGCTACATGATGCTGACGTCAACAGCTTTCAGCCCTTACATTACCAAGGCATTGCAGTATTTGACGAGATATGAGTTAAAGGTACTTTTACCAAACAAATCCATATCTCTCTTGGCTCTGGCACTCAGACAAGATAATGGTAATGAGAGGTAATGCTGGGGAGGAGCTACTGCATTCCAAGGCTTGGAAACAGAGTACAGGGTTTAGTAGTGGTTCAATGTGTTACCATTAAATGTAGCTACTGTTCCATGTCATGGTTGAAGAAGAGTGAATAACATTCTCTTCAAGAGCAGGCTGCTGTGGCTGCAACCCTGGGCAACAAGGTGTGAATGTAGAAGTACCATGATACAATTTCAAGAGAGATTGTTTTGTATTCATGTGGCAAACAAAAATTTAATGTTGCGGTGTTGTGCGGGGAAAATTTTGATTTTACCAGCTACTTTTGATCTTTTGGTAGACCTGCTGGCTGAAGTCGGATGTAAAGGGGTAGATGGCAGTGGGAATCTAACATCAACCTAGGAACTTCTATGACCCTCTCTATTGTAGCAAGTTTAAGAAAGTGAACCCAGCATATAGGAGCTGGAGATGGCTACTTTGGTCTAATGGTCTTTTCCTCCATATAAAGAAGAGCTCCTCTATTAAAGAAAGCTGCTTTGCAGCAGAATGGCTGAAGCAAGTGTTTGAAACATTTTGAAAATATACACGTACTCACTTTGAAATTTCAGATCAAAATGACAAATGTAAAATACATTGCATGTTGCAGTGCTTTTTATCAGACAGTAGTTAACAACATTATCAGCTCAAAAAATTCAAATCAATGACATGTCAGGGAATAAACTCTTGGGACTGAAGACCATTTTGGTGATTGCTAACACAGTGATGATTTCCTGTCTAAAGTCAAAGTGATCAATAACTCCAGCTAGAAAGAAAACCCTTTCGAGGAAAGAGAATTCACATCAGACGAACTCACTGTTCTGTTTAAGTAACAATATTTTATAGATCCAACAAACAAGCTACTCCCAGTCTGTTAAGCAACATTTCTCAACTACAGGTCAGGTACAACAGAAATTAATTAAACTCAGTAATGTGTGTAGCTTGTAGAACCATTCACAGCATTACAGAATTATTTTGGCAACACTTCCCATTCCAGCCTGGCTCTCCACAGGGCAGTTCACAAAGGAGGATCAAAGACTCACTGTCACTACGTGGAGTACTTTGGAAAACCCCAGGTAGAATTCATCCTGTGTGGTTGGATAGAATCATAAAGTCATTTAGGTTGTAAAAGAACTTCAAGATCATCAAGTCCAACCATTCTGCTAGCACTGCCAAGGCCAGCAGTAAACCCTGTCCCCAAGTGCCACATTGACATCTCTTTTAAATCCCTCTGGGGATGGTGACTCCACCCCTGCCCTGGTCAGCTAGTCCCAACGCCTGACCACCATTTTATTGGAGAAATTTTTCCCAGTGTCCAATCTAAGCCTTCTCTGGTGCAAGTCGAGGCTATTTCCTCTTGTCCAGTCACTTGTTACTTGGGACAGGAGATTGGCTGAGTCCAGGTAGACAATATCCACAGCCCTTCCCTCATTCACTGAGTGGGTCGCCATGTTGTAGGAGGAGGTAACGTTGGTCAAGCAGGACATTCCTTTCATAAAGTCATGCTGACAGGTGTTTCCCTTCTTCATCTACTGTAATGGGAGGGTTTTATCCATCTCAGCAGATTATGACTGTGTGAAATACAGTCATAAATGAGTATCACCTTGGCCTGACTAAAACCAGACAATCAGAAATGGCCAGACAAATCTGTAGGTCAACAAATGGTTAGAGCAATGATGTCATAGTCAAGGGTGATGCTCAGACCATGGGACTCACTCTGCCAAGCCTGGTCTACTCAGGGCTGAGGGGGTCTATCTGACAAAGAAGGGAATAAGTATCTTTGGTCTGGGACTTTCTGGATGCATGAAAGGGCTTTAAACTTCTGTGCACTTCTCAAAGTAGGGAGCACTAACTGAATTTCATCGACTTCCACTGGGAATGATTCTCCTGCATTTGCTTTAGCTGAGCATATCTCTAATGCTTCAAAAATGGGTCATTTCGTCTTTTCCCTCTGATCTCACAGGTTCTTTTCTCACCATGTAAATATTGGTCTGGAATCAGCATAGGCCTAGTCCTGCTCCCACAGATCTTGCAGAATAATTTAGAAGAAGTGCACTTAATGGTTGTTTTGACTACCTCATTCTTAATGTGAAATGACAGTTCTTCTTAATGAGTGCTATCAAATCACTGGCTTTGCATAAAATGCCTTGCCCCTATGGAGGGGTATTAATCTATGCCTAGCACCTGAAACAGGATTTTCAATTTAAAAGCTGTATCCAGATCTCTATATTTATCTCTTCTTGTTTCAGAGATATTCAACTTGCAAATCCCTATGCTACTATTTTATATAAATCCTCTTTCAGGTATTTGCATTTCAAATTTGGTTGGACTTATGCAAAAGGCTCTGCATACTGTAAGACAGCTTGGTTTGGAGTAGAAATGCCTCCCACTGAAAAGTACCAACCAGTAGTTCAATGCATGTTCCACAGAATGTGCAAGAGATGATCATGTCTCAGAGTGCTATTTTCCCACTGTGACTAATGCCCCATTCCAGCCCCCCCAGCCATCCCTGCCAGTGAAAAACACTGTAATTCAAGCATGGAGCTATACCCACAGATAGAAATGCCAACAACACTTAGCAACCTATGATTCAATCCAGCAGATTAAAATAATGCATTCTATCCATCAAGAAAAATATGCTTTTAGTGTACTACTAATGTTTTTCTTTCTGAAAGGGAGGAAATTTTCTGCACAGGGTTCTCCTCTCCTCTAAGTGAAATAGCTCTGCAAAGACAATAATTCCAAGAGCCTGCAACCAGCCCAGCCAGTCCTCGGGGTCAATGAACTCAGACAAAACCGCTTCACTTCTTACTCCTGCGTGAGCCACGAAGACCTCAGTTTAGCTAAAGAGTGCTCACCCATTCTTGATCAGATGCAGTGATCTTTCTTGCAGCAGGGCTGGTTTCTGTCTCTGATAGAGGAGGAGCACTTCTAACATGGCTGGGAAGAAGTGGGTCTGTGGGATGCTTCCTAATATCATTACAAAAAGGGGAATCTGCAGAGACCCTGCCAAATGAAGAGCATTTGTGTGGGAGTTACTGACCACTGCAACACCCTCCTTCTCTGGGAAACAAATGGATATAGCTGCAGGTGATACCCAAAGGAGCCTGCGGTACTTTATAGCCGTAGTTTATGGAAATCAGCACCCAAAGAACAGCTATCAGGGAATCTGTCTTCTGGCTGCAACACTTGGTGATATGGCTGGACATGCTGTGGGATGTGAAAAGAGAGAAACAGGGCACCTACTGCCAGCTAGCCTTCTAGCCCTAGAGAAGGAGGGAAGCCAGTCTCTGCTCTTTTCACCACCTGGATTAAGACAGGGTTGTTGCCCAAGTTTGCAGGGACAGCTTAGTTGGAGTATAAAACACTCTGAATGCTGACCTGAAGATATAGAGCAGCGGAGTCTCATCAGCTTGGGTAGGAGCTGTAAAACCTATTCTAGTGGTAGGTTTTTCCAATTTTTCCTCTTTGTGAGGATCTTTCAGAGCTGAACAAGGAGAGGACTAGTGGACTGTGTACACTAGGGGAACAAAAGCCTTTTAAGGAAACTTCCCAGTCTGACTAATGAGACTCTCTGGCCATCACACTTCAAATGCCAGAGACTTTTACTGCTGGTACCAAAGCTCCTTCACAGCAGTGGCTCCAGTGAGCCCCTGTGTGCCTTGCTCCTACACACCCCCTTGCACGCAGTCAGACCAGGTTTCCCATGGCAGAGTCTCAGACGTCTCATTCCATAAAGACATTTATTCCTGGTGCGGTAACAAAGAAATAGCTTCAGCTGGTGCCTCTGAGGAGGAACCCTTGACAAAGGAAGCCCTCAGCTGTAATTCCCCCCATAGTGCAAATGCACAAAAGTCTCGCTCTTCCTCCTGAGCCTTTGGCTCCTGCTGTGTCTCCCAGTGTCCCTCACCTGGCTGTGCCACCACTCTTTGTGCCCTTGCTTGGCAGTTCATGGGCTCTCATCTCTCTGGGCTCCCACCCAGAGCTCAACCTGCATCTCAGCTTGCATCTTGCACTGCAGCTGCAAACAAACTACTGCACTGGATGTGTTCCTCAATGAGCCTCCTCAGGCACCAGGCTGGCATCCAATTCCTCCAGACATCAAAGAGATGGTGGCTCTCAGGAGAAATCATGGTGAAAGTGGGCTCAGGTTCACATGACTTACACCAGGTTGGATGATAGTGAAAGGGGTCTACCATGGGATTTTAGTTCATCACAGAAAACGTCTATCCTCTAGTTTGGTGAATGATTTTCAGCTTCCGGTGAAACCAGCAGGCTTTTCCAAAACACATCCAAAAAGCAGCAGCAATACCTGCCTCATGAAGGATAAACTGACAGTATCATAGAGTGAAGATGCCAGAGGAATCGGGGCTGTGGAATGTGAGGTTGGAGCTCAATCTCTGACACTCCAGGTGAGTCGCTTTGCCCTCCAGGATGTCAGGGCAGAACAGAGTGCTGGTAGTGGCCCATCAGCTTGCAGGCACTGACCACTGGATAAATACTGAGAGGAACATGGCTGTTAAAATTTTCTTCTAACCAAAATTTTACTGAAGGTCTAGGATGAGTGAGTCACTACTTTGGGGAAAACGGTTAAAATATAAAGATTGATGCAGCCAATTTTGTACTCCCACATAATTTCAAAATGGAAGCCAGAACACAGGAACATTTTATATTTGTTTTTATTTTTAAGTTGGCATTAGCTATTAAATTTGGTGCTGGTCAGGAGTAGGCTAGATTGACCCCAACCTAGTAAACATAAATATATTTTTATTTGGTGTTTTTTCCCCTGTGACTTTTAAAATATTAGTAAGTTTAAGGATTTCTGAAAATAAAAAACCCCAAAAAACAAAAAAAAACCCCCAAAAAAACCAAACAAACAAACAAACAAAATTGGCCGCCATCCAGACATAGAGAGAACAGCTTGAATTTCATGTTTTCCAACTAATGGAAGTAGTGAGTCCTTCCACTCCCGAGTCAGTTTTGGGGTGGGCTACTGTAATACACAGGTAGGATATTCAGGTGGCCCCCATTTCTTGTGTGCTTTGTCACACTGAGAAGCATGGTTCATTCTTGTGAGCTGTATTTCCCAAAATAGCAGAGAGAAAGAGAATCTTTTGGCCTCTAATTTGCACACAGAAGTTGAACTGAGAGTGCTGAGGATCAGCTGTTTTCTCATTCCGTTGCCCAGCTGCCTCTGCTGTCTCTGTTTGCCTGGCACGAGCTTTTCTCTCATTTCATCCCTGCAGCAAGTGCTGGGGTCAGTCGTTGAGAGCTGTCACTTCATTTTGTGAAGCTGCAAGTCGTTTTCCACATTCCTTCACACGAAATTGTTCTCACTAATTGCATCCAGCCGTCCGTAGCAATGGCCTTTTAAGTCAGGAGGTCTGTGCTAAGTTTCCACCCCTGGTAGAGTGATGCTCCCCCTGAGGTCACGCGCTGGCTTGGCTGGGCAATGTCCGTGTGCCGGCCATGGGTCAGGGTGCTGCAGGGTCCTCAGGAAGAAGGACACTGAGTGCCCTACACCCAGTCATGAGTGAGGAGCACTGGGATGGCCTTAGTGTTTGGTCACTTGAATTGTATCTATAGTGTGTTGTAAAGTAATCTTACTGACATGAACACTTACAATCAGGGAATGATTCAGCTACTGCACAGTAACTCGAGAGAAAAAAAGGAAATTAAACTTCTAATTTACTGCAAACTCCTGAACTTTGTACATTTACATCCCCAAGAGGAGTTTAAATACCTTTTCTCACCTTGATGCTCTTATGACAGAACACTTTACAGCATCTGAGCTGTTCAAGAGTGTGTAATGGGGTTGGTCTTTGGGATTGTAGAAAACGCATAGTGAAAATGAATTCACTAGAGATCGGTTAGTTCCTATAAGTCTCTCTCTATAAAGATGCCTCTCTCAGTCTGTTAAGATTATCAGCTGCTGTGTCAACAGCCTGTGATAACACAGGAAATGAAAAAAAGGTGGTAAAAGATCTCAGGCTGCTTATTAAAACTTCTTTAACTGTCACACAAAACCAAGGGAGCGATGTACTCAGAGAAGAATTTCCCAGTTTCTCAGAAGCACAAACAGAACTGTAGATTAAGATGTGCGGTGCCTGGGTAAAAGAAAAAGCCAGGGGATTATTTCGTTGTTTCTTCTGGGGTTTTAATGTTTCTAATAAAAATATTTTAAAAAAAAACAACATGAAAAGCATCAAGTAACTAGTTTTTGTTCCTTGTTTCTGTGACTCAAGTCTCCTCAGTTGTCAAAAATGTCTGAGAGTGATTATAGCAAATGTACCTTTAAAACCAGTAACAGAAAGTCATATTGAGTCTCCTATAAAAGCAATTGTTACCATCTATATTGAGAGAAGGACTGAGTGAAAGAAAAGCAAGAAACATAGCTCTGGCCTTGTGGCAGCTGTTCTTTGGTCAGCTGAAGACCTGAGGGAGCCCATCTCCACAGCTCCCCAGATGCACCTTCATGCTTTTATGAAGAGTTTTGTACTGAAGCATTGATGTTTATACAGCCATGGTGTTGCAGGCAGTTAAATTGTATTTCACTAGGTTTGTAGGGAATTGCCTTTGGTGTAGTCCCTCCTTCTTCGCCCCAATCCTCTCAATCTGAGGAAGCGGAGTGTCTCAGGGGTAAGGAAAAGGTCAGAAGATAAAGTTTCCAGGGACTGTAGTCTCCAATCTCTTACATGTCTACTGGTCATAAATTACCGGCTGATAATGAAAAGAATTAGTTTGTGTGTTGGTGTAGTGGTTTTCTTCACTCATTTGCTTCTGTGAGATATGAATTACGAGAAATACAAAGCACGCTCAAAACCTTTAAAGAATATAAAGAAAGTTTATTACTACCAGGAGTAAAAGGAAAAGAAACACTAAGAAAGTAAAGCAAAAACACACTGCCCTCTCCTCCAGCACTCCCTCCTTCCAGTATTTCCCCCCTTCCAGTACTTCCCCCTCCCCTTCCAACACCCAGCTTGCACAAAGGATAACAAAGATGGGATTTTTGCTCAGTATCAGAGTTCTTAAAAAGTCTGTCCAAACTCAGGAAAAAAAGAGGTTTCTTCTCTGCTCCCGCATGGTTTCCAAACTGCTACCTGCAACAGTCTAGCTGCCTGGAAACAAACCTGCTACAATGAAAAAAACAATCTCCCCCATGGAAATCTCAAAGTCTTTTCATACTGCAGGCATGGGCCAAACATGGGATGTTCTCATTTTAAGGATAAGCAAATTCCAGCCTGAAATCAACAACTCTCTTCTTCACAAATATCTCTAAAAGTCTCTTGTCTTAGGATGACTGCTTCACACCGACACATAGCTCCTAGGTGACCTGGCGTGGATTACCTTTCTTTTTTTCCATAAGCTGCCCACAGAATTCTCAATCCCCCCATGCCTTTTAAATGGATTAAAGAGAAAAGAACAGTTTGTGATATTACAGTTTTTACCACAGTCTGCAGAAAGCAAATTCAAGCTCCACGCTGCGCGCAACTCTGCCCTCTTTTCTCCACCGCCATCTTTCGCTTTGTCACGCATAACTCACTTTCTCTTTCTGACCTTGACACTATGTTGAACAGCTAACTCTTGTCAGGCTGTACGTTGGAGGAGAAAGCCCCTTTCCCTTTATGCTGCTGGCTCTTTGATGTTCTCTTCAGTCTGATGTAGGCTACTTTGGTTGCAGAAAAGTTGTATTGGCTCCCACCAGGTCTGAGCGAGGCCACATGGAGTGGGGGAAGGGAAGTGCCTCCTGGGTCCTAGCAGCCGGTCCAGTGGTCTCAGCTGTGCAGCTCAAGGGATGTTTCTTTAGCTGCCTCGGCTCTGGGGAGTTCTCCTGCAGCATTCCAGGGACTTGTGCCCTGGCACCGGGGGAGGGCAGGCTCGGGCCTGCTCTGAGAGTTGGAGCCCAGGGCCATTTCCCCCCCTCCCCACAGGAGAGCTGGATCAAAAGGGAAGTTCCTGCCCCTCCAGCAGTTTTAAATATGCAAAATCAGAAAAGCGCAATTGGATCGAGAACTTATTAATCAACTCAGCTCCAACCCACGGCAGTTGGGTTAGTTGAATGAAAGCAATATTAAGGACAGCTTTAAAACCACAAATCTGGGAGCTGTGTGGTTTTGCTTGGAACGGGATTTACAGGTGGGTAGTCTAAAAAATGTTTTGCCCTAACAGATACAAAAGCTGTAGCTCTTGCAATTTAACCACTCACTTTTAGGAAGATCTTGCTTTCACTCCGTTTTCTGTTATCCATCATTGCAGCATCTCCAGACCTTTCTCAAATCAGTAATTAGGCATGTGCTTAGATCTCATAGCTAGAAGCTAAGTGTATACTTGAGCACTCAGAATACACATGGGAATACCCATATGCTTGAATGTTTTTTTGAATGGGATTAACTATATGGAATAATAAAACCCATCTCTGGATTGATAATTTGTTCAGTAGCTGCCATCAAAGAGGATTTCATGGGGTTGCTGTAAGAGTGACTGTGGATCCCTGTGTCCCTAGTGTATCCTGAGCCTCCTGAGATGGACTGTCTGGGTGGTGTTTTCTTTTTCATATGCCAGAGCAGCTTGTGGCACTGGCAAAGCACAGTTTTCATATGTATGTCCAGGGTACAAAATTTCACATTACTCTCTGTATCCATATCTAAGGTAGCAGTTTTAAATCCTTGTAAATGTTATATATTGTTACTAATGTTCTGCTCTCCCAAAAGGAGAGAAGAACACTCTTTAGGATACTCCTTAGGAAGGGACCAATGAATATTTTCAACAGTCCTGACTTGGATGTCATTCCAGTGCTGTACTAGAAAAAGAGGACATGGAGCAAAAGCCATAAAGAAATCTTGGGAGTGCTGCTAGCTGCTGACACAAATGGTCTTTTCAAATATTTTTCTTCCTACATCCTCATTTTCAAGAGCTATCCTTTCATCTCTTGGCAGCCTGATCCAGTACTCATCCACATCAACCAACACTTGTAACATGTGAATGCTCTCCATTATAGCCCTCTTTCACCCTAATCCTTTTTCTTCCATGACCACTACTCTCTGTACTCACTAGAAGATCTGACTTAAATCCTGCAACTGCCAGTGACCAACGTGGTACAGGAAGTGTCCTGTGGCTGGGACAGACACTGTGACATTCTTATCATCTCTCAGCAGCCCATTGCCTGTTGCTACTTTTAAGGGCAGAAATTCAATAATGCAAATAAGATGGAATGCTTATGATTATATTTGCATGTTTTGACATGCATTAACTTTATTTAAATGAAAGTTATAAATGCTTAGACTTTAAGCCTGGCAAAGCTGTGGTGTGAAACAAGCCTTAAAGGATGCTCTTGACTGGCATCTCCCTGAGCCACAGGCCAGCCAGCCTTGGCTGCTTCCTGCTTGGTGGCACCCAGAGCTATGTGGGGCTAAATTCTGCCTTTTATCTCTTTCCTGCCATTATCTGGGCTTGCACTGGTTGGGGACTAGGAAAAGAAATAAAACAACAACTGAAAAAGAGAGCCCTTGGATGCCCTACCTGCTGCTTCCTTGGCTCTGGCTTCCCTATCCCTCTCTCAAGTTTCTGCCTGTTGTGACTATGCTGAGCCCATCTCAGGTTTCTCTGTGCTGTCATCCACTGAGGCACACTGGGGTGTGTGTATGTTGAGGGTTGGGCCACAAGTAAGTTTCTGTAGGGAGAAAGACAAAGTTTTTCAAAGACTGCACATACAAAGACCCAAGTTTATTTGTGCAGCACAATAGTGTTAATGTAGGGTTGCCAAAATAGTCACTTTGAAATTTTGAGTGTTAATGTGCAAAGTCAGTAAAGCATAAATGGGGTTCATTTATGCAGCAGGAAAGGAGGAGAATTCCTCATAATCTAACCTAAAGTCGTACAGTTATGCCATTTTTTTCTTTCCTCACGCAATTCTCATTCCCTGCATTTGCCAGGGCACGGTGTGCGGTGCTCCTGTGTGTGTGACACGGTGACAGCAGGTGGCAGCAGGATCCCGCCGGCTCCCGGCTCTAACCCATCCCCAGGGTAGGGCTGGGAGCCTCAACAGCCTGGGCAGGCGCGGGTGGGACGGTGAGAGCTGCAGGGACGCCTCTGCTGAGCTGAGCCGAGCTCGTCCTTGCCTCTGGACACCGGGAATGTGCGAGTGTTCCCGCTGGATCTGCATTGACCGGCAGCGCTGGACACCCGCCAGCCTGGTGCTGTCACAGCGGCACGGAAACGCGGTTTGGAGAGAATGGCATTTCCGGGCGCAGCCTGACTGCGGCTCTTTACTTTTGCCTCCTGACAAGTGCCACTAGGTGGGGATAAGGGCCTTTTTAGGCTGAAGTCAGATATTCCTTCCCAGTCACTTACTCCGAATGGACCCTCCATCAGTGTTTACCGCAGCCCGTGTGGGTCGGGGTGTCTGGTGGCCAGTGTCCGGTGGTCGGGGTGTCCGGTGGTGCTCCCTGTCACAGCTCTGCCCTAGGAACCTGTCAGACAGACCATGCTCCAACAGGCCTTTTCCAGTCGTCTCTTGAAAGCAGTGCCTGCATCACCAGTGTGGTGGCAAATTGTTAAAGTTCATTAATTAAACTCGATTGGTGGTTGGGGAAGGCAAAAGAATAACATAAACTTCTCTGTGTCACCTTTGGTCCATTCCTGAGCTGAGTGGCTCAGCACAGCTCTTGAGACAGGGCTGTGCTGGCCTCATGGTGGCTGGAGCACGAAGCTGGCGGTGTTGGTGAGTTGCAGTGATGATTATTAAACCACCATTAATAAATTTACTGTGTTTTGGAAAACGGAGCAAATGTTTCACTCAAATATTTTTTACCAAAATCTCATTCTGTAAAGAAAACTGCTGGGAGACTGATGCGAGGGCATTGTTATAAAAGTTCACCTGACTCCAGCTGATAGTTGGGATCCAAGTACTTGATTCCATGGTAGGAACAGAACTTCACCATGTAGATGTTGGCGTGTGACCTTTCTTCTATTTAAAAGGTCAATGAAAAGTGCACAAACCCTGTCTTTTCCAGTCTGCTCAGCCTTTCGCTCAGTCATGTTGGGGTTGGAGGGCAAGACTCAATGAACCGACAAAACATTGCTTTGTAATAAGAAAGACAACAGATACTATGTTTTGCCTTTGGCAATGCAACCTTTCTGTAATTAAATTATCAGGTTTAAAAAAAGCCATTTTAATTATTTAAGGTCTAGGAGAAAACTACAGTTAAATAAATAATTAATTATGCTACAAATAATTATTTTCATTCTAAGTACTGTAACATTTTTCAAGGACCCATTATTTATTTGCCCTCCTCAGTGAGAGATTTTTATTAAGTTTGAAGTTGTAACCCCAGATTTGTATGTTGTTTCCTTGCAGGTAAGTCAGGATTGGTCTGTTTGAACTGTGCAGTTTGGGAATATAAGTGAACAAAGTAAGCCTTCTTCAAGCTGTCCCAGCCTGTTAACAAGGTCAGAGGTTTTTTTTTTTTTTTTTAGCTCTAATACTGTAAATTAAAATTAAAATAGAATGGATACTGTAATTGTAGATTGCTATGGCTGTGAGACACAATGGGATCTTTATGTCAGCTGTGAATGTCACAGAACAAATATGTGCACTGAGCATTATTATGCAAGCTACTACTGTTTCTCTGGTCCATCCTTAAACTAGGACTGGGTGGGAACAATATGAAATATTCATGTTACTGACATTTTAAAGGGTAATACAACTTTTTATACTATTTTTTCATTGATCATTTAAATGGCTTTTCTAGTTATGACGGATTTCCAGATATAAAACTTATGGTACCTTCACTTGAATGGGGCCGAGTTAACAGGTCATACTCTGAAAAGCTTACTTTTTGGATCATTCAGAGCTGAATATTTTTTATTAATCACCTGGAAGCAGGACCTTGAAGTCAATAAAATGCTCTTACTGGATGGACATGCCTTGCTTCACACCTAACCCATGTTCTGTGGGTTTTTGCAAGCTTCCAAGCACTGGAATGAGTGGGCTCCATTCAGATGGTGGCATGTTTATTGTGTAAGATATGAAAATTATTTCCTTTGAAATTTTCTTCCTCTTTTTTCTTCTCCCATTATCTCCAGGAACAATTACATTCACATCTGTGCAACCTCTAGATACGCATCTGTGATTTTTGAGAACTTTCAGATTACTGTTCATCTGCTCTCTACTTCAGTCCTGTTATTTCCTGCAAAAACAGAGAACACTGAGCATAGCTGCACGTTCACTGGTGCCACTCAAGCTGTTATGAGTGTTAGGATCACCAATGTTTTGCTCTCAATAAATGCAATATTTTGCTATTGGGAAAATGTTTGACAGTGGAAAGAGAAATATTTTACACCAAGCGAAGTGTTGTGTCTTGTGTCTGGGAAATGGTTGTAAGGCAGTCTGTCTGTGAAGTCTCAGACAACAGGTATATTTTTCTGTCTCTGATAGACTCATGCATGTACAACACCAGCTTCTTTTGCCTGCTTTCAACTGGATCCCAGCTGACTTCAACCCCACAATTCAATCCATTTACATTTTTCTCTTCTTAAGCAGAAGGCCCTTAAGAAAGGATGCCTCTGCCCCATCCCATGGCACTGTGTGCTTCAGTTTCTCATCAGTAACTTGTTTCTTCCTGTAGCCTTCTCTCAGCATTATCATAGCGTGCAGATCTTCATAATTTTTCTCTATGTACGTCTGTGATATTTCATCTCTCCTTGTTTGTTAGAGCCATTAACAGTTTAGTATGTGAATAGATTGCCACTGTGATGCACTTGTCATGACAAAACATGATTTCCTAATTCTGGTTAGTTTTTCTAGATCTCCTGGATGTCTGTCTCTGTATCTCAGAGATGGTTGCCCCAAAGCAATTGTTTTGTGTTATATTTGATCTGAGCTGAGAAGCATCAATGAGCCTTATGCATTTATCTACATTCTTCAGGCAAGTTTATTTCTTGATAAGTCTCTTAAATATAAGCACAATGTATGAAAGTATTAAACTTTGGCTGATGAAATTCAGGAGTATATTTTACTTTGAGTTTACAGCCTTTTAATAATTTAATCAAGACCATGGAATGGCACTTGGCCAACCAGTGAGTTATTAGGACCTCTAAAAGGGTTGAGACCAAGTAATGCTTTGGCAGCTTTGAAATTTTATTTTGAGTTAGTTAAGAATTAATCAATGCACAAGGGAATGAGGGAGTTTAAAAGTAAATGCATCACCAGGAAAAACAGTGGGCACAAAAGCAAAGTTGGAAAAGTGATTCTATCTCCTGTGTTGATTTTTGTTGTGTTACACAGTGGTTGGAAGTTTGCCAGGTCTCTAAAGCCTGTTGAATTTGCTTTTAGAGATGAGAAAATTAAATTTGGTTGTTTCACCTTTCCTGTCACCTTATCTTTATAAACCTTTCTGTTTCTGTTGTCTGTTTTGAATCAAGTGTTGTTGTTTGTTTTTTAAAAGGAACATTTCCTTGTTGAGGAGGACTTCTAGGAAATTGAGTAACACTTCATAGTTCCCCCTGTTTGAAGTAGTGAGCCTGAAAACTGCATACCTCAATGGTCCTGGGGCTCGACATACCTTTGCCTTTCTGCTGTCTTCTTGCAGGTGTCCACCCAACTACAGTTCCTCTGTAAAATATATGTAAAATACGGTTGGTTACCATGTTTACACACTTCTCATTCAATGTCCATAGAGACCAGATGTTGCTGTTATCAGGACCACATGGCATCCACTAATCTGTGCTGACAAAGACCAAGCAGCACATTCAGATTGCCCTGCTGCAGAGATGTGTGTTGAAATGTATTGCATGGAGCGAGCCCTTTCATTTCCCTGAGTTTCCTACAGGCATCTGTAGGAAAGCATCTCCATTGATGCTTCCATATTTCAAAGCACGTCTGGCACAGCCTGGGACAAGACAAGAAGGGATGGGTCAATGCTTTGAAACTGCTCTCAGAAGGCAAGTGATCTCAGTGAAATGCACTGTTGATGCTCTTCATCAGCAAGTGCCAATTTCAGCCAGTATTTCAGGAAGTCTTTGTTAACTCAGACCCAGAGTACTCCAGCAGAGAGATTCTGGGGGTCTGAGTCTTGCCTGCATATGAAAATCATGAACAGACCTGGACTTTCCTTTGGCACTGCTTCATCCCATGATTTTCAGGTATGCTTTGTAAACCTCCACAATTCCTCTCCCTCCTTGGTATTTATGCCCTTTAAATAGAAATAGATAGTTAACACCTTTTCCTGAGTCAAGTTATAAGTATTTTTTAGTTTTAATACATCTCTGTGAGTCTTCTCTAGCAGCCTTGTGGATGCAATCTTGTAATTCCTGCAGATACACAGGATCAATTACTCGGTTTCAGTCTTGCTGAAAACTGCTCAGGGCCATGATGGAACAAAAACTGTGTGGTAGGTAAGCCCAAGATGTGAATTTTGGTGACCTGCTGGGCTGCAGAAGGCATACTTCAGGATCTTGTGTATAGCTGAATTTACAATTCTAATTTCTGGAAAGAGAAAGGAAGAAGGTAAAAATTCACCAATAAGTCTGAAACAGTTTTCTTACTCTGCAAATCTTACAGAAAATGCTGTAAGAGAATGAGTGCTTCCATACACGAGACAAGCCAGGTAGCTTTCATCAGTGCAGTCTACCTGGCAAGCAGCATATTGCATCTTCATTTCTTAAATGCTTTGTCTGGGCTGTGACAGATATCTGCTAACACAACAGGGTGCCTTGAGACACAGGATATGTCTTTCAAAAGGCTGCTTCAAAACCAATGTAGTGTTTGTTCCATTAATAAGTAATCTTTCTGAAGCTTTTAATGTACATTATCTGACATGATATGGGCTAAAGTTGTTATTTTAGAGAGCAGTGATCAAGTATAAGGTTTGGTTCCCTCAAGAGGGATTTTGAATTCTCTGATAAAATTGAAGCAGTGGGGAGTTGTGGTAGATTTGAAAGCTTTGCTTCAGACCCTAGTTCTGCTACTCTTAATGGTGGCATTGCAGACACAATCTTGGTTCTCATCAACCCTTTGAGTGAGATAAGTTCGCATACAAGCCTGTACCTAGTGTAGACATCCTTCTCAGGAATGGAGGAGACCTTGGAATGTAACCAGAGAGCTGAGTGGGTGTCCAGTCCCTGGTGCCCCCAGGCTCGTGCAGCTGAGCTAGTGCTGGTGGGAAGGAGTCCCCTCCTGCCCTACCACCACATGCATTGCTAAGCTGGAGTTACCTTGTGTGAGGGAGGAGAAGCTGTGCCATGGTGCCCTGAGCTCACGGGCTCAGTGTTTGCTGCACATGCCAATAGCTGCAGACAGAGAATGGCGGGAGAGCAGCAGAGCTGACAGCCAGCACTGCAGCCATGGGTGAAAACAGAGGCTGCCTTGGCCAACCACAAGAATGGACTTGGGTCTTTATGCTACAAAGAGCAGCTCCTTTGGCCTAGAGGACACTTCTGGCTGGAAATCAGTTACATTGAATACAGTGTGTGGGAGAGTTAGCAAGATGCTTTGTCTTCAGTCATGATTCTCATTTTTCCTTTTCAACGTGATTTTGTCTTGATGATTTTTTCCTCATTATAACTAGAATTTCGAACGTACTTTTAAAAATTAATGGGAAGTCAGACATAGTGGCCAAGCTCTAAGCTATACTTGGGATGAGCACATGGCAATATCCCTGCAGCTCTTGTTGGACACAGTGCTCTGGTGGCCACACAGCCTGATGTGTGTTCCAGCCACAAGACAAGGGCAGCATCTCTGGGCTGCTCATTTTCTAAAATGAGACCTGGAATGTGAGAGCTTAATGTAATTAAGTTAAAGATTAAAACGGACCTTGATTTTTTTGCAAGTCTATCTGTTGTGCTAAGATAGAGCTTTTTTTCTTCAAGGAAGCTTCTTGACATGGCTTCCTACATGATAATCATAAATTGGGACTAATTTATGTAAAATGTAGAAAAAGAAAGATGTTTCCTTCCCTGGTTATCACACATGGCTTGTTGAGGTCAATCCAGTAGTGCCTCTGTGTAGTCTTAGAGGAAAAATTCTTCAAACTAAAATTTCACCCAAATTCTAAAAACTTCCTTTATTTTCCCCCTGCTCTTCTCTGCACTATTTTGGAATTTTTCTCATACCATTAGCACCCTCTATCTCCTTTTTGCCACAGAGATTGGATGTGTTGGGTGTCTAGGACACTCTGCATTGTCATTCAGTTGGGGGAGCTGACGATTCTCTAAAGCTCTCTCAGTGTGGTACAGCCAAATGACTGAAGCTGAAGGGATGAGAATGCTCAAGCAGTTATTTGCAGGCATATCCCTGACAGCTGTACATGCTTGTGCTGGCTGCACAGTTTTAACCCTAATTTCATGCTCTGTCTGAAATGACAGGTTTTTACACAAGGAGGCTGTGTCACCTTTACACATTAACTTGTTGCAGTGTGAGAGTTTCAGCTGCTTTTCCGTGCCTGGTATCTGTCCTTGCTAAGTTCATGAGAGCAGAATGGGATTGGATGGTTGGGAGAATACTGAGGAGTGGTTTTTTCTGTTGGTGGCTCTTCCAGGACAGGCACAATTCCATTAGTCAAGTGCTTCATTGCACTGTGCATTCCCATTCTCCACTGTCCCCTGGGACCATGATATGGCTGCACCATGGAAATGGTTCATGAAGGGTGTTACCAAGCATTAGGTGCTGCTGCTATTGCCTCTCAGCATTTCCTCCCCAGCAGCCCTTGGTGCTGCTTTCCTGCAGGTGCAGGAGGCCAAGCCAGCACACGGAACTGCACACTTATGTTTCCAGTGCAGCTGTGAACAGCATCTATAAAACATGGGCCATGGTGTAACTAAAAGGTTACTACATTATTACTTTGGAATGAAATGTGGAATAAACACTTTCGAGATCACTGGTATCACTGAACCATAATCAAATAATCTTTTTTGTCAGTGATCCAAGCTGGAATTTCTTCTCAACATTTACCTGAAAATTAAATCTCTGCTTGATATATCTTAATTTATTATTTTCTCATTTATTTAAACTGAGAATTCCACATTGCTTCTGAAATCAGAGCTGTGTAAATAAAGAATTAGAGTGGAAGTGCTAGCTGGCCTTGGGGGTTGGGAAAACTCACACACCCCTTGCAGGTGTTTTGCACTGCCTTTGCTGGGATGGAGTATCAAACTTGCTTGTTAAAAGTGTGTTTTGTCATTGACTTTGCTGGTTGTCCCTGAATTGATTCACTGAACACTGTTGATAGTGTTATATTAAGAACATGGTTAGTAGCCTGAAAAAAATTAAAATTACACTGTCTGTATTAAGGATATGACTAGGAGATTTACAAAAAACAAAAGTCTGGGCAAGTTTATCTCTGAAACACTGAAATCTGAAAATACTGCCCTGGACACCTAGCAAATCCTGGCTGTATGGTTTTGTTATACCATCCATAAAGCAGGAAGATGACAACTCTTTTTTTGAAGACTTAATTCCCATTTGCATTAAATTCTTACTGCATCCTTTTGTATGACCCAACTAGAAAAGAATTATATTATTCTGTGTGAATTTTATTCATTGAATAAATTGGCCTGAAATTAATCATTATCAGCAATTGAGAAAATACTGAGAACATTAAAGAAAATATTGAAAGAACTAGAACTGACACATTTGCCTTAACAGAGCTGTATTTAAAAAAGATGCGTACACAAAGAATCCAAGGCATAATGAAGCCTCCTACACACACCATGGAATAAAATATTTATACTGTGATCGTGCTATTAATAAAATGATGGATCAGCCAGTGTCTGCTGCAACAAAACTCAACTGAGAGCCTGGTTACTGTCTAAATAGGGCAAAGCAATGTAAGAACTGAAGACCAGGAGCATATGGACCGGCTTGGGAATTCCTGTCCTGAATTAGCTGTTCAGTTGTGTAATACCCTGACTTTCAAAAAGTCTCCCATGGCAGCTGGCACTGTCTTTTTAATTTTGGTGTGCAATGAAGGGCCAGGGAGCAGAGAGAAAGTCTGCAGCCCTGCTGTGCTGCTGCCATCCCTGATGGATCCCTGTGATTATTGGGGGGGGGTTCTGCAGTGATCACCTTGTTTCCAGTTGTTTTTGAAGGTAATTCCTGAAGGCTATCAGGAATGGTTGGGCTTGATCAGAGCAGGGCAATCTCAGGGGCTTTGCTGTCAGTTGCTGCCCTCGTCACAGTGCTGCTGTGGTGCTAAACAGATCACCTCCTCTTTGGGCTTGGTCCAGTTTCCAAGGTTTAAAGAAAAAGATAAAAAACCAGGAGGTTTGTGTAGGGGCAAAATGATGGATAGAAATGAGAGGAACAGTTCATCTGGACTGTGGACAGACACTGTGGGGCCAAATCTTAGATATGCCCTTAAGGGTAGCTGTATAGGAAAATTTAACTAACAAATAGATACTGTCTTGGTGCTTCTACTGCTATTGCGATTCTCACTTCCTCATGCACATGTGACTTCACTTTGAGATCTCTCCTTGTTTGCTGGGAGCAGAAGGGAGATATTTCTCACAAGTGAGGTGATGACACTGGCATGAGCCATTTATCTGTGTGGTCCCGTGTTTTGCCCAACACATTACCTGCCAGAGGCATCTTGATGCCAAGTTCTGCACCAGTTCAAACTTTACCCAGTGTCAGAGTATGACAGGCACCCAGCTTTCCCCCTTGGACAGAGAGGAGGAATATGGGCAGCAGTGCCCCCACTGCTTTGCATGTGCATGGCTGAATTGAATAGGCATGGATAATAGTTGGTGGAGGTTTTCGTCCCAGAACACTCCTGTGTTTCTTTGTTGACAGGAGTGATTTCCTGCACAGTGAATTGCTCCGGCTCAAAAAAGAACAACTGAAAATTATATTGAGAGTTTGTTACAAATATGATCTATTGCTGTGAGAAGGTAACGAGCAGGAAACACACAGCCTGCAGCTTTGTTCTGTCAGCTTGCCCAGGCTAAATAAGTTTTGATTGGAGTTTATTTGAGTAGGTTCTCTTTTCTCTCTCTCTCCCCCTGTCTCTCCAAAGACACTATTATTGGTGGATTGGGCTGGTCAGAGAACCACTGGGAAGTGCTCTAGGTTAAAAAAAATTGTTCTTTATTGTCTGAAAAAAGAGGAAACCTCATGTAGCTTCCAGGAATTAGGGTGCAGAACAACCAATAACTCAGTAACCGAAGTGTCATAAGGGGAAGGCAGAGTCTGTGGAAGTCCATTCTCTGCTTTCTGGGGGTGGGAGAGGCCCCCTGACTGGACCTGTGTGCAGAGCGGGGGCATCTCTCTGCTCCACGTGGGATAAAGCAGAACTCGGACTTTGCCTCTTGAATCCAAGCAGACAGAATCACAGAATTATAGAATGCTTTGTGTTGGAAGGGAACTTTAAAGGTCATTTAGTTCCAGACTCCCTGCCATGGGCAGGGACCCCTTCCACTGTCCCAGGCTGCTCCAAGCCCCGTGCAGCCTGGCCTTGGACACTGCCAAGGATCCAGGGGCAGCCACAGCTGCTCTGGGCACCCTGTGCCAGGGCCTGCCCACCCTCACAGTAAAGAATTTTTTCCCCATATCTAATCTAACCCTAGTCTCCATTTGAACCCATTCCCCCTTCAT
Source organism: Daphoenositta chrysoptera (assembly GCA_013397915.1). Taxonomy (NCBI): domain Eukaryota; kingdom Metazoa; phylum Chordata; class Aves; order Passeriformes; genus Daphoenositta; species Daphoenositta chrysoptera. The sequence continues at coordinate 82,932 of VZRO01007912.1, forward strand.
CCTGTAACTCCAGGCTCTTGTAAATAGCCTTCCCCCATCCTTTTTGTAAGTTCCCTTCAGGCACTGGAAGGCCACAATTAAGTCTCTGAAGCCTTCTCTTTTCTAGGATGGACAATCCCAATTCTCTCAGCCTTTCCTCATAGGAAAGGTGCTCCATCCCTTTGAGGAAGGGAGGATGCCTTGGCATGTCAAACAGCTGGGCTGCTCTGGAAATGCAGCTTGCTTAAAAAAAAGAAAATCCATTTCTGTGGAACATTTTATTTCCTACAAAATTGATCTTTTAACAAGAAAAATAAATTATATATTTCTTAATTGGTTATGTTGGTAGATCAGCTGAGAGCAGCAGCAAATTAGAAAAGAGATGCAAGTGAACTGGACTGTGAGAAATTCCCTTTCCCAAACAGAAATGAAATTAATTTTCAATGCTTATTGGCATCACCCAGCTCATTTCATTTTTAGTTGGAGCAAAGATTTTAAATCTGACCCAAATTAAGATAAAATTACTTTCTTCTTTTTACCCTCTGTCCGAGTCCACTTCCATCAGGTAGTGTTTCATTCTTTTGCTTTCTGTACCCAATCATTGTTTATTGCTCTAAATTATAATAACGTATGTCTAGACTATCTCAAAGGGTTTGATTTCCTTGGTAATTGGGTTTGATATTTCAGTAAATTCTTAACCTCCTCTCAGGAGTGTTTAGGCTCAATGAGAGTTTTGGTAAGGACTGTGAGATCCTCAAGTGAAGTTCAATAGTGAAGAGAAAAGTATAAGATTGATTTTTGAATGGGAGGTACCTGAGAAAAGCTGTGGATGTCAGTGATGCTAATTATACTGATAAGGAATTTATACTTCCAAAATATTAATAAATGTTAATATATTGGAATACTCATACAGAAAACAGCTTCACTCAGGCCTTTAGGGACACCCTGCTACACAGCAAAGCTTTGGTGAAGTCATTAAGAAAACCAGTTACAGCTTTCAAAAGAATCTGTGGGACCAGTTCTGCTGTGAACAGCAACACAGGGTCCACTGTGCAGCTCAGGAGGGTCCACTCTCATCACACAGACAGCCTTGGACTCACAGCATCATCTCAGTGCTTAATGAAAGGGGAAGATCGTGTCCTGGGAGACATCAACATAGAGCAGCAGCTGAAGGTAGAAGTACTCAAATGATTAAAAAATCAGTGACTGAAGCAGCAAGCTGGATTCCAGGCTTTCAGAGGAGTATTACTAATGCAGTCTTTTAATAATTACGGTAGTAATGTAAGTTTTCACTTTTACACACATCTATCTATCTATCTATTTATCTATCTATCTATCTATATCCATATCTATCTATCTAATCTATGTATTTTTCCAGGTTAGATTGCCCCAAAATGAGTTAAAACAATGATGAGTGTGGTACTTGATATTGTGCACAGAATTCTCAGTCACTGCAGACCAAGTAACCAAAATTTACCAGAACAAGTGGCCCTATTTTCAAAAGGATGCAGGACTTTTTTTGTAATTCTGTGCATGTCTGGCTGCAAATCTTGAGAGCTAAGGGAAGGAAAGTAGGAAGGACAGACAAGTGCTTGCTAATGGCTGCTATTAAGTGGCTCAGAATAAGGTCCTTCAGAGAATCTGTTCCTAACTGTCATGTCCAAGGACGTTGACGCAATTTCAGTGTTCCTGGGTGCTCGTGGAAGTGCTTCCCGAGCCGCAGCAGTCAGCTGCACGCGGTGCTGGCCATGGCCACACTGTGTCCTTGGTGCCATTTGTTGGCTTTCCTCGCCTGGGACAGCCATGGGAACAGCAGCTGACCTGCACCAAGGGCAGTTGTTTAACATCTGCACAAGCCCCCGGGGCTGTGCAGCAGGAGGGAAAGGCTTTTGCTTCCCATAGATCCCTCAAACTTAATCTGATTTCCCTCTAACAAGCCTCTCTTAGAATATTTCAAATTTTACTAGATTCCTGTAAATGTGTTTGCAGTGTGTTCAAGCTGCTTGAACAAATAGCTTACCTTTTGTAACTGTATTCCAGTCAATAGTGAAATACAGAAATAGGGCATCTTCTTAATGAAATGATTTTGCTTTGAGTTTTCCGAACTTCACTATCAAGCAAAGAAAGTATTTGGACGTTTTCCTCTGTGTTGTTAAAGTATAAGATCCCTCTAAAGCTGTAATTCAGTGTGAAAAATTTTACTAGATATCAAACAGATCTGGTGGATTTTGGCTGTGACAGAGAGGAAATGCTAAACAAAGTGGTTACTGTATATTCTGTTGCCTTAGAGACTGAAACATCTGTATCCATGCAGGCAAGTGATGCAGACATGGTAAGATTTGACTTCCTCACATTCCTGTGTTCATCTGGCTGTCAATGGAAATGTTTTATGGTGTGAATATTCTGGGCTTCTTTAGCATTGTATTTATCTGGTTGTGTGGCATGTCTTGGACTAGGAGGGCTTTTTAATTAAAGTCTAACTCTGAAGTCAGGACGCTCCCTAAGAAAAGATGCTTTTACGTAAATAATTTTTCAAGATGAACTTGGAGGGACTTGAAATGATTGTTGTACTAGTGATAATTGTTGGATTTGTGAAGGTACTTGAGCATCTGGGTCTCCTAGAAGACAAATTTGAAGGTAGGATATTAAGAAATAGAGTTTTTTTTATTTTGAAAGCCAGTTGCTGCAGAGGCTTTTACTTTAATCTGTATGTGCATGTGCAGTGTTTGAGTATCAGGGGAACTGAAAGGTAGCTGAAATAACATTGTATGCTTTCTTTAGGCAAATGAAATGTATTTAAATGTCTATATAGTATTGTAGCTCTCATTGCAACCCTGGAAATAAATGTGACATAATCTTAAACCATTCTTTGTTTATGTTTAAGATTGTTTCAAGAACTTCAATACAGATTTGTGTGCTTTAGAAAACTGCAGGTCACATCCCAAAGCTCTGAATGAAAGGTTTTACATTTTAGTAAGTTTATCATTATATCCTCTCAATTTGTTCAAATTTCTAGAAATGTCATGGCATATTTTTAGCTATTGGCTATTATTAACAGAAAATCCAAAAACCTTACTGAACTTACTCGGATGAATGTTTCTATCATAATCAATTTAGCCCTCTTTCAGAATATTTATTTTTAACAGATCTGCTTGGTGTTGCTCTCTATTCTCATGTATGTTTTACGAAAACATTGCTGATTGAAATGTAAATATGCTTTGTAGAATATAGTTTGAAGGAGCCGACTGCTAAAGATATCTTAATTCTTGTTACCTCTCTGTTTTTATAAACAATGTAATTCATGTAAGAACATGCAAATATTAAATGTAAGCAGAAGGGATGAATTTTAGACAGTGAGCTCTATAAATCAAAGCATGTCTGTGCAGACAGTCTCATTGTTTAATAGGGAGAGTAGATTTACAGTGTGCCTAAATATTCCTGAATATTGAACAGCTGCTTTTTTTAGAATCTTGAGGGTCATTTTTCATGGTAAGCAAGAAATATGCAGGTGTTAAAATAACCTTTAGCTACCACAGATACAGAACAATTATTCTTTTCTGCTTCAGAGCTTATGACAACCTGGAAGAGGTGAGCTTGCTGGCCTCATATTAATTACATGACAACATTTGTTACAAGGTTTGAAATATCTTGGAGATTAGCAGCAAGTACTATAAATGGAGGGAGAAGTTATAAAACTTTTGGTGCATTGATTGTGTGCTTTTAGTTCTCATGCATGTGTTTGCTTTTCCTACTTCCTGTTGCTTTGAGCATTTTTCCTAACTTTTATGTTTGGATGAAGTAAGAGGTACCTGGCGATGACTGATCCAAAGCATTTTGAAGCTGGGGCAGTAAGGCAGATTGCTTAGCAAGTGCTTTACATACCAGCCCTAACTTTGCAGGGGCTATTGAAATGATCATATTGTGCAAGCAAGACAGAGTGACAATAGAAGAATCCGTTTATTCTGTCTTTTGTGAGTCTTCAGATGTCTGTGTGCTCCTATCACAGAGAGGTGTTGGATGGTACCTGATGTACAGGCAATTTCCTGTCTCCAGCTCTAGCAAAGTCCATTATGAATTGGTCTATCTGGGCACCTGGATTTTTGGAATCCTTTTATTGTCTGCCTTAATGTATTCTATTTAACAACTTGGTTAAAAAAGAATATATCATTGAAGAAGGAAGCTTTAGGAGAGGGCGGTTCATGGGTTTGGGTAGCTGCTCCTTCCCAGCGCCCAGTCTCCTGTGTACCTGTGAGCTGTACTCATGTCATGAGGGGGGAGTGGCACATTGCTGACTCCTAAGGAGAGGGAAAGTTTGGGAATATTTGAATAATTCAGAGCAAATTGTCATAATGTCTAGTTGTATTTCTGATGAAATTTACATTAAAATACTGTGAATTGTACTGAAAAAGGGATAAGGTTTATTTCACATAAATATGTTAGAACTTCGGGTGAAGCTGGCATTCAGACTCCATAGTTTGAACACATATACAATTATTCATTACAGTTGCTTCTTCCATGTCCACCCATGTGTAAGAACATGCAGCATACACCATACTTAATGAAGCCCTGGTCCTTGTGAGATCTGCTGCTTGCTTTGCTGTAATGGTAAGATGACTTGAATGATGTTGTCTCACAATAATTTCCAGCAAGGGACTATTGGCTGGTTGTTACAGTAGGTTAGTTCTTAACACTCACATGTCAGTTGTTACACAAAGAAATTATACTTAATATTCTAATGAGAAAAAAATTTAACTACTTGTAACTTCCATTATTTTTAATAGCACTGCAAAATGCTGTAGGACTTACAGAGTATGATACTGCATAGCAATCTACACTACCAGTACAGTGTAAATTCCACAAGTGTGTATTATCCCAGGAAGAAACAAATTTCAGTTGCCTGACTTCATTGAGCAAAGAGAAAAGAGGTATTGAGTTAAGCACAGAGCTGTAGAACGGTGTGTACTCAACACCAAGGATAGCATTATGAGCGCTAGCAAGTAATAGCTGAAACAGCTGGACCTTGCCTTTGGCCCAGATAACTACTAGCTGTGGTTTCAGCTTCCCCAAACTGTTGTGGGCTTTGTTTATACTGAACAGCTTACAAAAGTACACTGCTAACAAACTCTGTGTTGAAACCATTGTAATTATCATTCAGACTCATCAGTACTTTCTACAGAGAGACTTTCAAAGTGACTTACAAATACAGAATATAAAATCTATACATTTCTAAGTGTAGGAAGAGGACTCAAATTACCATGGACAGAAACAGGCAAAACTTCTTGAAATTCTGCACCCTTCCAGCCAGTCATGACCAGCCAGTAATAAGTGTGCTCTCCGGAAGATCACAGTCACTAAAAGGAGATGCTGGTGCTGGAGTTCAAGACTTTGATTCTTGCTGCCCTCAGCTGGGTTTCAGCTGTCATTGATGAACATATTTTGGGAGTGTATGCTTCAATGTGGACTCAGGATGAGCAAGTACTCAGCTTCCTGTTCCAGCTTTGGGCTTTTACATTCTTGCACTTTCTTGGCTTTTTTGACTGGTTGATAAACTCAGTAGAAAGCATTTATACCTACAGACAAGCTCTGGCCTACAAATCACCTCTGTGCACTCATGTGAGCCAATAGGACTGTACCACTTTTGTGAGCACAGAATAACCAGAGGACAGGGACCTTCAGAACAGAAATAAACTTGTTTGCTACCATCTGCCATGATTTTCTACATTCTAACAATAACAGGAGTGTGCAAGAGGCTTTCCTCTCACTTCAAGATGGTGCTCAGACAGATGGAATGTCTTTTTCTCTACATGTTCAATTCATTCACAAGTAAAATGGAGTTAAAAGTAATGACTGGATCCATTTTCCTCCAAGCTTAACCTTGACCATAAAGTACTTGGGACTTTTACATGGAAAGGTACTAAATACGCAGGCTGTAAACCGTAAGACTCTGCTAGCAGTTTGTACTGTTATGTACTGCTGTGCATGTAATCAACTTCTCTCTTCATTCTGCCACTGCTGACAGGCTCATCATAGTGATCATCTAATTCACACCTTAGAAGCTGGATGAGAGATTGTCACAGGAGACTTGGTGGGTGTAATGCAGAATCAGGATCCTAATTTTTCTCCACTAATCTTACATGACTCTTAGTTTGTAATATCAGCTGGATATTTTATATCTCTGCTTATCATGTACACTTGAAAAAATCTTTCCACTGAAAGTGCTTGATGCATTCCAGGTGAATATAGTGCTGCACTTTTCTTGCATTCAGTGCACACACACTTACTTCAGATGTGGAAAGTGACAAAATAAGATTCTGTCTTAGTGTATAATTCCTAATAAACTGTCAAGATGAAAAAGGCAGGAAAGCAGGTTAGGGCAGAAGAATGTACCTGTTGTTTCAGGTGGGGAGGAGCATGCCCTGCAGACAGAGCAGGATGGGAAAGAATTAAGTCTTTCTCTGATTCCTACTACAATGTGAGATAAGAGAACTTCTAAAAACAGAATTAAAATTTTGTCTTCCAAATTAATTTTTCAGTGTTGTCTTGTATCACAGTGGCTGAATAGAATTGGTTTCTCTCACTGGCACACTGCTGACATTCCTGGTCTTCCTCTAAGTCAAGCAAAAGGGTTATTTTTATTCTGGCAGGGAAGTCAGGATTTTTATCAGCTGGTGTTTCAGTTTACACCATCTGAGGTAGAGGGCAACAGCATGGAGGGTGAGAGGATCTGATAATTCTGGAATTGACCTCTTGGGAGAGATAAGGTTTGTTGCTTACACATTGTCTGGAGCCCATCAGGCAGATCAGTGTGGAGGGAGAAGAGATCTAAATGTGGCTAACCTGCTTCACCTGTCAGAGAAGACCAAAGGGAAGTTGTAGCTGAAGGCCTAATGTGGTAATGAGACAAACCCAAATGGATCTTGGCAGCACAAATGCCAAGCAGGCATTTTAACCAGTACTAAGTGTTCTTCCTTCTTTCCTCCCAAAAGACAAACCTAAAGCACTGTACTTAGTCCCATGCTGTGATCATGCTCCTTGCTTGGGCTACCATAAATTGCAGAGTGAGGCTGAGACCTCCAGCAGGCACAAGGTGCAGCTGGATTGTGAGTTCTGGGGACAGTCCAAGAGCAAAGGGCATCAGCACTGCCCTTTCCTCCTTCTGATCCTTTGGGAGGCTTTTGTCCCTGCTGAGTCACCTCTGTGGAGGAAGTTTGGAAATAACTGGGTCTCTGGAAGCACAGTACTTGCAGAGCATGATAATTAGAGGCTGAGTTAAGGAACATGGGCTGCTGTGACCGCCAGCCACTGAGCTTGACCAGCCTGCCCAAGCCCGAGCAGTTGTCAGCACTGCACTGTGAGATGGAGCCTGAAGGCTCTGGCATGGATTCCTTTTTGTCCTATTCATCCAGGCTTCTTTTTAAAAGAATTCCAAAGCCCTTTCCTTCATTTTTCATGCCTCCTTTTTCTGTGCTGAGGGTTTCAGTCAATAGGGAGGTACAGAACAGCCCATATGCTGCCAGTGCCCTGGGTGATCATGTTCCCCCTTGTTTTTAGCTAGAGCAGTCAGGACAGATGTTAGTCCATCCAGCATATTTTGCAAAAGCAGGCAAATCAGCCACTCAAAACTGTTGTAAGAATAATGCGGAATTCTCACGTTGTTCTTCACATGGCTTTTCTCCTGAAACTGAAAATTGCTGTATTATGGCCCTGATTTTTGTGAGTATATTTGCACAGCTTCCAAACATAGTGTGCACAGAGCTTTTTCTCAGCAGCGATTTAAGGATATCTGCTCCCATTTCAAGGGTTGTTTGATCAGTATTTTTGTCAGGAAAATGATCTATGTGCATATGAAGGGAGACTGCATATAAGGTCCGGTTGTTCATTTGGGATTTATAAGCATAGCTATTGTTTGCTCAAGGGCAGACACAGCTCTTGCACAATGGAAAGTGAACTTATTTGCCCATATACATATACACATCCTATAGCCTTTAAAATTCCACTTAATACAGGTTATGAGCACTTTATGTTCTTATTTCATGAGATAATGAAGCAGTTTGAATAATTTATTTCATCTCAGCTTGTTGCAGAGACCTTTGTGTGTGAGTAGCTGTGATACCCTGCGAGGCCTATGCTTGTTTGCTTGATTTTTGATGGAAGCTGAACAATTTTTTCCCCTTTGTCACTAGGTAGGAATTAAGAGTCTGTTTTCTGTGGACTAGTGGAATGCCCTGTTTTATTGGGGTTTAAACACCCCTTGTAGAACCACAAATTCACTGGTATAATGATTTGGATTGGAACTGTTGTAAAGAAAAGAGAATTTAATTAATCTTTTTCACTTGATTTCTTTGGTATCTCATTGAGAAAAGGCTTCTGAGATGTTGATACAACAATAATTACACAATTCTACATTCACTAAAATTAGGACTATGAAAATATTTATATGAGTTTCAAAATCACAAAAACTGTAAAAGTTTCCCTCCACCATGCCGAAGCACTGCTTTGTGGTGTCTGAGTAGCACAAGGGACACGTGCTACTGAAAATTCCTGCCAGGGGAATTGGATGCAAGACACGGTAACCTGATAGGAGAGTCACTCTATTTACAGTTTCATCATCTCAGATCGTTTTGAAAGGTTAGGGGAGCTTCTGTGACCCCATGATTGCCACAGAGCCCACTGTGGTGGACATAACTTCTCTGGGCCACTGGACCACTCTGGCCACTTCTCTGGACTCTATTTACTAACTAATCATTAGTCCATATTGACAGAATGTCAGTTTTATTTTTGTATCTCATAACCATCCAGCTTTGGGCCTGTTATTTAATCCAAGTTTGCTGTGCTGTGAAGTGGAAAAGAACTTTTTGCTTTAATCTGTGATTTTCCATTAAACACCTGACCCACTTTTGTACTAACTGGAATGCTTCTGTGCTTAAAATTGCTTCCTAGTTCAGTTTTCTTGGATCCAAAGGATTTTACCAGTTGTCAAAATCGTCCCTTTTTTTGGCTTTTGTCCTGACTTCTGAATTATTACTTAAAGAATTTAATCTATTGCATCATTTGAAAAATGGTATAAAAATATGAATTCAATAAACATCCCAACAATGTTGAGATGACCTAATTCTGACATACTCTGAAAGGTGGGTTTTTTCTCTAGTTCATTCTTGTAAAAATTCTACTGTACAATATGCATATTTTAGGAGGAGAAAAAGAAGAGCTACTCCATAAAAATGTGATGGAAATTAATTTTAATTTATCATATAGTTCAAAATATTGTGTTTTCACATTTTTCAATTCCTTGAGCAACGTCTCGCAGACAGTCACTAATTTGTAACGTCTTGGTTAATATTCACTGAATTAATGTATTTCATTGAAAATGTAGGAAAATAATGTTCTTGTACATCAGTGGAGACATACTGTGGTTCTGTTAGAGGTCACAATGTTATACATCGAGAATCTCAGTTGTTTTTTGAGGGTGGAGGATTGTTCCCTTGTATGAACCAAAAAGCACAGGATGAAGAGGTAGCCCAGAAAAGAACACAAGAGGAGGGCCTCGAGGATCCCACTTCAGGAGGTATCTTCCACCTCAGAAAAAAGCAGAAAGGAAGCCTACAGAAGTGAAATAGTCTGAATAAAAAGCACTTCTAAAGCATCTCAACAGGTTAAATAAAGTCTTGGGAATGGACAGGTTAAGGTTCAGTGGACCAAGGAGAAGTTACGGACCAGAGGTCTCCTGCATTCCTGTTTTTCCATGGCCAGTCCTCAAGGGTCTCCCTGTGTGGGACCAATGCTCATGCACAAGGTAGGCTGATACCTGTAGTAGCAGCAGCAGCTGAGACTTTCTTTGGCAGAGGGGGATACATTGCAACTCAAGGGGCATCAGGTCTAGGACAGCATGTGTGCTGCTCTACCAGTCTTGAGAACATACTAGGATGATAAAAGCAAATCATTCTACTGTACTGGAATGGAGGACACCCAAATCTCTCACAATTATCTGCTTCCTTTACCACAGCCTAAGATGGTTTTCACCTTTTAAAGTAAAAATAGCTCCAGTAATTGCTTTCTCTCGGTTTTTCTCCAAAGAATATGAATTTGTCACTTGCTTCCAGTTGACCTAAGTTTGTTTCTTAGCAGGATTGTGTGCTAGCTTTTTTCTCCTTGTCAGGAGGAGCACTGGCTATTGCTGGTGATCTGCTCACCATCCCCTGTCCCTTACCTACTGTCTAATGCTTGCTTTCCTCAATTTTTATGTTGTTTTTAAAACTTGAGGATCCTATGTTGAGACTCCCTGCAGACCAGAGGGTTTGAAGAACAGTGAGGTTCTTCAAGTTTCTAACACTTGCTTGTCCCTGCAAAGATGTTCGGGAAAAATCTGTGGTCTGTCCTGCTCAGAACAAGCCAGCCAGGCCCTGCCACATGCATCCTGCATGGACACACTGGGAATCAGCCGGCTGTACTGGAGCACTTATGCTCCTTTCCACCTCTTAGAGGTTTCAGTAGCACTCCCTGCAGCTGTTTGCCCTTTTGCTTCTTGATTTTAAAAGCAGCTTTTTGAGCTCAGCTGCTTAGAACTCCCATCTGGGCTTCTTAAATACAAATGGAAAAGGTTGAAAGGAGCTATCATTGATCCTGAGCAGAAAAGACAGCTCCTGACACGACATGCACATATTGTTGAGAAAAAAGAAAACAAATGTGATGGGGCTTGTAGGAGAAACTTGCATACCACCAGTGCAAACATCAGAGACAAACTACAATATGTGGCCTGTTAATAATGTCCTGTCTTTTAAGCTATGATTACTCCTGGCCTCTCTCCTCTCCTACTTTCATCCCTGCATCTTGATTCTCCCACATCTATTCAGTGGGAAAGGAAACCGGTTCTGAAGTAAAGACCTGAGTAATGAGCTAACAGAGCTGGCAGAAGCACTGAGCCTGCTTGCTGAGCTATGGCATGGCATCCCCCATGCCAGCAGGGACAGTCTTCCACTTGTCCGTAGATGTCTGATTATGCTTGCAAAGGAAGTTGTTTGTCTGGATTTCAGTTTTACAGGCAAAGATGGTGGGACTAGTCTTCAGATGTCCTACAGCTCTCCTCTTCACAGAGTTGGTTTCCTGCAGTCCTAGATCAGCTTCCTGGGTCCAAGTTCCATGGGACATTGGTGCTGACCCTGCAGAAGGTTTTGAAGATCTCTCCTGCACTGTATCTTCAGGTTTCTCATTCTGTTTTCAATGGGGAAGCCAGTTCTGCCTATGAATGGGCTTCAGAGCAGTATCTGTGAGAAAAGCTTTTCTTCCTTGTCTTTGCTTGGCTATTTGGGCAGTGATAATAATAAACTGAATTCCTGTGCATCTGGCCAAGGAGCAGGTCAACAGGGTCACACTGCATGCCCACAGCTGCTGTTGTATGGGAAGAACTTTTGCTTAATGCAACATTCAGGCTATAGTAATTTGTACATTAGTACCCTTGTGAAAAGTGTTCTGAATTGCTCAAAAACTGGCACTGCAAGCTTCAGAAAACCTACAGGGTAGGCTACTGTAGGCTTCAGCAAAAACTTTAACAGTCCTTGGCTAAAAAAGCAGCATTTACTCTAGGTCATGAAAGTAAACAGAAATGCAGCAAATCCAATTACTGTGGAATATCAGACATCTGAGTGCAAGATGAAGGAAGTTGTACATGAATGCCTGACAAGAAAACTATTGAACATATTAAATTATACGCCTCTCCCAGAATAGCTAGAGTTTTAAAAAGAATATAGCACAGCAGTACTCAATCAAGAACAAAAGTACAAGCCTGGTGCACATCAGACTTAGGACAACTTACTCACAAGGACTACTTTGAAAGTGAGAAAATAGCTTTGAACTCCATGGCGTGCCATTGCGCAAATACACACACATGCAAATTATAAAGCAACCTCTCAGTAAAAGTGAAGCAATATGACAACACCCTCCTCTATAAACCAGGACAAAGGCAGTGGAAATAGAAAAGAGAGGTGGGAGGAATAGTTGAGCACAGAGCCAGCACCCCGGCTGGCTCTGCTGGCTAGCTCCAGATTCAGCTAAAGGGACAGTGCTGATGTCAAGCCAAGTCCTTTCTAGTCACAAGCCACCAGGTACCCCATAAAGCATTTTTTCTCTAGAATATATACAGGACTCTGTAGCAAACTTATTGAAGTACCAAGAGCCAGGAAAGTAGGAAAAACATACACCTGCATTGAGTTCTAGGCCTGTGCAGTAGCAGGATAGTTGTTAATAAATTGTGCTCTCAGGAAGCAGGACACAGCCCATGCTGCAAGAGGAGTAACTTACCTCCAGATGTGACCCAGGAGTGTCCCAGGATGCACCAGCAGGAACACAGAGATAATTCAGTTCATTGCTGAGCGTAGGTCTCTGTTAAGATATTGTGTGTGAAACTAGACCCAGACAGGTGGAAATAGTTCAAAACACCACCACTACCACTCCCCCTTTTTATTTTTATTATTTCCTGTGGTATAAAGTGAGTGCTAATTCTGGTAGAGTGTAGCCAGGATGGCCATGGCAACTGGGGAAAATACCCTTTTTAGGTAGTTTCCATACAAATACAGAATATCTGTTTGCTGTCAGGGATGCCCCAACATAAGGGTACATGTCTAGCTTTGTTCCTATTGAATAGAAACCTGGTTTTATTTATTTTCAGACTCCAACTTCTAAGATTTTTTTTTTAATTTACATTTTTCCCCCTTTCACAACTTGGAGTTACTTGCAAATATAGTAAGAATACTAATTCATTTGCCATTCATAATGACTGATAGCAGACGTAAGGCAGCCCCCCATAGGGCTCAGTTTTGTTGTATCTCCTGTTTTGAGCATGAATCTTTGACACTACTCTGAGTAGTTTTTTTAACTAGTTCTGTATCCACCCTAAGACTTCCATCCAGACTGTGTTTTCTTAGCTTATATACAAGAAAGTGAGATGAAATACTGTGAAAAGCTTTAGAGGAGTTAAGATGTGACACAAAATCTATTGTCGTACTATCAAAGGAAACGAGATTGGTTTGACACCAATTACTCTGAACGGATCCAATCAGGCAACCACTAATTTTCTTGTGATTTTCTGTCTGCTTACCCATTGTTTGGGTTTATTTGTTTCTAAGAACTGCAGCTAAACTGATAGAGACCTAATTCCCCATTTTCTCATCTTCTGCCCCTTGCAAACACAGGAGGTGTATTTATCTTGTTTCAGTCATCCTGTTCTGAAGAACACTGGGTTGCCAATAACTGCTGACACCCCTGAGGTTTCATTAGCCATGGATGTGTATCAGGCCCAACCAATTTCAAACCTTCTGACATATCTAAATACCCTCTAACCTCTTCCTTCCCTATTAAAAAAATCCAGTCCCATGTGATTGATTTTATCAGTTTCCATACTTTCCATACTTTCAGTTAGAATCCAGTTTGGATGATCCCTTTTCTAGTTGTTTTTTTCCACATCCATCTAAGGATTGTTGGCAATACCATGTTTTTTCCAGGCATATTTGTATACTACCACTTCCTAGAGGTGGCTGTTTTTGTTGTTCAACGTCATTCTTTCATGTGTTCAGGCACACACAAAAATCTGCATTCCCTTTATCCTCCTGTTTTGGCAGTCTGGATTACTAACTCTTTACTTTTTTTCCCAGCTAACACCTTATCCTAGAGTATGGGTTTCAGATGTTCATCTTTTAGGTAGTCTGTTGATTTCAGAAACCAACTACTTCCAGCAATCAAATAATTCCCATCTTTACAGCTCTCATGCCAGCAGGCCAGATGACCTTCAGAGCACTTGGAAAAATCACATGCAAACTGCAGGTGACTGCGCCCTTGCTGCAAGCCTGTTGTGTGCTCACTACTCTTCTGAGAGGCACAGATGCAGTCAGGCATCTCATGGTTTTCTTCCTGGTGCCTGATGACTCTTACAGCGACAGCTGCAGAGGCAGGAGCAGGAAACCTCAGTGGAAGAGAAATGATAGGGTTAAAAAAAATCCCCCCCAACAGCTGTGAATTATTATTCTCTCTGGGAGGTATTTTCCAGACCCTGCACTATGTATTGTTCGTTAATAACAGAAAGCAGGTCTGATTCCAGCAATGTATTTTAGCAAACATAATGGTTATCTTCATTTTGTATGTTTAGCTGTGCAGGGTGCTGGGGTTTTTTCACTCAAGCCAGAGTGTTAAGATTTACCCCTAACTCAGAAGCTTTGCATTTAGCTGTGTCATGGTTTAACCCCAGCCAGCAGCCAAGCTCCATACAGCCTCTCTCTCCCTCCTCCACCAGCAGAATCAGGGAGAGAATCAGAAGGGTAGAAAATAGATAACTCCTGGGTTGAGATAAAGACAGTTTAAAAGGGAGACCAAAAGTTGTGCACACAAGCAAAGCAAAACTATTGCCCCTCTTCTTTTCTGGTCTTAAATACACCAGGCTTTCCTTACTTCAAAGATAGCATAAAGACTTTTGTATGTTGGTGTTTATCATAAACATCACACAAAATAATGTTAAACTCATAATACAATGCTGGAAGGAAAATTCAGTTTCAGTTATTCCAAATTAATTCGCAAATTTCCTAATCAATAGTTTGCCACTGATTTCTTCAAAAGCAAGGTACATTTCAAAACATGCCTTAGCATACAACCAAATGAGTAGTGCTTGAAAAGTGGGGGACATTCCTTGGATGGGAATGATTTCCAAGTGAACAATCTGTGATTCCATGTGAACAGAATTCCCAAACCTTTAGCTTAAGAAGGAGTGTGAGGATTGAGAGCTGTTGAGATGATGGGATCTGGTTTGTAGGGAAAATCCTTCACTGATTTATAAACTAAGTACACATGAGATCAGGATGACATTCCATAGCAAGCTATCAGGCTTTCTCTCATTATCAAATTCTAAATGAAAACGTTTGCTTTTCTAAGTAATATTAACTTACAAAAAAATTGTGCCATTCAAGATTTCTGCTTTTAAAAAATAAGGTGCAGATAATGTCATTCAGTTATTCTTTATTCCTGAGACAAGTCCAAATTTGGAGAAGTACATCCTGCCAGCATCTATTTACAGGGATGCACTCAGCTGAAACGTATCTATTAATGTTTTCTCAGTGAAAGCCTGGCTTTCACCCAGATACATTCAGCTTAAATGTTCCTAGATAATGGGACTAAAGCATCTGTTGGTGTTGATGATTTGCTGCAAGCTCTGGTACCTGTCATCTCTTCTAATAATAAGTAAATTACTTATTAGTCCAAGAATTAATTCAAACAAAGAGGTTGTTCTTACCATAAAATTGATTCCAGCTACTCATCTTGCCAAGATCTGTAATACATGCAGTGTTGTGACAAAATCTGGTCCTAAGTGAGGGAAAAAAAAAGTCTAAAAACTTGGATTTTAGACTTGATATTTGTTTAGTCATGTAAAATTTGTGCAGCATAAACATAAAAGTTGGGATTATGAAAACAGACAAGGGAATTAATCCATGTCAGTTCTATGTATTTTAATGAGATGGTAACTAAACCCTAACTCACGTTGTCTTGGCAGGGTTCAGTATCTGTGTGTAGAGTACTCCAAGGATTTTGTCGTGCCTGCTATAAGCACCATGAATTAATTGGAAGATTGCTCCTTAGCTGTATTTAATGCAAAACGTGAGCCATTTGTCTGAATTATTTGTTTTAGGTTTGTATGGTTTGTTTTTCTTTGGTGCTACAGCAGGTACTATGAAAATTGCCGTGCTGCCTGTAAGACCAGTGGAGAATATATCAGTCACACACCTCTGTTATCACTGCCTTTTAGCTGGGGATGGGGAGGCTCATCCTGAAATTTGAAAGAGAAATGGCCATACTCCAGCACCCAGCCTGGGAACTGTACAGCACTGCAACTCCCCTTGTGTTCTACTTTACACACCCAGTGAGTCAGGTAACAGTTTCGTGGTTTGACTCAGAGACGCTCCTTGAACATTTCAGAAGCAGAAAAAACTATAATTTGTAAATTGATATACTTTTTTTAGATACAAGTATCTAATAAATAATTTTCATAAATTACTGTTGCCCACTAGCCAAAGAAACAAGCAATTTTAGGCAACCTATAGCGACTATTTGTAGCACAGAAAACACACAGATGCCTCCTTTTGTATCCAAGTTTTCTAACAGCCTGTTTTGTAAATAAGATTTGTGTATTCACACAGTCCTAGTATTTTGGCTCACAGGAAATGCAGTCATCAAGGTGTGAATAGTTTCCCACACTTTCATGCTTCATTTCCTGGGAAGGACTGATGTATGAGTGACTTGAGGGGAAGGAGCTGCTGAGGCATATAAATACGTCTGTTACAACACTCAGCTGTTTAGAAGCGACCCTGTGTCTTGGTGCAGTTCTGCAGTGAGCGCTGGTGGTTTCTGCAGGAAACAAATCTAAAGAGGACACAAAGCTGTGAAGGTAGTAACAGAGCCTCCTGTGTGGAGTGAAGGTTACACCTGAGCAGAGGTATGGTAAGTGTGTGTGCTCCCCTAATGTCATTAAAAGTGACTAAGGCTCATCTGGCTTCCCACCTGAGGGCTTTGCAAGCACCGAACAGGAATGTCTGTATCTGAAAGTGTGTGATCCACACACAGCTGGAGAGGTGCTGCTCTTTAATGAGAGCAGCTTTGGTTAGCTGTGGACTTACTGCTGTAATAATACATTAATATGTCATTATCTGCTGTCATAATAGGGTGTCGTCTCCCCTGCACAGTCTGTATGTCCTCATGTGTTTCCGGGATGAATTGTGATCAAGAGGGAAGCATTGTGCTGGGGTTTAAAGGGAGGAATTTGTGTTGGATCTTTTCAGTTAAAATATTTATGCAGCAGAATGGTCAAACTCCTTTATAAATCTGACACCTTTAAATAACTAGTTTTAGCCAAAAATCAATTGTTTAAGTGACATATACACAACACATTTAATTTGAGCTCATTTTAGAAGTTAAGGTAGCTCACAGAATAGTAAGAGTTGAGTCTTGGCAGATGCTGAGGAAACCATGAGCTAAATTTAGGGAGCCTGAGAAGAAACTCCCAGCCCAAGAGGCTGGAGCACTAGTCTGGTTTGGGAGTAAAATTTCTTCTTTTTGAAGTGAGATTTGAGTGTGTGTTCCCCTTTCCAGGAGAATGTATCTCACCCCAAGAGGTACTCTGGTCCAGGTCTCTTTCAGCATCCTTGGTTGGGTTCAACATGTAATAGAGACAATTCTAATATTCACAAAGCCAAAGAGCAAAAGATATCTTTGGTAAGAGGACTCCAAGGAAAACTTGGGTTTAGGAACCTGAGGCACAGGAAAGCAGTTTAAACTTGGGTTTTTGTGTTCTTGATGAACGACAGGATTCCTGGTCCCCAAACGTTGAAGAGGAGCTCCAGGAAAGGCTTCATGGTAGTGAATGCCTGTTGGAGGGAAGTCCCTGTGTTACAGGATCGGTCTACAGGGCCTTTCCACCACCCTTCTACTGCCTACCCAGAGTGCAGCTGTTCCAAAGCCCCCGTAGGGGCCCATGCTAGGGAAAGCCTGGACCATGGTCAGGGTGGGAGTTCCTCTAAGAACCTGCTTACTAAATTTAAGCAGTGTTTAATCCTGCTCCTTGCAATCACTAAACGGATATTTTAAAATTCTTTGCATTGGGATTTTGCTGCCATTTGAGCTGTTTTACGTGCAAGCCTGTGATTACAGAACGATAATATTTTGACACAGTGATAAAAGTCGGGAAATTCACCATCAGTGGTGGTGTTTCTCCTTCTCTTGCCTTCACTGCATGACAGTTCTTCTGTAGGCAGTAATTGAGTAGAAATTACAATACCAGCTAGAACCTTCTGCTTTGGTACACATTTTAGCATTCCTTCAAGGAAAAATGTCCATTAAGAGTAAATATTTGTATGTGACTGATATGTGTTAAAAAATGGCACATCTTGAAGAATCTGCTGTAAATATCAACATCAATATAGGGGAGACTAGGATTTTTTATTTCCCTTGCAGGTTTTGCCATAAAAGAAGTATCATGAATTCCTTTTCTCTTCTTCCATAGTTTCATACTTTTCCTGTTACAATAATTGCTCAGAAAACTGAAGTTTAGATAATGTTCTTTACACAATTATTATCAATTGGTTAAATGGGCCATTTTGGCGTTGAATTTTTCCCCAAAATAACCATTGAGTTTTTGTCTATGGTTCATTACTGTCTACAATTAGCTGTGTGGGAAAAGAAATGGAAAATGCTGATTTATGTTTCATAAATGACAGCTCGCTATTTCTGGTTGCTCCATATTTGTGGTTTAAAGCCTGGTTTTTTAATTAGTAAGTAGAATTTCTTTGTGTCTTTGATCATTGATACAATCACACAGAATACTAAATATTTAAAACTAGTTTCCAGTTAATCTCTAGCACATGTGCTGTATCACAAGTCAAAGCATCACCTTAAAAGTACTATGCTCAGTGAATAAGTACAAAAGATGCTCACTCTCCTGTTTGGAGTTAATGTACTGTTGGTGCAAGTGATAGGTTTAATACTGATTTGGACTGAAAAAACTGTCAGAACAGACTACGAAATGTATCCTAAAATAGCTGTTGACGAAATTAAAACAAAATTATTTTTAAAAATTATCCATCTTAATAGCCAGACCTGAAAAGAAATAACCGGGTTTTCTGAAGTCCTGGACTTTTCAGAAATTATACTGATTTTGGTACCTCTTAAAGTCAAATTATTGCATTAAAACAACTAGTTTTGATCTACTACCTAATTAAGGGAAAAAATTTTCCCCTCAAAGCCAACAAACACAACTGAAAAAATCACCTCCAGCTTTCAACACCAGACAGTGCCAGCTCCTTTTAGGTTTTTGGTGGTTTCTGAGGATCTGCTTAATGTGAAAACTGCTCATGTAGGCATTGGTTTCCCAGACTGTCAGCATTTTGTCCCAGTTCATGCATAGCAAGTGAATTTAAAGAGAAAACTGTATTTAGGATAAGGGAGAGCAGTTCCTTCCTCCATGTAGTGTTCTTCTGTTCTGTGTCTGCTGCAGGAAGCCGTGGATGCATAGCAGTGCCTTTCCCTGGGTGGCGGCAGCAGCCCAGCCCAGCCCAGTCCAGCCCAGCCCGGGCCCGAGGGGCGGCAGCGCTACCCGGGGAGCGGGAGCATCGGGGCAGAGCAGGGCAGAGCTTGGCTGAGCAGGGCAGGGCTGGGCTGGGCTGGGCAGGGCAGAGGAGAGCTGCCGGCAGCGCATGCAGGAGCCGGGCAGGTCCGGCAGCACCCCCGGGGCAGGGACAGCACCCCCGGCAGGGACAGCACCCCGGGCAGGGACAGCACCCCCGGCAGGGGCAGCACCCCCGGGGCAGGGACAGCACTCCGGGGCAGGGACAGCACCCCGGGGCAGGGGCAGCACTCCGGGGCAGGGACAGCACCCCGGGCAGGGACAGCACCCCGGGGCAGGGGCAGCACCCCCGGGGCA
>VZRO01007912.1:102694-137679 GCA_013397915.1 Daphoenositta chrysoptera
GACAGCACCCCGGGGCAGGGACAGCACCCCCGGCAGGGGCAGTACCCCGGGCAGGGGCAGCACCCCGGGGCAGGGACAGCACCCCCGGGGCAGGGACAGCACTCCAGACAGGGACAGCACCCCGGGCAGCGGCTGGACCCGCACCTGCACCGAGCGCTCCCTCACCGTCTGCCCCAGCGCCGCTCACCTCCAGCTTCAGCTGCCGCCGGCAGAGCCGTGCGGAGCTGGAGGCCCGTTAGTTGCCGTAACTCAGCCCACCTGTTCGGAGTTTAGTTGCAGCTGGCTCCATTCAACCTGGCAGATATATTCCAGGGTAATGAACACCTGAATTGCAACATGTCTCGGTGTGTGTGCTGGGGGTACATCTATCCCTTTGCTGAATGCTAGCGAATGCCTGCTAAATATTTGCTAAACACTTGCTGATAATCTGTTGGTCTTACTTTTGGGGCACATTCGCCATGCAGCATTTCTGTTTGGAAAAAATGTGTGAAACATGGTCCTTTGTGAGGAGGGGCACTTGCTGCTGGCTGAGCACCTGAGCCGAGTGCTAGTGCACGGAGGGCTGGATACCAGGTCAGAATCCTTGAATAGTGTGAAGGAACACTCACATCCAGTAGACCTGTTTCAGGTATGTTTGTCTTGTTTATTCTCAAGTAAGACCATTTATTTAGTAGTCCATTTCTCCAGATACTTCTGGCTAAAGATTTTTATGTGGTACTTTGAAAATCTTACTGTTTTTTGGATTATATTGAGTGCTTCTAAACCAGTTTTTTGTAAATTGCTTTTTCTTTATTGCTTATTTTGTTGTAAATAGACTTTCTAATTGTTTTAGTCTAGCAAAATTTTGAGTTGCTTGCCAAAGAGTTCGTGTAGCTGCACAGGTGGATGAGGCTTGCAGAGAGCAGGAGTGCTCTGGAGCTGAACTAAACGCATTGCTTAGTTTTGACTTCAGGCAAAATCCTGGTGGACAGTAGACGTTACTTCAGGATAAATACTAGCAGCCTGCTCTGAGTACAGTATGGAAGGTCAGCTTGTTCTGTTCCCAAAGAATATAGCAGGAGATAAAGGCAGGGGAGCAAAGCAGTATGAACTGAGTCATAAACTTAGTTTTGTGGTTGTCTCTTGTGAAAGTAAATAATAATTTGTTTAGGGAAAAGTAGTACAGTAAAAATATTTGCTTTAATATTTTCTTAATCCTTCGAATTCTTTGCATTTGTAAAAGTAGCTATGTATTATGTAAGACTGAGGATTGGGAGTAGAATAGAACAAGTCCTTGTCCTTGCTCTGTTTCTGTCTCTGCTCAAAACCCTTCGTGGTCCCTCTTCTCTAGATTCTCCAAACCTTGTCTTTATTACACTTCCTATCAGGTTAAACTACAGCTGCCATGGTAATGCAGTTGAAAGACAGAAAAGAGAGCCTTCATTAACAATGTTCAAACTGAACTGATTCATTTAGATTAAAATAACAGTGAAGGTGGAATGACTTGGATTTTTACTTCATTTTCCAGCTTAAATGGCTGCTGCTTGGGAATCAGGGAAATCCCTCTGAATATGTGAGAGTTAAAAGCAAATTGTATGCATTTTGTTCAGCCCAGCAGTCTGGAGGTTTAGAAGATAAGAAGTACTTCTCAGCATGAATGATCTGTAAAATGTATAAGAGAATGAAACTTTTGATGAGAAGTTACATAAAAAATCCACCCAAACGTCCATTTTGAAATATATCACAATGTTTATTCCTACAGAGAAGTCTTATTTTTTGAATTTCAGACTGTTGTACCGAACACATTTTTTAAAGATATTTTAATGGTAGTTTACATCTGAACCCTCCCCTCCGACTGTGTAGGGGAAAATAATATTTTCCTTGCTGCAGATGTAATAACCCTTGAATATTCTAGATCAAATGCCTTTCCAGAGTGATTCAAGGCTTTGGCTCCTAGAGGTTGGTCTGAGCTGAGGAAAGCTTTCCAGCAGATGACTTTGCAAATGCTGCAGCAGAGCTGTCACCAAGCAAACTTATTTCTTGGTTCCTTGGAGGGTGATAAGTGCTCCTTATTGTCCAGAGATGAATGTAACATCATTTTTCTAGACAAGGTGCATATGACATGGACACTCTAGGTAGTTGGACTACTGCTTATGTGTGTTTGCATGAGTCTGAAAAGCATTTGTTCTAGGAAGTGTGTGAAATAAGTTATATCAGGAAATTAATTGAAATTCTGGTAAATTATATGCAAGCATAACCAAAAATGGTTCTCTTGAAGCACTGAGAGAGACTGATAAGGTTCAACTGACCATTATGACTGAAGATCACAAAATGTAAGTTGTCAAGTCTAATACCTTCCACAAGTCTAGTGCCATTTAAGTATAATAGAAAATGAAATAATTCAGCTTTCACAAACATACAGTAGAACTTCTCTGGCTGTACTGTGGTTCAGATGTGTTGTCAGGAATCCTTTAAAAAATACAAACTATAACAAAAAGAAATAAACCTCAAGACAAGCAATGCAAATGGAAATGTTATTCACCCCTGACCAGAGTTATTAAACTTTTTAATCTCAATTTGTGAGTTTTCTCACTTTTATGCTTCTAATTCTGTCCCCCATCCCACTGAGGGGGAGCAAGGGAGCAGCTTCATGCAGATGAGCTGCTGGCTGCAGTTGAGCCACAACAGCAGGTAACAGCCAGCTTGATCAATTCCAAATTTAGCATTTTCACTTTTGTAATGTGGAGCACCTCTCAGAGTGTACTTAGGATGCTGGGAAAGCAGCACCTATAATTTTCTAGGGTGGCTTGTAGTTGAGCTAGGAAATGCACTGCATGCATCAACACTCATTATATATTGCCCAGGATGAGAGCAGAAACCCCATGCTTGTGGTCCTCACCTGCCAGACAAGCTTCACTCTGGAACACGAATTTCGTTGATCACTGTCTATACACTGCCATTCCTGCGGGCTGTGATGAACGTGTGTGCACAGAGCCTAGCTCACTGTTGCTGGATGTTAGTTGATGGTCATGCCATGGCTGGTCCATGGGAACTCCTGGTTTCTCTTCCTACAGCAATTAACCAAAAGACCCTGTGATGCAGCATTGTAGTATCAGAAAAGCTCTGAAGGAAAACACAGTTTTCAGTGAAGGAAAAGGACAAGGAAAATGACCAAATCCCATCAATGTTCTGTGCAGTGTTGGAGGGGGATTGATTTCAATGACCTGACAGCTGTCTTAAAATCTGTCCTATATTGCTTTAATGATTTAGTAAACATGATTTTTTAAAAGAAATGGCTTCATCTGGGTGAAAGTAGCAAAACCTCTTCTACATATAATGTACCAGATTGCTTAGTGACAGCAGGTATAGAAATCTCACAGGGGAAATGTAAGAGCAGGGGTAGTGCAGGTAGCAGCTCTGGCTGGAGATGCAGCACAGATGTGCTCTTTGTGCCTGCTCTGAAGGATAAATAAAAGACTTTTAATCTCTAGAGGTTTTACTTCTTTTTTTTTCTTAGCAGTTCCGTCAAAAGATGCAAGTTTCTTTGTTTAATGTATGTTTTATACAAACTTGATTAGAAGGCAAATCAAAGCTTATTCTGCTGTAGCAATGGATGGAAACATTCCAAAATCCTAATTAATCTGTTGTCAGAAGTAGCAAACAACCTAATTTCTCGTTTCAGTGCCATTAAATAATTCAACATTCAAATTAATCATAGATGTTAGTGAAATCAATAATACAATTATGCATGAAATAAAGCATGGCTTCTGTTCAAATGACCCTCCTCATTTCTAGTATATTCTGATTCAGCAAATCTTCAATATGAAATTAGCCTGCCCAGGAAGGTTGCTCACAGCAATACATTGATGGCAAAATTGTAGTACCTGTGTCCTCAGAGATGGACCAGTGTTCTTGCTTGGTTTTTCCTTTATGACATAGATAACTAAGAACTGCAGAAGGATCATGTAGGTAACAAAGAACTGAAGACTCTAAATATAAAGAAGCATCTAAGTTCAGGTCTGCAGGTCCAAGATGTGCAACTGACGGCTAAGATCTTCAGAGAGAAACAGCAAGTTCCTGTTCTATCAGTTTGAAGCTGGAGCTATGGAATTTCACCCATAAAAACTCAAGTGTAGATCACCTTGATGACGTAAAGGGTCAGAAAAGAGATCACTCAAATTATGGCTCCAGCATTTCATTATAGCTGCTGTGACCATATAACCAGTACTTAGTAGATGAAAGCTTTTAATTATAGTCATGTCTTCACACCTGCTGGCTATTATAGCATCTTGTCTCATTTGGGGTTTTATGCCTTTGTTGTGGCAAACTGATGTCCATTTTCATTTAGTGAAGCTTTTAGCAATAGTTCTGTACAGTGTGAAGATCAGTCCAAAAGTAACAACGTTTTTTGCATAAATAAGTGGTGGTCAGAATTGATGTTTGTTTGAGCTGCCTGGGGACAAAAGTGACTTGTCTGGTGTTGCTTCTGAGGTGAGTGGGCAAACTGGGAGCAAAACCTGTATCTAATATCCAGATATCTGGATCAGTCTTTCTTTTCTCATTTTGTCTCTCATTTATTTTTCCCTCAGTAAAATTCAAACTAAACATTTTCAACCTGATCCTATTAAGAAATCCAATTAGTGTTACAGCTTGCAGGGCACTATTATCGCTTTGACTTCTAATCATGCTACTGTGAGAGTGTTTTTCCTGAGCCCTGAGTGTTACAGAATAATTAACTTGAGCATGCTGAGGCAGAAAACCTTTCTTAAAACAGAAAAACTTTTTCAAAGTATTGTGTATTTACTAGCTTATTATGAGATGTGGTAAGAAAAAAAGATAAGTGAGCTATCCAGACTGGACAGGTGAGCCTAATGTTGACTTATTTGCAGCAGTCCTCCGTGAGTGGAACAGATTGTCTTGTATAAGAAGGTGCAAGTTGACTAATAAAATTAGCTGAAGGACTCCTAATTGAGCCTTCTTTGTAAAAGGACTGACCACAGCTTTTCAGGGGTCTCTGAAAGGTTGTGTAATTGCTTCTTATGGCGGTATCTTAGTTATGAATTGCTTTCTTTTTAATTAAACTATCATTTGTCTAGTAAATACTGCTTTTACTTGGTTTTTAATAAGGGAAAAAAACTAATTCTGTGCATTGCTGCACATTCAGAGGATACCAAGTGAATAATAAAGGACTGTACAAACAGAATGTCAAACCATGTGAGTGTTCCTTCATTAGCCCCTTCCCCAGACCTCATTCCTACACTTGGGTTTTGCCCATGCTGTGGTTGTCATGGCTATAATGTCTATTAACACTGCTGGGATGAAATAAGTAAGCAAAATTTTCATCTCAAGTCCCCTGTAAAATAGGAGTGGGGAGGAAGAGGATGGAATGGGGAGGCAGGGGGACAGGGGACAAGGTCTGGAAAAATCCTTTCTTTAAGAGTGAACCTGACTGTCTTGCAGAGCACAGCAGAACCCAAGGAATGCAAGGGCTGTTCTGTCCGTGCTGCCTCTGCTGTCACTGTGCCTGAGTGTCCTGCCTGCTCTGCTGAGCCTGCTGAGGGAGGAGCTGCCTTGCAGAATGGAGACTTTCAGTTTTGAACATTTTAAGTGTATATTTTGCCCCGCAATAGTTCCTTTTTGTAAGACAGGAGAAATTATTCCCTTTTAAGCTGTAGAGAATAGAATTAATGTATTGAATCACCAGACACTTGAAACAGATTCCCTTAGATTGATGGGCTCTTCAGGCAGAATCAGGGGCTACCATAAGCCTGTGCTTGTCTCCTCAACAGAAGCAAAAGGACACAAAGCCACTTTTGCCCTTACTCCATCCAAACTGCCTGGATTTAGCCACAAATTTTAGCTTTCTTGATGCTACAAATGCATTGACCAGTGTGAGCTATGACTCTCTGGGGGTGGAGAAGTTGGGGCAGCAAAAACCACTTGTGTATGAGACTAAAGGATCAAAATGAGGGGTCAGGGGAGGTGAGAAGGTCTTGGTGCTTTGGCAAAATTTGTTGCTGTGAAGAACTAATTTTCTGAGACTTTTTTCCACTATTTCTGCTGCCATTTTCAGTGAAGGCATCTCTTCCCAGCCCCAAAACCCTGCTCTGGGCTTTTGTTTTAGATAATGAAAGGTTGGTGGAGGGTTTTTGTAGTTAACTGGAAGAGTACCATGCCAACTTTCAGAAAACTGTTGTCATTGCATGATTACATAAGCTGTGTAGCTTTTCTGCTATTTTTTAACGTTTGATTCACTTACTGAATTACTACAGTGACACTTAATCTGGTTTTAAGCTAAGGCCTTTTTATTTAATATTATTACAAGTCCATAAACCAAAGTATATATAGATGAAGTCAGTATAAAACAGTAAAAAAGTTCTTTGAAGTTGTGAATTATCAGAGTGTGTTTGAGAGATTTATGTTGTTTTTTGTTTTTAAATGAGACATGGAAAATTGATAAAGACATCAAGCTATTTGACTCCAACTTGTTTAGAATGATTTATGTACACTTCTCATACCACTGCATCAAACTGTCTTCTGAAGTAGAAGGCAGAATCACTTGATTTCAAAAAATCTCCATGATCTTTGAGGAGTGTTTATGAGCCTAAATAACGAGTGTCATTGTGCAAGGTAACTCACTACGTGTTGAGGTCAGTAGAAGGTTGCTTGTTGACTCCAGCACGTTTTAGATCAAACACTTGAACAGGTTGATCTGATGAGTTGTGAAGTCTCTGTTGGAAATAGCCCAAGCCTGACTCTGAACTACCCTGCTGTAGTTAACCCAGCTCTGAACAATGCTTTCCATCATCTTCCTAACATCAGCTGCTCTGTGATACTGTGTAAGGAAAAAAAAAAAGATATTAATGTCTCAATCTTACACTAGAAGAATGAGGAGATGAAATTGCAAAATTAGGTATTTAACAGAAGAAAGAGAACTTAAAGTGAATGTTATATTTTTCTTGGAATAAATCAGGCTTTTCTGATATAGTCTGATGAAATGAGAAGTGTAAGGATGACTTCATGATTGTTCTAGCAGGGGGTAAAGGAAGTTTACAAACTTCTGTTATTCTGTGTGCTGCCTATAATGGGTGTCGTGGAGTGACTTTATGATGTGTATCCCCTCTATGCCCAGAAGATGAATTCTGTGCCTTTAAGCCTGGGTGCGAGAGAAAACTGAGAGAACGTTTCAAAACAATTACTCAAGGACACACACAGCTCTCTGCTCTGGTCTCGGCGGCAGGGAGGGTGGCAGAGGCGACCTTGCTTTCCAGCCAGTCTTCGGCTTTTTCTCTCCAGAGAGAATTTTCTTGGGACTTTTGGTTTGTTTTTTTCCTCTTCTTCTCTTCAGGACTGTTTTACAACACCGGAGCGTATCGGGGGAGACCTCTCCTTCCGAGGCCCCCGGAAGGGGCCCACCGACCCAGCTCTGAGGAGGAGAGAGGGCCACACCCAGAGACAGACTCTGAAAATCTTCCCAGGTTTCCCTCCACAGCGAGGGATTTTATTATTTAGCATTATTATCCTTTTCTTTGTGTGTTTTGTTAAAGAAATAGTTTTTATGTCTTTCACTTTCCTTCGAGGAATTTTTTTTTTTTCCCAAACCTGGGGGGGGGGGAAGGGGTGGTGGTACCCTGCCCTTCCCTCGGAGGATATTCTCCTTTAAATTTTGGCCAAACCGGCACAATGGGGAATGAGATTTGCCCTCTCGGCATGTGATTAGTTTCCACTGGACACATGCTGATTTTGACTGTCCTTGTTCATGATACATTAAATGTTGCCTCTCTCATTACCAGAAAAATAACTTGGATTTACCATCTGTGAAATAAGACAGTCTTACCCCAGTTGTCACTGGCTGGGGGAGCTCTTCTCTGTCTGCTTTCACAGCTGGATGTAATGCATGTTCTTGCTGATAATGTCAGCAAAGAGATCAAGCACAGAAATATCCTGGCTCAGACTTTGCCAGGTAGTAAGGTTCTTTGCAAAGACTTACCAGTGCCATCTTCAACAACATGGAAGATTTATGTTTAGTGCTGGGAAACTTGTAAAGTCAGATATAAGCTGAAGTGTAGGTCTGGTTTATGATCCCAAGATCTGAAAAACTGAAGATATATTGTATCTAAATACCAGTACCTGCCTCCCTTGAAGGGGAAGCTGAAGGTTACAGCTCGTATCCAAAATGAAAGAAATGCTTGTGATCCAGTGGTAGATTGATGACTGTCTAGGAAAGGATGGACAATTAGTCTTGCAGTAGTGAGTTGTCAGATTTTTCTCTTTTAGGACAGTGGAAAGATTGTGTTGTTCAGTGGCCCCTTGGAGCCCTGAAGTTTGCTGTGGTTTCCTTCTCAGTGTCATGTTACAAGAGCCTATGTACACAGCAGGTACATCCAAATGCCCTAGAAAATGTGGTTCTTCATTATTTCCTTCCCTAGCCAACGCTTACTTACAATTTCAATTGCTATGTAATCCAGAATTTCAAATGAATATGGAGTTTTCTAATGTGTATCCAGTCGCTTCGAATAAGTCTTCAAAATGCCCTGCTTTCTTGCATGGATTTGCAGAAACACAGTCTTGTCTTCAGCTGTAGTAAGTCCGTATACCCTAATTTATGCCCTGTCTTGGGTTCAGTCTTCTCGTTGTGGTTTTTGTCGTTGCCCTGCCTTACAAGAACAGGAGTAGGTCTTTTGTTTCCCCATCTGGTCTTTGAAATATCATTGTCTATCCCTTTGTTACTGGTACCCAATTGTGATTCCAGCTTTGAATGACCTTGGTGCCCTCTCTTTCACACCCATTTTCTGTATTGCTCTGTGCTGGGAAGGTGTAGTGTGCTGCTTCAGAGGTGGTGGCAGCCCTGGGCTCCCCCTCCAATGAGGCACTGGCTCTTTGCGTTCACTCTGTCTGCCAAGGCTGCAGTGACTCTGGCACTGATTTCCAGGCAGTTTCTCTGGGCAGCAGCAGCAGCAAGGAGGTGGAACACCTTTTGAAGCTGTATGGGACCTGTCTTGCACTCTGGGGCATGGGTGGCCAGTGCTGTACAGAGCTTTGCTGGCAAAGTGCAGGTGTGCAAGTAGTGCCAGGGTCAGTAGAAGAGAGTGTGTGTCTGCTATCACGCCAGCAGGAAGATGTCATGAGGTGATGTTATCTTCACCTTCAACAGGATGAACCTTTGGATTGTGAAATATGTACCTGGCCTTTAATTACTAATTGTAAGCAATGAGGCATTTGTCCTGTGCTTGCTGATGGGCTAAACTCATCTCTTGGGATGCAGTTAACAGCCCAGCTGAGCAGGATGCATTTACTTCTATTTTCCTCTCAGTGCATTGAGACTGAGACTGCTTTCTGCATGAAATCTTATCTAGCAGGAAAATGGAAGTAATATATTTTCTGCCATTTGTAATGCTGGCAGACAGTGTCCTAATAACCCACAAAAGTGAGATACAAATTGAAAAACTGGTAGCTAGATGAAGTTAGGACATCATGTGAATCAGTGCAAGAACTGTTGCTGTTTGGAAATGTTGTTTCAGTTAAGGTTATACAGAGGCTGCCAAATGCAAATTGGCCACCAAGGACAGAATTTCACGTCCAGGCACCTGGAAATAGTCTTTTTGAGGCAAGTGTAATGTCCAGGCTCCACTGAGTTCAGGTATCCTTGTCACGAATGGATTTTGATATAAGTTCAGCTCCTGTCTTTGCCCAGGCCTATGGCAGCAGGCAGGAGGTGTATTGAAGTGACCAGCACCCCAAAAATCCACTCTATCCCCAAGTTCTTTAATAGTAGCTGATGCAGTCTATTAAAAAATGAATATTTATTAATAGACAGGAAAACTAACAGACAAGACTTAAAACAGACCATTACTACACAGGGAAAAGATAAAAGAAATACTACTAGTAGATTGACATACAGTGCACGATAAGGTACCTTTCAGTTACAGCTAGCAGAGAAATAGTATAAACCTAGGATTCAATGTTTCTTACCATCCGAATGTTAGTGGCACGCACACATCGAGATCCTTTCACTCAATCCCCTGGGGAAGTAACCGCGAAGCTGCGTCCAAGCTTTGGGGAGAAGTCTCCGACATTTTCAGGATGTAAGAGGCTTCTGCCTTAGTCATAACTCGTGTATCTTTTATAGTTGTAAAACGTGACTCTCAAAGTCAGAAGTTATCTCTTATCTCTCCCCCATCGGCTCGCCAGACTAAGATGTTGATTCTTAGCTAGGTGTAAATCATCTTCTGGCGCCAGAGATAACTGCTGGTGGGCTTTTCCACCCATGGTTATCTCTTTATGCACCAGCTGTGATACACAGAGCCGGGGGGCAGGGGGGACGTCCTGCCACAATCCTCCAGATACCTTGGCTCTGTGGAGGCCTCCAGGTCCCATCCTTAATACTGCCTTGTCAGCCTCAGCAAAAGTGATGGGTAAGTCTTGGCACACAGAAATCAAGAACCTTTTTGTTCTGGGTTGGGCTTCTGTGGGCAGAGGCTCCCATATGATGGTGTTTGCAGTAGGTGTCTCACTTCTGGGCCTTCTGGCTTCAACTGGGAACTCCCAACATTTATTCCCAGTGTGCAGAGGGTAAAAGCATAAGAAGCAATTCTCTTCTTAAAGAAGGTGAAGCCTGTGCTCTCCCAGAGGTACGAGGGGAAATGGTGTTAATGTGCTGTTGAAAATACCCTGCACAGAGTCAGCCCTCAGCCATGCAGCCTTCTTCCCCAGCTTTGTGCATCTTCAGCTTATTACTCATGGCAGAAAAAAAAAGCATAAATTCAAATATTTTTCCTGGTTTGCTTCACAGTGAGCCTGGGTCTATTCCCTCTCACGTGAAGGTATGCACAAAAAGTCTGTGCATCTGCTCTGGAATCTGGGCAGGTTTAGGGTAGTTAGAGGATCAGTTAAACCACCCAATTTCTAGACAAGCAAAACTGTGTTTCCTGAATCACTGGAATTATTTTATCTTGTTTTTAAGATTCCCTGTCCTTCTGTCTGTCATGTCATGCACGAATTAGTCCTTCAGAGAGTAATTTGAAAACAGTGACTGTGTGTGACAAGAAGGTACAATGTGAAATGTGTGGTACTTTTGTTGTCAGTTAATTAGAAACTTGAGATCTCTCTTTACTAATAAAGCTTCAGGTTTCTGGTCTGTGAAGCAGACAAATTTCTAATCAGGCATAATTACTGAGAAGAGCTCCTTGGCTGGATCCATTAACTTCCCCTCCTGTTTTGGTTTTTTTTCCCTTTCCTTTTCCTCATGTCTTGGCCTGAAGACAGTAAATATATGGCAAACCTCCAATAATTACCTGAATGGCAGACATTTAATAGCTTTATGATGTATCTGAGTGAAAGTTATTAAATCTACTGTACTGAGCTTTTCAGCTACAGCTATTTTATTCTGTCTACATAGAACTTTAAAAAAATTCTCTGTACAGAAGAAGTACTACTTTCCAAGTACATGTTAATTAATTGTCCATTTGTATTGATGCTGGACATAATTTATGAAAAATTCTTGCAAAGTGCCTGCCCTTGAATGGCTTTCTGGGTAGACCACAAAATGCAAATGCCTCCTCATTGTTACAGATTTCCTTTCTCTGTGTCACTTTAAAATTGTTGTTTTCTCCTGAGGAGTGAGAAATTATGTATTTCAAGTTACTCATGCAAAGCATTTTCCATGGGGACATTACTTATTCCCTGAGCAGCCTGAGGTCGGCTCTCCTCATGTCCAGAGTTGGGGTTTTTCTGGCACTTTTCCTCCTGTCACCAGAGATTTTAAAGTTGATAGCTCTGTGGCCTCTGTGGCCAAGACAGCCCCAACCTCTACTTTGCCTGCGAGATCCACTCTGCTGACAAGGAGGGCATCTGTTCAAGTCTGCTTCCTTAGGGCCTGTTCCATAAAGTTGGCTTCCAGGTATTTTAGGAATCTTCTGGCCCAGATTGTACTAGCTCTGTGATGCTCTCAGTTAATTTCTGGAAAGTAACTCAGAATGGCTTTGTGGACCTTTGCTTGGGTACAAGCAAAGGGCCTCAAGAGCTGCCTGTAAGGTTTAATGAGCTGCAGTCTGCTGTAACTTGCTCAGTGTTGAGTCCAAGTGTGATCATTGTTCAGCAGAATTTCAAATGGGTTTATGAACACTATTCCTTGAAATGAAATCCTACTGGGAGAATCTGCCGCTGGCCTGTGCTCTGTTTTTGTCCGTGCCTGGTGTCACCTGCAGGGGTAATAGAATTGATCGTGATGGGTAACTGCAGATTTAGACAAAAAGTACGTGATGTTAGGCAATACTCCTCATATCTGCGGAAGTATTTGCATTTAGATAAATGCTTTAGATCCATCCTGGGTTTTGAGCTTATTGAGGCTATTTTAAACTTTTTCTCTGTCTTTGAAATGCATTTTCCCTCAAGGTTAGTTCAGTAAATTGACACATTTCTTGAAACAAAGGCAGGCATGTCTAGTTAGGATTAGGCAAATAAGCAACATAGCTTTGGCTGGCACATGTGGCATGGATAAACTGGCTTTTATCTGATGTTTCTCTTCTTTTTAGTCTTGATTTATCACTCAGTTTTCACGGTTTCCTTCTTTCTTTTGTCTTGTTTTTTTCTCCCTTTGTGTATTCTTTGGTATTGTGTTCCAAGGCTTTCTAAAAGATAATTACCAAGGAATAGTGATGTTTTCTAATCCATGATTTTGAACAAAAGGAAAATAGACTTTAGTGAATAAGTCATTGAAAACAATATTAAATAGTATTGAAATTAGGAAAAAAATGAAGGCAATGGTGTTTATGAACCTGAGTCTGAACAATTTGAATTAAGGGGTTCAGAAAGAAGGCAGAGTACTAAACGAAGCTGCTTCAAAAACTCAGGAAACCTAACCTCTGTCCCTGGTTTTCCTCCAGGGCTCTGGGAAACATCCTCTTGCTTTCTTTCATTTTCCTTACTAGAGTTTTCTTTGTAAAATATTCCAAAACTGTAGGTGAAAGTCTATAATAGTAGTAGTAATTATCTCCTGCGTGGTATTTACACAAGATGAATTCCAACCAAAACAATTAGCCTATTTGCTTTCTTTTGCTGCTATTTGATTATTACATAGGTTGTGTGGACACTTTGTCCCCTTTCTTAATAATTTGCTAAATTCTATTTTACTGTACAATTTAAACCTCATTTAAGCAATGTAGTGTACAAACCATATCATCCAGAATTGGAAAAAATAGTTGTAGACATGCTACAAAAGTGAAGTTCTCAGGACTTGGTTCCATTTTGTTATAGCTGGGAAATGGAGATCTTTGCTTCTCAAGAAATAATCCAATACTATAAGAAGCCCCGATTGCAGTGCCAGTTCCTAAACCAGCTAGTGAATGTTTCCCTGGTGATCACATAGTGCTAAAAAAGACTTTGTGGCTTGATTTATAAGCAGAAACTTGTTGCGGTCCGCTTTTAGGCTTATTGGTTGCCTGTTTTCCCTGTTGATGCTTTGTCCCAGTTTCTCCCATTGTTGGTACCTTGTTAGGTTTGCACCCCGCCTTTCCCTTGTCGTTATTCCCTCCCCCGAGGGCTGCAACACCTCTCCTTCTAGATAATTACTCGGTGTTATTGGTTTGTGTGACTCATTTCACTCCCTTTGCCTTATCAGATAAGTTTATGTGATGTCAATTATGTACTGAACCCTCCCTTGTTATGCCCTCATTGGTTATGTACTTGCCACCGCCCCTGGTACCTCCTACCCTTAAAAACCCCTGCACACCCTGAATCCTTGCTTTTCCGTCCCTGGACCCCTTCAAGAGTAAAGCTCTTGGAACTCCACACGGAAGCCTCCTCCTCATCCTTGCTCTCGCCGGCGCGCTTCCCATCGGGCTCGCTGTTTCTACCCTGCACGCGGGGCGGCTGCGCTCCGCTGGCAGGAGGCCTTAGAAGACACCCACTGCTGGACGCAGTGAGGTGGTCTCCGGGCTGAACCCCGAGCCGCGTCAGAAACTGAAGCAAAATCAGCTTATGAGTTTTTTGCCTTCCTTAATCCTAAGAAAGAAAGGAGGCAGAGAGCTGAACTGCTAACTTTGAAAAAAATTGCTGTGAAAGTGAATTTAACACTCTTTCTCTGTAAGTGGTTTTCAGGCAGAACAGAAGAGCTGCTACTCTTACACTGCGTGAATACTTCAGGCTTTAATATTTGAGCTAAGACCCAGCAAATAAAAAGGCAAATAAAAAGGTGCGCGTGACTTTAGGGTTCCTGTAACTGCTCTTTGCCTTTGCCGGGTTTTGCTGTGTATTGAGCACATGCTCTGTTGGTAGAGCAGGGTCTTGGAGGAACTTTCTAAGATGCCTCCAGATAGTGCATCATGAATGTTTTGATACACAAGGCTTACTCGGAGCAGAGATTTATGCTGCCAGGCCTTGCCTTGATCTGGGCCACTTCATCACTAGTTCAATGTTGGGTTCAGACTACTACTTACAATTTCCCATCTTCTGCGTAATGGCAGCTGGCTCTGGGCAGCAGCTCTCTCAGCTGGCTCTCTGCCAGCAGCTGAGTCCTGCCAGCTTTCCTTGCCTGTGCAGTGTGGGCCAGCCTTGGGGTGTGCTTGATCCTGCAGCCATTGCAGTAGATGTGTCTTGCTGGGTCTTACCTCTCCCACCTTTTCCTGCAATTAGAATTAGCTGGAAAGCAGAGGCTGGGAGGAGAAGTTAATGAAATGAGAACATGCAACTTCTTAATGAATTATATCTAAGATAATTGGTGAATTACATAAACTTTTTAATTCCCCATTACTGGAACTACTTTCTCCTGATAGCATTTTTGGTAACTGATTTCATTATTAAAATTGAAATGATGGTATGTGCCTTTCCTAAGTCACAGCAAACCCACAAGATAATGTGCCCAACAGTTGATGTCTTACTGAGCACCATTACATAAAGGGGACCCTAGACTGGGAGTCTCTGAAATGCAGTGAGCTGAAAATGTATTTATTTCCTACCTGTTGGTAGAGCAGACCAGAACTATTTTTCAATGAACTTGTTCTAAAATTATGCCAATGAGACCTGGGGAAGGGAGCTAGTTTTATCTCAAATGACTTCCTGGAAGACAAGTGTCCTTGTCAGCATGTGAAGAAATTGGCAGTGATTTGCAGAGCTCTGAGAGGCTGAAATTTAATATTTGGTGACATAGTTATTTTCTAGAGCTAAGGCTTACACTGATGTCCACGGTTGTTTCATGGCTTCAACATGTCATGTGTTTCACACTGAATTTTACTCTGTAAGTGCCCCATGCTGTAACTTCCTAGAGTTGCACAGCACTCAGTGCACTGGTGGGGGAGAACCCTCGAGGCAGTGCAGTTACCTGCTTGGGAAAGGGGAGCAAAGCACAGGTGGGCTCCTGAACGCAACCAGGGCGTTTTGGTGTCTGTGACTTGGCTGTGGTTTCAAAACTTCTCCCCAGCACAGCACCAGGTTCTGAAGGCTTGGGCTAACATACATCTTTCCTCTCTTTTTGTGACTCCCTGCAGCATGTTAGGAACAAGAAAGGGATGACACCGAACATGTATTAGTTATTGCTTCACACAAGTAATAGCATTTCTGTGAGTCACCAAGCAGTAACTGAGGAGTACCGTAACAGTGGTGACACAGAAAGATCTCAGCCAGGCAAAAACAACAACAAAAGGACAATTCCAGTATCCAAGTGGTGTTGACTTAGATATGCCCAAGAGAAAAGTAAAGGTGATAGAAATAAATAAAGAAATAAAGGTGACCAGCAAAGCCAAACTATTAGGTGTCTTATGGATAGTCAGGCAGAATACAAGTGTGCAGAAAAGGACTTCCCATACCTCCCATGCGGGTCATTTATTGCCAGCTCTTGTATGTCTGCAGCCAGCCAGCCCCACCCCGTCACAGTGGGGCCTG
The DNA here is from genome assembly GCA_013397915.1 of Daphoenositta chrysoptera. Lineage (NCBI taxonomy): Eukaryota > Metazoa > Chordata > Aves > Passeriformes > Daphoenositta > Daphoenositta chrysoptera. The sequence goes on from VZRO01007912.1 coordinate 118,550, forward strand.
TGATGCCCTGGTGATTCGTTTGTGTGTCTGGTACAAAGCACAACGAGTTGATCCTGCTTCACTGCTGCGTGGATATGCATGTGGGACTCTGCATCCTTTCCCTCCAGCACACCAAGCAAGAGCTGGATTGGAGAAATTGGTCTTGTGAAGGCTCCAGCTCAGTGTTTGCAATTCCTCACAATCTGAGGTGCGGCTTTACTTTCAAGTACAGCCCCAGTTTAAGATTTGTCAGTTTAGCTTTTGTTAGCACAAAACAAAAGCTTGTCAGCTTTGTGGCACAGTTAATTCCCCTGTCACAGTGCTTTGGAGTTATAGCAGAGACCAAAGCTGTTGGCTGAGTGTCTGTGCAGTTAACATCACCATAAACAGATAATAACCAGAATCCTCAGCTGACACTTGAAGTTTAAGGCTGTGGTATGGCATTTCCAAGTCTCTGTGCTGTCTAATGCCCCCTCTGAGCACAATTACTGTATAAACTGAACAGAATGTATTGAATAAATATGCCAACTTCACCTTCTCCTAGAGTTATAACAGTGAAATTTTAGTAGATTTGAGATTATGGTAATTGAGAAGATGCTATTTCATTCTTAACTGACTCTCCTAGCACTCTGTTGTGGTTCAGGAAGATATATATGTATATATATTCCACTGGAAAATAGTTTATACCCAGATCTGAAGAAACCTAAGTATTAATGCTTACCGGTGCTTATATCCTAACAACTACAGGCTGCCTACTTGGTATCCAGGAGAAACACACAGGAATTGAGTTTTTGTATGGGTTAGCACAAAAGGTGCTTTGCAACCTGGGCAACAAACTAGAAAATTCCTTCCTGTTTAGATCAATTATTTTAGCAGAATCAACGCCAGTTTGCCCATGTGTGAAATCAAGTGGTTTTCCACTTTCCTGTTTTGCTGATATTGGAGCTAGCCACTGAAACAGGATTAGTGCATTTTGTGGAACTGGATTATTTGAGAGGCTTGCAAACGGTTTTGAGGCTCACAAAGCTTCACATATTCACAAATATTTTTATGTATCTTTTCCAAAAAAGCTGTAATTATGATGTATGAGTGATTCATGATGCCTGAAGATTCAGATACGTTTTTCTTCTAATATAAAACAAATCCCTCTTGTAAGCAGCCCGTACAGCTGAAGTGGTGAAAGTAGGCAGAAAGACACTAGTGCTTCCAGCTGAGCCTCTGTTCCAGTTTGGTTGTAGGCAGTAGCCAGTCTGTAAAGGCTGCCCCTGACAGTCAGATTCCCAGTCAGTGGGAATGGAGGACAGCAAATATGGTGTTTCTCAGCATAGTTCATCCAGCTTCTCTTAAGGAAAAGAAACCTTTATATAGCAGCTTGAATGGTTTCATTTGCATCACCCAAGTGCTACAGTTCTCTGTAACGAGCCTAAACTGGCAGAATGATTTCATGATTTGCCACAAAATTTAAAGAATTTTTGCCTGCCTCCATTTCCCAAATGTTAGCCTGCATGCTGTTCTTCTGCAAGGAAGCATCCTTCAATTCTCTAGGCCCAATGAAAATTGGATCATGCTCAGTAGTTTTTATTGAGCAGAGAGTTGTTTGGATGTGTGCCATCCTTTTTTTCTCTCTAGAAATAGCAGCGGTATATCTAGAGATATAGCTCTTGAGTTCATATCAATAGTTTTGTTCAAAATATACCTGGAAGATAATCCTAATAGAAACCCAAGTGTACTGTAGTACATTGTTTCCTGATGACCAGCAAAAGACTTAATAGTAACTAGCTACTTGCTGTGACTGTAAAATGCTTAAGGATAGAGAAATCTCAAGCCAAGGATTCTTCAATGTACTGAAGAGTGTTTCATGTATTACATTAACTAAACTGTTATCTCCAATACCTCCGGGTATAATTTGGCATCGTAGCTGGATTTTGGGTTTTTTCTTTGCCTGAAAGCACTTTGAACTGAAAAAGTACTGACAAGTGAAATACCTTTCATTTCATCTAAGTGTATTGCCCTCAAGGCCTGAGCAACGATGTATTTGAGCAGCAGCAAAGCATGGACTGATGCATCCAAACTGATATGTAGTTTAATAATGGCAATTAAGTTTTGCACTTTTTTCATGAGAATGTAACTTGCAATTAATTAATAAGATGTAGTTTAATTAAATTGCAGAGAGGGCAGGGAAAGTAGTGTCCTCTGTCATATTCGTTTCCATTAGGATGTGCTTCAATCAGCAAATTGACAGGAATATTTAAGTAGTGACAAAGGTTTATTAAAATTTCCAGTTAATACTATGGACCATTGCAAAAACATCTAGTTAATTGAGATGGACATATTTGATCAAGTTTTCCTTAAAAAGCTCTTTGGGTAGTCTGCTGCAGTATCCTGGAGAACAATCTTCCTGTACTTGAACTGATTGAAATTTAGCTTGACAGGGGAACTGGACCAGCACAATTCACAGTGGGATTTGGCCTTTCATCTCTGTATTTTGCATGCAATGTGTTTGATTTTTATCAAGAAATGTCACAGTACAACTGATAAAACTCATCACAAGGTCATTTACATATGGACACACAGGGGAAACTGCTTGGCTGACGGCACCAGTGTCAGGTTTGTGCTGCTGTATAGAAGCTGTTCCTGGAGAGCTCTGGGGCAGGAGTCTGTGGAATTGCTGGTATTCTACAGACATTGGCAGAAACCCTCCAGCCCTGTGGTCCAGTGCTTCTAAAATGCACCGAACTCTGTCCCTAATTCTGGAACCTGGTTTTATCCCATTCACTGCTGGGATTAGCCTATGAGATACCTAATTTTTTTTTTTTTTTTTTTACAATAAGATCCAAAATCTTTCATGCAGATGAATGTTTCTCTTATCAAGGAGCTGGCTCTTAAGTGTCTTCCATTTTTTGGTAAACAAAGTTAGGCTTTGAGTTTTGCACGTTGAAGGCCTTTGAAGAAATTCACTCAAGCACACCCCGAGCTATACTTCTGATACCATCTTAGCCATGGAGATGGAACTGTGATTCAGGAGGATTGTGGAATACTGGGGAGTGTTCTACCTGCCCAGCTGTGCATGATCCATGCTTGGTCATGGAATATTTTTAGATACACACAAGGGAAGATGCATGAAGGAGGTTTATTATATAAGGCTGCTGCTTAGCTTTAACATCCTCAATATAGTTTCTGTCCTGTGCTCTTCATGTGCCTTGTTTCCATGAATGTCAGCCTACCTGTGTTGTGTCAAGAAGCAGAATTTATGTAGTGGTGCCACTAGAGGAGCAGTTAAACCATAATTCATAAATCAGGGACAGTCTGGTTAACTCAGAGAGCTGACCCCTCTACCGAGTGCAAGGTACATGGAGCTGCTGCCATAATCTCATGGTGGGAGCACTGCTGGCAAAAGCAAAGCCAGCCCCCTTTCCAGACAGCCCTCTAAAAGTTCCTCTACTCTCTGTGTGTTTAGAACTGCAGCATAAACTGCTTTTTTAGCCTTTTTTGCCTATGTTTTACAAACTACTTTAGAAACTTTGACTTCAGACAATGACTTTATAAATTGGCCTTTTTGTTTGCTAAGAGTTTTGTTGCTTGGTACAGATTTCAAAAATTTTGGAAAGGTGTAATTTGAGACTATGATGTATCTAAAATAGTGTGGTACAACTTCATAATTAATTGTGATGTATCTGAAATATGGTTAGTTTTATACAGTTTCATAATTATTTCATGAATTTATTACTCTGATCTCCTAGTAGTTGTGGCACTATCTAGTATAATTATGCAAATAACTAATTAAATTAAATCTTTTTAAGGTGGGTGTAGAACAGGAATACAAATTACAGATGATAAAAATCTAAGTGCAACTATTGCATAGATGGTAAAAAGAAGATGAAATGCCAGCAAAGAGTCAACAAGAATATTTAAAGGTAATTCCTCATACAAAAGTTCAGTAAGTGAAAGAAATACAGGCTTATTTAGAATATTGTGTGCATGTGTTCATTGCTTGAGGTCACTTAAAAATAAGAAATCTAGAACAGCATGAAAAATGGTGAGAAAACATAGTTTGATGTAACACACAAAGAAATTGTATTCTTCAAGTGGAGAGTGTTTTTCAGTGCTTAGGCCTGTTGTTACTAAGAAAAATGCATGAGACGACCTTTACTGGGCAGTATTTTTTATAATTCTTATGCAAAAATGAGGGCATAGTTTAATATGCCACTAGAGTGTGAGTTTAAAATGCACTAAGCAGAATGATTCTTCAGTCTGCCTCTTAAAAATAAAGAGAAATGGGTAAATAAGGGGAATATCTTGATTGGAGACCACCAGAGCTGTGAGGACTCCATGATTGACTAAATTACACTTGGTACTGTAGTGGAGCGATGGGAACTGTAATCGTACTCCTTAGTACATGCCTTGAATTACTACATAGACCTTCCATGAGGCAAAGAAATGAGTTGCTAATCATCTGCTTGGCCCAGGTATCACCAGCAGAGATGTTTTTTAGGGTACTCAATGTCCTTTGGTGGCTATTTCTATAAACCTTCTGGATTTCCAGAATACCTTTTTTTTTTTTACTGTCTTTTCATGACTACTTGGATTCTATTGCCCTCAAGACAAGTCTTGACTATTCTGGCAGTGAGGCAGTGCTGTGGTGGCAGTGAGGCAGCTCTTACTCTGGGGAGCATGTTGCAATAGGTGATATCTGATTATCCAACTAACATATCTGTAAATTTTTGAGGTGCCTGGAGACTCCAGGAAATTCCCATAGGTCTAGTGAAAACCCCTGATAACCAGCTTTGTACTGTCTTGCTCTGTCTGATGTCAGAAAATCTGTCAGGGAGGAGGGACTGTGAGAGTAGCAAAGCATGTGTAGTGCTGGATGGCTTCACTGGTTTTATCCCTCAAGAGTTTTTGCTTTACCAATAAATTTGTAATAAGGAAAAGGCATGATCAGAAAAAGCATCTTAGCAGTTATCAGCAAGTTGGCGTGCATTGGAAAGACAGGTTATTTGTCATTATAGAAACTGTAAATAATAAATGCAGTTATGTCAAGTAACTGGCTATGACATCAGTTAAGCAAGTGTAATTTTGTTTTTAACCCATGATTTGTCCTGCATCAGTTTTCTGTGATGAGAACTTATGATCTTCTAAGCCTTTGTGATGCTTAAACCTACCTGTTCATCATCATTCGCGTATACCTAATTTAATTTGAATGTGGAAAAACAAAGCGTATAAGAAAAATGTCCAAGTGCAGAGGTTCTGTGTTATTAATTATCACTTCTAATAAAAGTGGGAATGAAACTGTGACAATCTGATACCCATGAGAAATATATAACATGGGTAAAAATCTACCTGTGATGAGAAAATCACTGAAGCCCAACTTGGCAGCAGAGGCTTTGAGCTTTATGCCTCTTAACTGCTTCCAGAACCTGACAGTAATCGCCAGTGCAAGGGAGAGGTCACATCTGCTCCTGCTTGTGGCAGAAATCCAGTCAGCAAGAAACTGCCACTGCAAAGCATATCTGTCTCTCTGGTTATTTGTGGGGTTTTGCAGCTTCCTTTGGCTGCTTGTTACTCATCAGTGATGTGTATTTGCTGATGAGGTGTGCTCACCTCTGAGTACAGGTTCTGGGGAACACGCTCAGCTGGATGTGGGGCTCAGCACAGGTTGGCTGCATGGACTCATGCAGTGGCATTTTCCCTTTTTGGGGAATGAGCCTCCAGAATAATTGTGTCTTGGTTTGAAAGACAGGTGTCTGTTAAGGAAGGCAAGAGCCTCCCTTGGAATGGAGAATGCAACCCCCTTCCCTCCAAATTATTATAATTTCAAAATTAAGGGCTTTCAGGCAAAGATATGAGGAATAGGAATAACAGCTCTTTACTGATATATATATAAAACAAGGCAAACAACCAACAATAACTATGGCAATACCAACAAACAGAACCAGAACCCAGTGCCGGTCTCTCTCGCCTGGCAGGCACTTTCCTCTTTGGTGCAGTGACGCTCACGGCCGGCAGGGGCGCTGGTGGCCCCGGGAGCAGGGCGGGTGCGATGGTTCCCCCGCGGCTGCAGGGGGCGCTCCGGAGCGAGCTCAGGGATCACGCGGCGATGGCGGCCGGGCCGGGCTGGGAAGGGAGGGAAGGGAAAAGCTTCACAAACATCCCTGAGGCAGCTGATCCCAGAGCCCAGCCGGACCCTTGGGAGCAGAAGGCTGGAACAGCAGGGATGAACAATCCCGGGTGGCAGGAGAGATGTATCAAGCTCTGGAGCTGCAGCGGGAGCCCCGAGAGGTCTCGGCAGGCAGGGGGTGTGGTGCAGGGCAGCGAAGCAGCGGCAGAGGAACGGCGGGGGGACGGCCCAGCTCCCACCAGGGCAGGGAAAGGCGGGCTTGGAATCCCGGGGCTTTCCGGCAGCAAAAGCGCAAAGTGATGAATTCCCTGCGCCACGAGAGCAGCCACTCTCCGCTCCAATGCCAGATGAGCAAGAGAGTTAGGGGTCATATCTACCATCTTTTATTCAGTTCAAATCTCGTGGCCTCTCGCCTTACACAACAAAATCCCAGGTAAAAGAGGGCAGCCACTTGGACCCCTCCCTGTGGCCAGATTTTTGTCTCTCTTAAGTACTCAGCAATTTGTGTCCTAGCAACACGTATGGGGAAAAATTCTTTAAGAGAAAAAGAAAAAAACCAGAGAACCTCCTTTTTTAAAAAACCTCAACAAATTGAAACATCAGGTTTTCTATTTTGGAGCAGTTTCATGTTGTACATAGTCCCATCCCGGTCCCTCACAGAACTGTTATTCACCTTGCATGCCCTTATGCATTGTTCTTTATTTCAGACTTGAAATATCCTCTTTTCCTGTTTCTTCTTTTAACTTTTCACCTTCTCTGCCCAGCTCAACTTTTCCTCACAGCATGTGTCCTCCTCAACTTTCATTGCCTGTTTAAAAGTAGGACAATGAGAAACATCCTGCAGCCTTTCCCTGTCTCCTCTCCTAGTACAGCTGAGGTTATTGCTAGCAGTCCATCCAGCCTCAGCAACAGCATGAGAGGACAGCAAGTTCGGTGCTAGACAACTTCCTTGGGTCCATCCCGAGTGCAGCCACTGCATTTCTACAAGTCTGGGAGTCGTATGTGATCTCAGAGGAGGCTGCTGGGTTTGCTGCTGTGGTTTGTGTACCTAGATTGATTTACAAATAAAAATCTAGAGAAGTAGGTGAAAAGTAGAAGGGAACAATTTAATAGAGCTTGTCAAGGATATTTAACAGTGGGGAAGGGTTCTTATTACTTTTTCAATAATTATATATTGTCCCCACTGCAGTTTCAGATTGCATGTAAACCGTGGTTCAGGTTAGTCCTTCAAGGTTCCATGGATTCTTTGTTAGTTGCTGGTCTTCTCATGACCCGGGTGCACATTGCTAACACTCACCAGCTTTTGCCATCATGAAGTCCAGGGTAAAGCCAAATCCTCCCTGTGCAGTCTGTGGTAACTTCGAGGTGGATGTGCTTGTCTGTGCTGCCAACTCTTCTGTAAAAAGTCAGTAATGATGGATTAGATTTCTGGAATCTTTCAGAACTATTCCTATGTGTTGTGAAGCTGATGATGTGAATTGTGCCAATGGTCTCACAAGAAGGCTGGGAGTCACTGGCTCAACACAGTCCTCTGAAATGGAAAAATATGTGGGGTCCTCCCGCTTCTCTGCATGGGTCCGTGGGTCCTTTGACCAAACAGCCACCTACCATTGTCAGCAAGCAAGGAGATATTGATAGAACAAAGATAGCTGCACCTTCACAGGAATCAGAAGAGCTGAACTAATGGGGGAATTTTGAAGGAATTATAGCTGGTTTTGTTACTGCAGAAAAATTGATACTATGTCAGAACAAGGGTTCATCTGCCAATTATTTCCCTGTGCTCACAAAGCAAGGAAATGGCAGCTGATGAACTGAGCTCTTTATTCCCAGCTCCCTGGGCAGCACTAATAGAAAAGCATCAAAATTTCTGTGTTATCCAAACTAACTAAGGAGATATTTGTGGTTCCTCTATCCTTATAATGAGTGTACCTCTGCTGACAAAAATAAGTGGTAATTAGCCAGGACTTAAAAAAAACCCGATCCTAGCTGGTGAATAACTGCTGGGAAATACCAGTATGATAGGAAATCCAATTAATTTGCAGGCAGAGGGGTTAAGCTGGAATTGTAGTGGTGCAAATGGGCAGGGACCTGATCTCACTGGCACTGAATGGCTGTTAGTCTAGCTGGAGATTGCATGAACTTCCTCTAAATCATTGATTACTTAAATACCAAACTTCTAAATTTACTCACGGCTTTTTTTTCTGTTGTTGTTGTTGCAGTCAATAATTATCAATAAGCGGTTTTCTCAACACACAATTTGCAGATGACACAAATTCCTTGGGGCTAGTGAGATCCAGAGAAATCTGAGAAATATGGATGGGGCTTAATCACCTGGGGTGAACAGGACAGAGAAATGACTGGTGACCAAGGCAAGCTGATAAAAATCCTTCAATTTAAGCCATAAATATATCATTGTTTGGGACTAGGTAAGTTAAAATCAGTCACAAGAAAGGCCTTGTTTTCATTTTGGTTTGAACAACTTTAAATCAAAACAGCAACAAAACTCGCTAACTTTGTGTACACACAAAAGAACTCATTGGATAAATAGGTATGGAATAGTAAGCTCATACTCCTGATACTGTAGCCACCTGCCATGCTGTGAGTGATCTCATTATGCCGCTTCTAAAACAAAACAGAAGTGGAAGGGCTTCAGAGATCAGCAGCGGAAATAAATTTATGGGCAACGGCCGTGTGAGAAGACTGTTCAGGACTGCTGAGTGTCAGAAGATCCATAAAGAGAACTCTTCTAAGGACATATGAAATAAGGTAGTGTACAAGAAGAATCATTCAGGTGTTCCTATTTATTCTTTATCGTAACACAGTAGCAAAGGAATATTCCATCAAAATGACAAAAATCTAATATTTAGAATTTTAAACCAGGCAAATCACAGAATACCACTGGAGTTTTCTTAAAGGTATAGGTACTGAGAACATGTCATGCTGTGTTTGTTTTAATGCAAAATGAGACAAATGCTCCTCTTCAAAAGTGTAAATCTGTTCCAAATAGCTTGGTCCTTGGAGAAGCTTCTGCTGAGGAGAATATGAATCTCCATTTTGCTGTGATTTTTGCACCTTTGTGTGATGCATTATTTTCCCCCAACCACTTCTAAGAGCTGATTATAGATTACATAAATCATTCATATGATTCATCATAGCAATTCTTTTATTACCAGAAAATCCTTCTTGTTACATGTTATTTAGATTGCCCTTTATGAAGTTCCTACTTATATTCTCACAGGGCACATGTTGTGCATACCTTTTCTGCAGCTAATTGAGGCATTCAACTCCTTTTGCTGCATGTGAGAGATAAGTCCAGGCTGGACTAGCAGGAACATCTATCTCTATTATCAGAACATTTGGTATGTTAAATATTAGACTTTTTACATCCTCGTTTTTTAAGATTTGGCAAAAACAAAGCTTACTGCTTCATTGGTGAGCTTAACCTTGTCTGTATATAACTAGAAAAACGTTCTTCCAGCTTCTTTTCTGCAAAATCTGTTGATCAGTGGCTGCAGTAGAAAACCACGCAGTCTAGTTTGTGCAGTTTATTCCATGTGTGATTCTAGGTAAAATCACAGTCCCTTGAGCTACCTACTCTCTCTGAGGACGACAGCGTGTATTTTGCAGCAGATTAGAAATGTTTGGGAGGCATCAATCCAAAAGCTGATTATGCAGCATGGATTTTAGATTGTAGAATTCTGTAGAAAAAAAAAAAAAAAAAATTGAGTCACAGTATTTATTTGGCATTGGTTTGGGTTTTTTCTCATTGCTTCAGAAGAAACTCAAATAAAATACCTAGTAATATCTTGATTAATATTTCTGCCTCTTGTTAAGAGTTGATGATCCTCTATTTCTGTGCAGATTTCTATTGGAGAACTAAACTGGATAGCCTTCCTTTGGTTGAAATCACAGAACCAATATCTCTCATTAGCTCAATACTACAGCAAAGAATGAGTGTGGCTGTAGGGAATGGGCCCAGCTGGGAGGTAAGCTGATAAGAAAAGCTTTAGCTTTTACTTAAATTAGTTCTTACTGTGGGGAAAACACACATAAGTTTTTGGGTCCATAGGATTTGCCTCCCATGAGGCATCTGTAGTCAGCTCCTCAGTCACTTGTGATTATTTAAATGTTTAAGGAACAGCAGAAAGCTGATTTGGGTTAATTAAAAATCATAACAGTAGGGCAATATATGACTTCCAAGCTGGGTGGTTGGATGGATGGGGAGACTTGGTGCTCTGCATGTCAGGCAACTTAACCGCATTTGCCGTAAAAAGTTAGCACAGCATGACCTCATGTGCCCAACATGAGGAATCCCTGTTGTTGGGGCAGAAACGAGCAAGTGAAGAATGAACCAAGTGACAACTTTGAGTAGTTTTGGGAACTGGGAGAGAAAAAGCAGCATCCAGGGAGAACTACTGGCATCAGGATAATCCCAAAGCAGCCTGAAGGTCCTAAGTGGGAAAATTCTCATTCAACATTCCTTCCAAGCTTGTGTGAAAACTGACTTGACCTCAGAAAAATCATGCTTTGGCCTTGATGGCATTGGATATATTGTCAAATGAATCCTGAGCTTCTGGCATGCACAAGTTCTTCCAGCAGTGAGCACTTGAGGGAACAAAACTGCGTGTTCTTTTGGAACTGCTTGTGTCAGGAACACCTAAAGCATCAAATTTGTTGGACTTGGCACAAACTGCAGTAACGCAAACAATGGAACTCACACTTTTCCATGTCCTTCCCTCTTCTCTTGCTAAGGTGCTTCTGCAGGGCTTTAGGTGCTGCAGAGTTGGCACATTATGGTGAGAGGTCCATAGAATTGCAAGACACACCTTTGGGGAGCCGGGTGCTTTGGGCTTCATTACTCATTACAGCATCATTTTTTTAGTGTCCTTTTTTAGTGATAATTGGATTCTGGAGGTTTGTGCCTTGCTGGGAAGAAACTTTTTGACAAAATGCATCTGCCAGTAAATAAAGTGCCTGGGAACAAGTGGGTGAAGTGGGCTCTTTGATTCTGTGTGCTCTGTAGGATCTGTTCACTTAAGTAGTCTGAGAAAACAGTGCAAAGCCCACCTGACAGCCAGTAAATCTGACAAACATCCCTTCCATAGACAGGAAAGAACCTGGCTAATTTTGTGGTCATGTCCAAACTTCATGTGATGGAGGGTGTGGGTTTTTTGTTAATTTGGGGTTTTTGTGTAGTAGTAGTAGTGTTTGGTTTTTTAATGGAACAGGACATGGTAAACAAAGGAATTATCTAAATGTTTTGAGGTCTGCTTATCATGTTACTCTTTCAAGTTCTTCTCTTCTCATCTGGGAGAGATTTGACAGTACAGTGATTTAAGGTCCTTGATAGTTTTAAAGCTGAATGTATTAATCTGAGAGATATGAAACATAATGTGGCATTATAGCCAGTTATACAGCCAGGGCAATGAAAACCTAATGTGGCAGATGCCACAGAGCACGAAAATGTTCCTTTGGTCTAAAGGATTCATCAGGAGAAGTGGCTTTGATATCATGCCACTGAGCTCCAGGAAGGTAGATACCCATGGCAGAGAAGCCTCGTAACACATTTGCTAGTGTGATCTCTTCCTGGCCACCTGCATACAGACAACAAAGCTCAAATTCAATTAAAGTGCTCATTGCTTGTTGACTTGATCACTCAAGTGTGTATGAGAACTCTGCACCCCCAACCTGGCCTTACTGTAAGCATCTCTCAGCAATTCAAGTACACTATTTAGTTCCTGTGATACACAAAATCCCGCTGAGATTTTGCATCTGATGTTGGCGTTCATCAGCAGTTTAAGGCAGAGGCAGCACCAGGAGAGGCTGTGGAACAGAGTGTGGTGGGTGAAAGCCAGCCTGCCCTGCTCACTGGGGACTGCAGGGAAAGGGAGCTTCTGGTTGCCTGGACTGGGCTGGAGTGTGGGGGATCAGCAGCCTCTGGGCCTTGTAAAATAAAGGGCATTGGTGACCTCCGTTCTCCTGAACATCCTGCATGGGAATACCAGCATCTGATATCATGCTTGAAAAACCCAGTTTTTACTGGTGTTGCAATATTGCATCTGCCACCCTGATAAAACACTCAGTCTGCCAAATGTTTTCTCATCTGTGGTGATAATGGGGAAATACATGACGGGCTTGTGAGCAGCCCACAGTGCTGCCCTGTGCCAGCAGCCTGGTGAAACACTGCGAGATGAAATGGTGCAAGTGCCTCTTCTGCCTCAGCTGCCTGCAAAGGGGGCTTGTTCAGCCAACCTGGACCACCCTGGTGTGGCTCCAGTGGAGATGCCAGGGGTGCAGTCCTGCCTGTCCAGCTGTACCCCAGAGGAGCTGCTAAGAGACAGAATTACTCTGCAGCTCCTGGGCTGTGTGTAGGTGCACTCATGGATGTGGGAAGTGTGATTTTGTTTATCCCAGCGTGTTGTGGGTGAGGGGAGGCATTCAGAAAAGGAAAGCCCTTTCCTCCCCTACAATGTCCTTTATTCTCTTATGCAGTACAGAAGAGGCATTGACAAAAAGCATCTGAATTGGCAGATTTACTGAGAGAATTTCAAATATAACTGGTATCACAGGTATTTAAAAAAAACCCCAAAAATTGTGTGAGATGTTGCTGAGTTTAGCAGCATGGTGCTCAGTTGTTCTGGACTAGAGCAAACTCCTGAGAGAATTACCCTGAGGTGAAAGAAAATAAAACCATAGGTTACAGTTCAATGCAGAAGTTGCTTACATGTTCAAAAAAAAAAAAAAAAAAAAGGACGAGAGAGGAGGGGGAGAGGTTGGGAGAGACTGGGGAGTGAGAAGAGGGGGAGAGGGGAATGTGCTGTGCACTTAGCTGAGCAGCAGGAAGGAAAGCTTGAGACAGGATTTCTCAGCTTCTGATGCCTGGCAGTTGTTTGCAGGCGCAGCAGTGGGATCCGTGTGGTGCCTTGCAGGATGTGGACTAAAGGCGAGTCAGAGGGACTCCAGACTTTAGGGATTGTGGTGGTGGTGTGCTCCTCTCTGAAACTTTTGCACTACCTCAAGCTAATTGACTTGTCAGATGGTAAGAGAACTCAAGTTTTCCAGCTTCTGTTTGCTTGTGTTTGAAGCCGTGTGAGTGTAGCCACTATAGGCAGCAGATGGCTGTGGGAGGAAAGTGGTGTCTGTCAGTGCACGGATTCTCGGTGTGGGCTTCATCTTTATTAATAATCATGCTGGCTGCAAAGAGGGAATTCAGCTTTATGCTTTATTGAGGACTTTTGTTTGCTTTTGATACATTACCTTAGCTAGAGAGAATCTGAAGCTGTGATGGTTTTTGCCTTGTGTATTATTTTATTAAGTTTATCTAATTATTTTTTCTTATAGTTAATTCTTGCTGTCTATTGAAAATTAATTAGTAGCAAACTAGAAAAAAGAAAGGCTCTCTTGGGATAATGGAAGCACAACTGATAATTAGGTGTACGATTTCATGGGGCTACAAGAGTTTTGTTGTGACATTTGCAGAGTAAAAACATGATGGATTGAACGTGAACAAAACAAAACTTCACTGTAATTGCTATTCTAGACACTTCAGCAAAATAACCTAAGGAGAAATATTTCTGTTTTCACCAACTGGAAGGTTTGTTCTCTCTTTTGACTTGTCATTCAACGTAATGAACTCAAATGTAATGAACTTTTTTTGTCTTAAAGGTTTTCTCGGATTTGTAAGGCACATGGGTTTTAACAGCTAAGTGTGCTTTAGGGCTTGTATTATCTTCTCATGAAGGGATGTAGGTATCATTGAATTTTGAAGTAAAATAACTTCCTGATGATGCAAATGAGGTATTTTTTAAAACAAAGGGACCCCCAAGTCACTGATTGTATTCTTGCTTTGATCGCTAACTGTGTCAAGTTTATCTAGCAAAGGAAATAGTAAGGATAAAATACTAGCATAAACACCTGTGTTACTTTATTCAGATTTCTTCAAAATATGAATAGTAAAGGCTGGCAAAAGATTCAAAAAAAGTAAAGGAAATTTATATATTAAATCTGTTTGACTGGATCAAGAAAAGCAGATGGAATTTTAACCCTGCTACAGTAAAATCAATGCTGTCACATAGTCCTAGAAATCCTCCTGCAGAATTAGGAAAAAATACTAAAAATGGCTTAATTAAGAGTTATCTATATCAAGAGAAGATGCAAACTGGCATGTATTTGTTATTACATGATTGTTGATATTCCTTATTACAAAATTAATATCGTGGGAGCTTTAAGTTTACTCCTAGAATGTCACTGGATTGCAATTACATAATTACAAATAAATCAAGATCTCCAAAAATGACAACTAATTTCAAATAATGGCACTAGAAATGCTCACCTTAAAAATAAGCTGCGAAGTCAAATGTTGAGGCATTTGCATTGCTATTGCATTTGCCTTGCATTAACTGCAAGAATATTTTTATACCTCCTTTGCAGACTGAATTAATTCCAGTGTCTGTTCTTTCTGAAGGAATTACTTTTCCCAGGAGAGTCTCCCCAGTGTTTCCCCAGCAGAGTCAAGTTTGTGACAGGTGAGAAAGCTGTCTGTGTAAAGGTGAAATGAGTAAAAATAAGCAAATAGCCTCACATTGTATTCATGGAACAGCTCAGCCTGTGCTTGTTCATGGTCAGCAGTCAGTGCTCCATCCATGCATGATACAAGCTAACCTGCAGTAAAATCTATATTCTGGCTTGTTCTCTGAATTTGATATGGTATTGAATGACCCAAATGTGGAATAGGGGTATTCTTATATAAAAGCCCTTGTGAGAGAACATTTTTTCATCTGGGTTCAGATGGGAACTGAACCATCCTAGAGAAGAGGGAAGGAGTGGTGAGGTTTGATCAGACTGAAAACTTCTTCATGGTGTATCCCGTGTGAAGGTGCTCAGCTATGAGGTAATAGGGACTGAAAATGCTCATTACTGCTGTATGCTGCAGAGGTTGTATTATAGCCTAACCAGCATGTATATTCACATCGTTCACAGTGAGTTCCCTTCAGTTATTTTGACCCTTGTACAGATTTTTCTTCATCCAAGGCAGAAATCGTGTGTTGTTGCTGCCACCCCAGCCTTTTCAGAGGCAGAGTGGGTGTGAAACTCTGCCGTCACCCAGGGGTAACCTCAACCCCCTGAAGCAGCGGGTGTGCTGAGCTGGTGAAGTGCCTTGGTAGTGCCGCTGCTGGCAGGGGTTGGAGCAGTTCACAAATACAAGAGTCATATTCCTTTCCCCACTATGCTAATTACAGTATTTATTATATTAGTGCAATTATTTTTACATTATAGGGAAGATTAGAATAACTATTATTCATACTCTTCAAAGGAAACTGTATCTGTAGATCAGTACTTTGAACTACAGGTCTTACTCCAACTATTAAATCCCACCATCTTCACTAAATCTCATGGGTTTTGTGGGATATTGATCTGAGTTTATGCAATTATTTACTGTTCAGATAGAAACTGTGAGACCCTGGCTCTGAGACATGACAGTAAAAGCAGTTATTTAAAAGCCCAAATAAACAACAAACCTCTGGTGGATTTTCAATTTCAGAACTTCTGTTTATTTTTTTGTCCGGGTGTGTGTCATGGTATGTGTCACTGTGTTCATACATCTGTGCTTGCAGAGGTGCACCACACTTTCAATGTTTGGCTCATGCAGAAACATTGGTACCTTGCAAGACAAAACCAGGTATTACAAAGGAAAGCAGGCAGAAGATAAATGTGCAGCCAGCTTGAGGATTTCTGTCTTTTGGTATCTTTTCTATGTTCTCCTTGCATAGGTTCTTGGCTGTGTAAATTTGGGAAAGTGCATTATATGAATTTATAATGTAATTCTACTTGGCTTTTTAGAAGTTATTTCAACTAATTATTATAGGTTTGCTGTAATGAGATGTTTGGATTTGTTGCAGCACTTTGAGCTTTCAAGGACTTCCTCTCACACAATTAGGCACACCCCAGACCATCACAGAGCCATCACCAGTTCCAGAGGCTCCTGAACATTGGTAGCCCTGATACAGCGCAAGCAGTGTGCTCCCAGCTGGGAATGAAGTGAGTTTTATTTGCTGCACAACATCTTCCAATTTCCCAGGTGTTGGGAGCATTTGCTGGTGTTTAGGGAGTCTCTCTAGATTAGCTTCTGACTGCTGCTTCTGATATTCTTTGGCTTTTCTCTCAACTTTGCCTCTGCTAAGGAGTGGGAGAGGGTTTGACATCGTGGGTTAATTATGGCGTTTATACTCCCCAAGGAACTTAAATTGAGTTGTGCTGTCTTAACATTGAAGATTTTAGTGTCCAACAGTCTTTCAGACAGACAATTCAAACCTGTTAACTCAAGGGGTTTGTTTCAGCAGCAGAGATTCTGCTTCACCCCCTTGGATCTACAGAGTGATTCCCTTGGTAGTTGTAATTACTTACAGCTGTGTGTTTTCCAAAGCATACTGCACTCTGCACACGTACTGTATACTGTGCTCTGCTGTGTATGCTTCGATGTGTATCATAGTTGTTCCCCTGTTAACCTTTCTTTGAAATAATATTTTCTTATTCATTCATGTTCACACCATAGTAAATCTGCCCACGTCTCACAGTTCTGCCCTGTGTCCCCTTGTGTCTGTTCAAACTGCGTCGTGTGTTTGCACGTGTGTCTACCAGTTCTTATTTATCTTGTGGCTTAGCAACTTAGCTCTCCATGTCACAGTTTGCAGCTTTCAGATTTAATCCACGTTGTATATGCCATTTCCATTGCTGCTGCAGCTGCTATTGTCTCCTTTTGCACCTTTGAGTGGCCCTTGCAGTGTGACCAGGTTTGAGGAGCTGTCAAACCCAGTGTTCCCATGGCAGCAGGATACATTCAGGGAGCTCTGTTCGTCTGAAATACTGCACTGCCTTTTGCACTCTGTCATGGTGCTGTCCCTCTGGTTTTTAGCAATCAGTTCTAAATATCTCTGCTTTACAGAACTGTGACAGGACATTAGGTTCTGCTTTTAGTCCCTCCGCCCTGAGGCAATCCCGTTCCTAGCTTGGTGCTAAAACCTGCTTTTTTGCTTATTTGAATTTCTATGTTCAAGCAATAGTAGCACAATCTTAAGTGTATAAAAAGGTAACATGGAACTTGCTCACTGATCCTCTTTCCCACATAGACTTTCTTGAACATTTACTTTGTCATTAGCACATAGTCTGCTCCAGACACCTCCCTACAAGTCTCAGTGTCTTCTTGCGTGCTTTGATTATTGCCTTCCTGCTTAAGCAATCAAGAGCTTTTTTGTCTTTCATTGTTTATTATTAAGAGGTAGAATTACTACTTCTTTTCTCTCTCTGTTAATGCTCACATTATCTGTCACTCTAGAGGGGACAGGTAAATGCCTGGAGTGGAAAGTGGCAGATTATCATGTCCTTTAAACTCTATCAGCAGATACTGCTCTTTATAAAAAAGATTATTAAAGCTTTGCCAAAAATTGTAACGTTTCTACAGACAAAATCGTATTTTACCAATTCCCAAGTCTCAGTCCTTCATTTTCTATCTTTTCTAAAGGGAAGGGAGAGCAAAACAATAACCTGTGGTACTGATCCTGCGTTAGAGACTAGTAGTTTCTTTCTTCTGTACTAATTGATGCAAAGAAATGCTTAGAAAACAGTACGTGTTTTGCCGCAATTCAGTAAAAAGTGAATTCACAGAGATTCAATGATGTCAAAACTTTAATGGTTGTAATCTAAAAGATTTCTTGGGTGAGACATAACAATTCATTATTGAAAAGCATTTACTTTCCAAATTAAGGGTTAGCATCAGTAGCTACAGTATCCCACAAGCACCCCATAACTGGTACAGGCACAAAAATGAAAGTCTGTTTGAGGCATTACACTCACCTGGTCAGAGCTATAGCTGAAGTTTTAATTGTTGTTTTTGGAAAAAATCTCTTATGGGAAAAGTATGTAAATGTTTCATAAAATTATTGGGAAGTAGGTGCAGAAGGTGAAGAGATCTCCTAGTCCATCCTGTCTCAAAGCAGGTTTGTACCTGTCCATGTGAGCACAGCAGACTCATTACAGGTGTTATTGTGTCTTTGGTCCACCAAAGGACACAGAAAACAGGTTTTTTATCTTTGCAGAAGCCTTTTAAAGACTCTTATGTTCTTTCAGGTTCTTCTTTACATGTGTAAATCACTCTAATTCCTTTGGTCTTAACTTGTTTGTTCTGTGGTTTAGCCTCTGATCACTTTTATTGCTTTTAACTGTAGTATTTGTGGCTAATGCACATCTTTGCTGAAGCTGTGACTTGACCCCACTGAGCACTGCAGGGAGTTAATTCACATGGCTGGCAAAGCCTGTTCCTGTGTGTACTTCTGGACAAGTCCTTGCTGTCTTTGCAGCCTCTTGAGACCAGTCATTTCTGTTCAGCTCCTGACCCAAGATCATGCTCAGATGTACCTCTGTGCTTGGCTCTGTTGTCAAACTCGTAGCCATTGCATCTGTCTTTACTGAAATCCATTGGTAGGAATCTTCAGGCCTTTTCTCAATCCTTTCCAGCTGTCAAGTCAGTTTCCATCTAACTCACAACCCTTTCATAGACCATTCTTTTCCCCAGCTTCCAGAGGTGAACGATATGTGAGACAGGGCCAAAAAGTATTGCTGGGATGGAGCTGTAATGCATTCTCTGTTTCTCTCCTCTGCACAAGGATGCATTCTGTCAAACATTCTCCAGTAGTTCTGGCCATTCAGTGACCCATGTTGTAAGTGTAATAAATACGTACGCCCAATTTGATAAAACCAAGTACAAAATTTATTAAGTGTCCGAGAAAAATGAACACCCAAAGCCACGATCGAAAAGGAGACAGTCCCAAGCCCGGGGTTGCAACTGGGTGAACGTAGGTTTGACCTCTATCGCATCAAACCCCCCACCGTTCACACCTACTGCTCCCAACAGTCGGTTTTTTATACAGTTTTTCCCATGAAGTCCGGATTTCGATATTTTCCTTGTCCGTTAGCATATTCATGAGGTCCTGTATTCATGAAACTGGGATGGACAAAGCATATCCTGTGTATGATTAAT
>VZRO01007912.1:137691-184568 GCA_013397915.1 Daphoenositta chrysoptera
TTAGTATTTGAGATATCGATAATTCCTGCCGTTAGCACCTGGATTGGGAGGGGTCTCAATCAGTCTTGCCAGTAAAATTCCTTTTGGAGATGTAGGCTTCTCAATGCCTCTCCTTTAATTGTGTTTCTGTCTTTAAGTTGTAAATGAATCCCTTGGGCGAGGCCACAGTCTCTCTAGGCAAGTTTCCTTATATTAAACTAGTAACATATTTAATACAAACATATTCGAGCACGAATTCCCCATTTTATTTATAACATAAGCATGCATCATTGGTTGTTCCAGTACTTCCCAAGAACTGAAGTGAAAGGTGAAAAAAAAATTACATAGTCCTATATCCTTCCTCTCCTTTTGCTGTTTCTCCCTTACAAGAGAAAGTAGAAGGGCCTGTCTTTAGTCTCCTAGTTCCCTGAAGGTAGGGAGGACACAGTGATCACCAGTCCTGGGAAGCTAGGAATGAAAACAGGGTGAGAATATCGTGGGAGGGATCCCACACAGCCTCATGTTTAGGATCATCCTATAGAGATTCTGGTTGAGGTACTGTTCCCTTCTCCCCCTTCTCTTTCTGTGTGGTGCAAAGCTCTAGGTGCAGTGTCACCTCCCTACAGGCAGCACACGGCAGGGCAGGAACAGCTGCTTCAGACCCTTCGGTCTGAAGAGATACTGATTACAGTGAGATACTAATGCTCTATAAGGAATTTGAAAGAAGGGGTGTCATCTGACTGACTTCTTTGGCAACGTAAGATAAAAAGTGCAGTAGTGTGTGAAGTAGAACTGCTTATTGTGATTTATGCATCAGTGTTTGGAGAACTTGGGTGCTGAGCTGACTTAGAAGTTTGTTAATGGTTTGGAAAGTGCAAACCTTTGTAATAGTGATGGAACCGCTAGATAATGATCTTGATTAGGTGTTTTACTAAGCACAACTTCAAATGGCCCTGTCTTAAAAGAACATGGTAGACATGCAAAAAGAACATACCAATATAACACAGCAAAACTTCTAATATATCCCACACCACATTCCATGATTGTTGTGCTTCTTTTAATTCCCTGTGTATATAAAAATGCAGCAGTACATGAGTTTTGTACCTGCGTATGTTTCTTCCTTTGCATCTTGCCCCTATCCCTTCAGACTCCCTCCTTACATCCATCACTTTATCTGCTGGGCAGAAGGTTATTAGAAGCACTTAATAGCTAGCACTTGTAGACTATTTTAAAATAAAATTAATAGAATTGTATAAAGTTTGATGGAAATCCTCAGTTTAATTTCAAGGATTTTTGTTTGGCTTCAGGTTTTTTCCAAGATAAAATGCACAGACGATAAGCTGACCTAACGTATTTCTAAAGAGGAGGAGCTTACGCTTTACCCATTTTCTAGAGCTGCAAGAGAGACTATAGACTGTAACGTGCTGCCTCAAATCCACCTTGCAAACTTGCAGGCTCTGGGTGGCCCATACGTGTCAGGAGCACAGCTGCCTGAGTCAGGATGTGGTGCTGGGTGCTGCCCTCGTCCATGTGGATCCACATCCCATCCAACTGCAGCAGGGGTAAAGGCATTAGGCGGCCAGAGGGGAGAAGGGTGCAAGCTTTGGGACCTGCAGTGCCTGCAAGGCAGGAGTTTGTTTTAAGGAAAAGATAACGTAGGTTAAGCACAGCACAGCGTTTTCAAAACTGAATGGCAGCATCACTGAAAATGAGTTTGTCCTTGTACAGAGCTTGTAGCTGTCGAAGGTACTCTTAATTTATAACCATAGAAGTGTTGGCTGTGGAGGTTAGCAATTCCCCAATGCTCTTGAACCAGCTGTCAGGCTGCTTGATAGATGTTAGAGTGTCTGTGATGCATTGGTACAGACCAAACTCTGTATGCTGGATGAGTCTGGCTTTCTGTTCTCTTGCTGTTTATTGTCTCTTCCCTTGCAAGACTTTTCTCTGATGTGCTTTGGAAAGGAAGAGCTGTTGGATGATGAGGGATTCAGGCAGAATTGTACATCAGTCCCATGCAGGTTAAGAGAGTTAACAGAGAATTTACTCTGTGTGCAAGGCTCTGCATTTGCGGATTACAGAACCCCTTTGAAATGCAGGGTACACACAGAGGCTTCATCCCTCTTAAATTCCATGTGCACTCTCCATTTAGGTCGAGGAATGGTGAGAGCACGAACAATGCTGCATCCCTGAGAAGAAAGGATTCCTGAGCAGGAATACCAGCTTGTCATTCTTCTGCCTGTCAGACAGCTACAGGAATCACAGTGTTGCTTCATAAGTGTGGAATTATGTGGTCTTATTTTAACACTTGGTTTGCATTTCAATGGCTCTAGCTGAGTCTGACTTCCATTCTGGTTTACATTATTTAGAAGAGTACCTGTCCCCTTGAGCTTTCTCTGCACCTCATGAATTCCCGTCTTCTGTTGAGAGAGGTGCTGGAGAGCATCAGCTGGGGCAGTGCTGGTCATAACCAAGCAGCATCTGACACTGAAGTGAAGTTTAGAAAAATTATACAGCTTGGCCAATTCTACAGCTTTCACTACTCTAAACCTGTGCATTGGTTACTGGGTCAGAATCTCCTGATGGAGAACAAAAGGCACACAGTGAGCCTGCTACAGGGTGTCAGTAGTGGCGCAGGTCCTGTGCCTTTGCTCCAGGCATGGCGAAGGTCACAGGGCTCAGCACAAAGGGACGTGGGGCCCAGGGCCGCTGTCCTGGCAGGAGCTGTACAAGTCCAAAGAACGCAGTAGTGGCTGACTAAGGCATGAATTTATCTTTTCAAATGCTGTTTAATTGTTGTTGTTTAGCATGAAACCTATTTGTTTTTTATGAATTTTTGTAGGAAGAATGTGGCTTAGTTTAGTCTTAGTTTAGTTTTATGTGGGATACAGAGGAAGCTAAAGGAAAAGCTCTCCCGTGATATTTCCATCTGTGTGGTTTTCAGTTGTATTTTGCACTGCTAATGAAATCTCTGCATCCTATTTTGTTTCATCCTTTTAGATTCTGAGGAAAAAATTCTAACCAAAACAGACATGAATAATGTTTTCTTCTTTCCTAGGGACCTCTCCAGTATCTTCTCTTGGCAAAATGTGTAACAAGTCATACCAGTACTGTGTGAGAGGTTTGGACTCTGTCTGTCTGTGTCAGCAGTCACATCTGGGCTGTTTGGTGAACGAAATACTAATCTCTGCTATTAATTATAATAAAGAATTAGGAAATTAAATGCAGATTGTCTTGGAGAATGTTAGGATCCAGATTGGTCATGGTAATTAATAGATGTCATTTGCAACAATAATCTGAATGTAGTCCTCCTTGCCACGCACTCATTGTGTTGTGTTGCAGCATCATATGCTAAGATCCATCACAATGCAGTGATTTCTTTGAATTTTTTTCAAGTTCATCTGTATTTGAGCACTTTTCTACCACCTTCATCAACTTGGAATGTTGCTGAAACTCATCTGCTGTGAACCAGAGCAGTTTTCCACAGGGAAAGAGTGAAGGAGAAAGATTACTTCAGGAATAAAAATATAAAAACATGGAGAGCCTGTCTAGTGAGTTTTTCTTATTAATTTATAACTCAGCTCTGCAGATTTATTTTGGGGTGAAGTTCAACAGCTTTTCTTTCAGTCTTAGAAGGTTAAGCTGTGGGGAAGTTCAGTGCTGCAGAGCTCTGCCTGGCTGCTGAGCGGCCAAACAGGAAACCTCAAAAGGCTGAGTCTGAGTTGCATCTGCTGGAAATAGTGTATTTTGGATTTTGTAAATGTATTGGAACCTGGATTTTATACAGTAAAAGGTCAAGAAGAGTAACACAGTGCCAAGGTTTCCCTGCTCCATGAGGGGCCTGGCAGGCTGGGCATACCCCAGAACAGGCTGTGAAAGCACAACCTGCCCACAGAGCCTGTCTGACTGACAGACACCCACTGTTCACCATCAGCTCAGCATGTGACACAAGTAATTGTTTAGAATCGAGTGCAGAAATTCTTCCTTCATAATGTAATTGAATCCAAGTGCTGTAAACCTTTTTGAAATGTTGTATAATTACACGGCTGTTGCATGGAGGATTTTCAATACATATATATTACTTGCACCAAAACTGTTTCCTAGATGTTAAAGTTCAGATGACCAGAGCACCCACGAAAAGTAAATACAGTCAATATCTAATAGAAAATGCACCCAGTAAGGATAATACCTTATTAAAGGAATTGACATCCCTGCCTGCCCTGCTCAGCTGGGCGAGAGCAATGCCCCTGTGTGCTATCCATGTGTGCAGTCTAGAGCACACAAGTACTGAACATCTCCCCAAGTTCTCTGTGTGTTTTGTCTCTTCAGTCCTGCCGCTGTGTTACAAGTGCGTTTCTAGATGTTACTGGAATTATTTTCCTGAGTGAAGCTGTGCAAACTGGGCTCAGCATGTAACCATGAGGTTAGATATGCTTAAAGAGCTGACACCCTCCTGTGTGTGATGACCATGAAAAGTCTCTAAAATAGGAATGTAAGAATCTGACACTCAGAAAGAAATCATCATCAGGCATAATTGCTCTCTGTCAAGAGGTAAAATATTAGCAAGTGTGGAAAAGAAAATATTCCTTCCATGTATACTCTTAAATGTAACTACGAGAGGAAAACTTGTCTTTTGTTTTCATATGAGAATTTAGCAGAAAGAACAGAAAATATTTTGTGATCTACCAAAAAAAGACCCTTTCTTTTTCTTCTTGCTTCTCCCCCCTTCTTTTTAGTATTTCTAAAGTGATACTATGAGGCTCTTTAAATGAGTTTTATTACAGTTAATTCCCTCTATCCTCAGGCATGCTGCAGCTTTATGTACTAGATTTTTATTATACCCAGAAGCTTTCTGCCTGTTAATAAATAATGGTGGTAAATTTTATATGAAATAAATGTGGTTTCTTATTGCAACAGAAAGGAAAATAAGTGTGGTGTTTTTTCCCCTTGCCATACATGTTTAAATTGTAGAAGTTAAATAGTGTGGAAACAGCATTCACTTTAAAGAGACATGGCCAGGATAAAAAACAGTTTTTTGGCTTGTGCCAATAAAGATAACTTAGATCATAATTACACAAAAGGTGTTTGAAATGTTGCAGAAAGATGTGTTCAGTAATTTTTCATATGGCCCAGTAGGAGCAGTCAGCTGTGGCTTTTGTTCCTGCTTGTGCAGTGAGCTCCTGTGAGCAGTGTCAGCCTCAGTGCCCTGAGAGCAGGTGAGCAGCCCCAAAGGGTCCAGCCAGGGCAGGAGATTTTCCTTTCCCTGCAGGAGGAGGGAGGGAAGGGAAGGGGGCACTCAGGCGGAAGGAATGAGGAGTGTGTGACCTGAAGCTGATTGCGTGAACCCTCGAAGAGCCCATCAGGGTTTTGAAGACACATCTGTCCACTGACACCAGGGCAGTCTCTGAGATGGCTGCACTCTGGTGAGATGTTAAAAATTGCTCATCTTCTTCACTGATTTGCCGAAGTATCATGGACACACTGTTATGAGTAAGTGTTAAAATGAGAGTTGTGCTCCAGCTTCTGGATGCGGAACCCATTCTCACTGATGTGAAACATCGCTCATCTAGATACAGACCTGCCTGTGCTTTCATGGTTGTCTCCTTATTTTTGGAAACATGCAAGAACCACAAGAAAGCTATTTGAAAGTGTCATGTTTTGAAATCTGGAATAATTTCACTTGGCTTAATAAATTTATGGTTGTGGGGGAGAGATTTCTTTTGACTGAAGAGGGTCCTCAAGAATGTTGTTGAAGAAATTGAGTTAGACGTGCTCATAATTCGAAAGGAATAGCTATATAAATAGTCAATATGAATGGAACATAATTAACATTACTTTAAGCCCTCTTCTGTGATTCTTAAACCCACACATGGGAACCTTGAATTGAGGATGCATATCCAAATGTATCTTAATTATGTCCTAATTAATCTTAATGTATCTTGATTAAATCCTAACTTAATTCTTTCTCTCTTAAAAGGAGGTTTCACACAGTTGAAAGAGTAAAACATTTAATTTGTCCATTTTATGTGCACCGCACTTCCTGACAGCAGTGGCAGTCCATGGCTCTCTGCAGCAGCCAGGTGCCTGTGGGTGATGAGGGGCTGTGGCAGTGCCGCAGTGCTGGAGTCTGTCACAGCACCTCGTGCCAGGGCCTGTTGCTGTGGCTGAGTGCTCGCCTGGGAGCGCTGGGGGTTTAGGCACTAACAGTCCAAGGAGTGAAGGTGAAGCTGCCAGAGATGTCCCTAAGGCCGGAGGGGCAGCAGTGCCCTGTGCCCACCCCTCTAGGCTGGTCTGGCTGCCCCAGGGCAGGAGTGTGGGCTCCCAGGTGCCAGAGTAGGGCTGGCAGCTCGCAGACTGCAGCAGCAGAGACTCCCTTGGTGTGTCTTTGCGCATACAATGCTCTAGCTCTCCATTGTCCTATTATTCTGGGATTAGGCCAAAACATAATTAAGTTTCATATAGATGATTTAAAGGGGCATTGAAATTGCAAGATGAAATCTGAAGCATTCTGAAAGGGAAATTTTTCTTCTTTATTCTTCACACACCCCATTTAAAATATTTCAAGCTAAGTATTTCTTCCTCCCTAAAATAAATTGGAGTGTACATCTGCAGACTGGTCAGGCTTCCCTAGGTTGATCCTAGACCAGAAGTTCCCATCACAGGTTGTGGGTCTTAGTTGCCTTTTCCCTTTGGTGGTCCTGCAGCACCCTGATGTCAGAGCCCAGACCCAAAGGACTTATCTGTGCAAGGCTCAGCCCTGGGATGAGCTTGCTCATGATGGCATGTTCATCTAAACCTATTCCTTGTGCCTCTTGCTCTTGGGCAGATTTCCTCCTATGGACTGCATTAGAGCTGCTACATGACTTCCTTAAAACAGAATGGAAGAATCAGAATTATGAAATCCAATACGTTAAAATGTTTTCAGAGCATCTTCAAAATCAACTGACTGGTAAGAGTTATAAGCGCACATGTGAGCAACATTTGCTCTAATGACTCTTTTCCAAATCTTTCTCATATTGCCAGCCATTTCCCAGTACTCATGGGTACTCTATCTCCTCATCCTGGTTTAACATCTGTGCTGCTAAATGAAAGTAATCAGAGTCAGCATGAAAATTTAATAAGCTGCGTTCTGGCATTGGTCATGTTCCTAATTGTGTATTTGTTTTCTGCCTGCAGAAGTCCTCAGATATTATCAGCCAGAACAGCTCCAGTGTTTACAAGCACTGGTGTTTATTACTCTCAAACCACTCTCTGTTGGTGGTATTCCAAAAACAGACCAGATCTCTGAGTTTGCCAGTGCTTTTAGGGGACTGATCAAAACCAGACCCCAGCCTGGGAAGATCCAAACCTTATGGCCTTCCTCTCCCAGTCAGAGAATTAGTATGCTTCAGAAGCAGAAGGTTCCTTAGACAGATTAGTGGAAATCTAAGTCTTCTAACCTGAGCATGGTAAAGTTTAAAATAATTACGTATTTTGGCTACAAGGCAGCTCATCAAGCGTGTAGTTGGTTGCATTTACATCCTAGTAGAGTGTCTTACAGTGTTTGTCCCTATTGGCCTTCCAGGAGAATCAGAATAAAGACACAGAAAAATTGAAGTAAGTTTTGTGCCAAATAACCTTTTGCCAGAGGAACAAAGTTGGAAGGTTCCCAGCACCACTAGCTGGGCCAAGTTTAGGAATTGTTAAGCTGTTGTCATTTTCCTGAAAGTCTCCTACCTTGTCTGCTGGGCTTTCAGCTCCCTGCCTGTTTGCTTTGCTGCCTGGCTGGAGCTGCTGGTGGTTTGGCCTTGCACGGGAGTTCAGGTAGGTCTCAGTTTCACCCCTGCTCTGGTACATGGTGCTGGTATGTTTGGTATGTTGACCAGCAATGGGATCTATGTCCATAGGGGCTCGCTCTTATTTCTGGGGTTCCTTATTGCTTTGTACCAATGTATCCGGGTTTTTTTTTGTGTGTGGCCCCCTCAATTTTTATGCTCCTTGGTGGGACATACAGGTGCAGCCTCACCTTGAATCTTGTTGGCAGTTCTGGTCACCACAACATAAAAAATATGTTAAACTATTAGAGTGTCCAAAGGAGGGCAACAAGGATGGGGATGGACTTTGAGGGGAAGCTGTACGAGGAGCAGCTGAGGGCGCTTGGTCTGTTCATCTGGAGAAGAGGCGACAGAGGGGAGACTCATCACAATTACAACTTCCTTGTGAGGGTAAGTGGAGGGGCAGGCACTGATTTCTCCTCTGTGGTGACCAGTGACAGGACCCGAGGGAATGGCCTGAAGTTGTGTCAGGCAGGTTTAGATTGGGTATTAGGAAAGGGCTTTTCACCCATAAGGTGATTGGGCACTGGAACAGGCTCTCCAGGGCAGTGGTCACAGCACCAAACCTGACAGAGTTCAAGAAGCATTGGCATAATGCTCTCAGGCACAGGACGTGACTCCTGGGGATGGTTCTGTGCAGGGCCAGGAGTTGGACTCGATGATCTTTGTGGGTCTCTTCCAACTCAGCATATTCTGTGATTCTGTGATGTGAAAACTCTTTACATATTCACACTGTGAATGTCTATCTGTTTGCTCACTCTAAGAGAGGCACTTGCAGGAAGGATCTTCTTGTGGTGTTGAACCACTGAATGAGTACCTGTAGGGTTTCAGCAGAAAACTGCAGGCTGCCACACAAAGGGATGGAGACCTGAACTCTGGACTGAAGGGAAAGGCTTAGCTGGAAGCTGTTTGCTTTCTTGGGCACTGCCTCTAAATGAAGTGTGTCACCTCCTCATGAAAAATCACTTTTTAGTAATTCTTAGTAAAACTCCCATCCCATTCCTAGGGGAGATATGTTTAATGGTCTTCTGGTAATTATTCTAACACTTAAGACTGGATCAGAATGCTCCAGTGAGATTTGCTCTGTCCCGATATAAAATGCAATGTTGCCTGCTGTTCCTGTGGTTGTGGACTCTGTGGTCCTCCCTGGTGCTGTTCCTGTGTGTGTGGGATGCTGCTCCGGATTGCTGCCTCTTTGGAGAGCGGCTCAGAGCCGATTCAAACAAGAAGCAGCCTGCCCTCAGCCTGGGGGGCTCTTGCACTGCTCTTTGGAGGTAGAAGCCCAGGTGGGTAGGGAATGGTATTCCCCAATTTAGTGCTGCCACTGAAACACCCCAGACTGTGTGCCACTCATTCACTTCCTCCCTCCCCCCTTAGTGGGATGGAAAAGAGAATTGGAGGTACAGAAAGGTACAGATCATGGGTTGAGATAAGGAAATTTACTAGAAACAGCAATGAAATAAGAAAATGAACAGTAACTGCAACAATGCTGAGAGTAGAGTGCACAGGACAGGCGAACAATTCACACCAACCGCTCATCACTAGGAACCTGCACTACTGACCACTCACTCCAGCCCTTCCTGAGGGAATAACCCCAGCGTCCAGGTGTGCTCCTCCTAGTTGAATAGTTAAGTTGACCCTGTCAAAAGTTAACCCTGTCCTAGCCAGGACTAGGAAACCAGGGGAGGCTGAGGGGTGAAGGATGGGGAAGGATTAGTGGCCAAGGCAGTTGGCTGAAGCAGCTGTTCTTGGGAGCATCACTACAAGCCAGGTATGGCCGTGGGGAAAGGGAAAAAGAATTCCTTGGAAGGAATAAATCTGTTGGGAATCTTGAAACAACTTGCTGCTTCACACTGGATTCTTACAAACTCCACAGAATGTAGGGTATTGGATGGGGTTTTCTAATTTTTTTAATTGCCATCAGGAGCTGACATTTATGTGGATGAAAAGTTTCAGCGAGTGAATGCCTGTACCCTGGGCAGCGGTGTGTACGTGTAAAAACCAGTACCCGATTTATAGCTGCCTGAGTTCAAAATGCTTTGTGGGAGAAGAATCTGAGTGAGTATGTGGGTACCAAAGCATCTTTATCTGAGTCAAAGTATGCAGTCTGTATTTAAAGAAATATTGGCAGCAGAAGGGTGGGTCAGGCACTGTCCATTTATCTCAGCATCCTGGAGCCTCCCTTCTGGTTCTGCTTCTTGGCAAACCAAAAACTGGGACATTAATGGTTTTATGGAGAAGACATCCAGGCACTATTGGTTGCCCGAGATCAGAGTCCATTTAAATGCCCAAGGTGAGGGTGCTGCCCATATAGGCACATCCACAGAATGCAGCCCGTGCCCACAGCCAGCCCGTGGCCCTGAGCTGTCCCCACCCCGCCGGTGCGGGTACTGTGTGTCAGCAGAGAGCTGCTCACAGCACCACACGTGTTTCAGGACATTTCCTCTTACTGAAACATCTGGGTCTGTATTGGAACAATACTTTTTGAGCAGTTTCTTCTGTGCAAATAGAGCTTAATTGTTACTTGTGTTTTTCTTAATTATGCTTCACGTTTTGGAGCAGTCTGTTCAACTTGAACGGCAGTTCTGGGAAGTGGGAAGACGTGATTTTCTGGGAAGTACTGGCTCATTTGGATGGGACCTGCAGAGTGCTCATTTAATAGTGGTGTTTCCTCAGTTCTGCCTGGACCAAAACAATTTGTTCTTTTTCTAGGCTTTGCACAGGTGAGTTGCCATAATGCAGTGGTCCACCTGTTATAAGAGGAAAATTGCTCCCACATTCACTCCTGCTGGTGATGCTAGTGTTGCTTTAGATTTCTGTGGCAAGTTCTGTTTTACACTGCAGTTTCTGAACAGGAAGTGTATGCTAACACACACACACAAATTTCCTTAATAAACATGAGCAAACTCACATGTGTTTTCAGCTCAGAAAAATAAATATTTCCATTTTAAAACCCTAACTAAAGCTTCATTAAAAAACAAACAAACTGATCATAAGAAATTGACATTTAAGATCAAAGTAGAAAAAACAGCTAATTGTTTTTTAAAGATTCTTAGCATGAAATTGCTGTTGTGCAGAATTCGAGTGTAGGTTATGAGCGTAGATGTATTACAGCTCTTCTCATTTGCTGCATAGTTCCCCAGAGAAGAAGTAAAATTTTATAGAACTGGGTAACTTAAGAGAGAAAAAGCTGCAAAGAGCCGCTTTCTGTGCTGTCAGTAGACTGTGACAAACTGACCACAAGCATGGTGCATGGGGCAGATGGCTTCTGGCTGTATCACAGTTATGTGAACATTTGTGAGGAATAAAATTTGAAAGATTTTCCCAAATTATGTTTTCTAAATCACAATTTAAACTTTCATTTTCTGGAAAATAATGTGTTTATTTTATTTATTTTCCCAGTCTGGAATATCAGCTTTGGGAGAGTGACATCTCCCACAAACCAATCTGAATTCCAAAGGGCTTCGGTGCCCTGTTGGGGGCTCACCCTCCAGGGGTGGCACAGGGACTGCAGCCCCTGCTGTGGGCACGGCCTGGGAAGAGCCAGCCCAGTGCAGCCCCTGGCCCTGGGCTGGGGATGGACCAAGTGCTCTGGCTGTCCTCACCTGGGGCTGGTCCTGCATCTCCAGAGATCTGCATTTAGTGTTTCTCCCGCTCAGGCTGCACTGCCAGGCACTCCAGGGGAAGGGAATGCACACAGAGGCACAAGTTCTCTGTCTCCAGGTGAGAAGTTTCAATCCAGAATAAAACCGCAGGGGAGGCTACAGCTTTGTGATCCACTGCAATCATGCCCTTAACACTGTACATGACTGGCAATGCCCTTACAAGGGGTTTGTGTGGTTTAACTTGTGTTTGTCCCTGCGCCGTTACCTATTCACCTTCTTTTTCTGAATGTCTTACAAGTTCTTCTGTCAAGGTCTGCAACCAGTGCCACGTGTGGGTAATCCCACCTGTTCAAAAAAGGTGCCTCTGAGGGGGGGAAAATCCCCTTAGTTTTTACGCTGTAGTTAAAACCTGCCTGAATGTACAAATATAGTTCTTTTTCCCCCATAATAACTCAGGGATAAAACATACTTGAATTAGGCACTGAACTAATTACTATTTCTGATTGCTTGATTTCACCCCATTATATATTCATTGATTATTGTTCTTCCAAAACTTGTTTCCTAACTCAAATCTTGAGCAAACCAGTCTAAATGGAAATTGGTGCAGTCCTAAATCAAGGACTTGAAGTGTCTGATTTGCTTTTCAATGAGAAAAAAACATTGACAGCAATAATTCACAGAGGAATAAGTCCATTTGTAATGCATTGTCTTGGCTCATCGGAGGTTTTTTGATAAATTACCCCTCCCATAAAAAGAAAAAATGTAAGTTCACTTACCTAATTCATAATTCAGAAGTCTCTTATGACTATTTCATTAAGTGCCTTCTGAAGAGATTCTGATATTTCTTCTAAAAAGCATCATATCCAATGGCTTGACATTCTCAGGGGTTTTTTTCCCTTGCTGCTTTGGAGTCATAATCTCGCCTTGTTTCCAGCTCAACCTGCATTTCCCACCTGGGCAAACCAGTTCAAGGCCAGTGGCTGGGAGCAGCTTTTTTAAAGAGTTTGCTGCCTGTGTATCCTTTGTGTGCCCTCTCCTGTACCACGATTCAATTTTTTTCCCCCAGCAGTAACTCCTGACCTAAACTTTAGTCCAGTTAGAAGTATCATAATATGCTTAAACTGTTAAGATTTATGCTGTGAGTAGTAGGTAGGGATTTTCTTTGGGCCTAGTTAGCCATTAATAAGAAACGGGTCCTCTGCAAATGTGCTGTGCCAGGGTGTGAGCTCTGTGCCCCTCGCGGGAGACTGGGGCTGCCCTGCTGCTGCCTCTCATATCTCCAGCTGTTAGACTGCCAGGGGAAAAGGATATTTCATTGCAGTCAGCTAGATAATAATTTTTCAGGAAGTAGCATTTGCATGAACATTTTTCCATTTTCTGTTCTTCATTTCTACTCAGCATGCTGGTAAATGATAAGTCATTTTTTAATGTTTATTTAATCAAGTGCATGCTTGCCATCAGTTCTTCCTGCTGGTCACCTTTCAGCCTCATTACTCTGTCACTCTTTTCTGCACTCCTTGGATTGCTGATTGAAGTACAGGGAGTGGTTTAGACACAAATACTGTACTTTAGGCACTGCATAGATATCAACCTAGAAAAAATGCACATTTTGAGAGTCTTTGCTGCGACTCGAGTGGAGCTTTGTGTTATTGTGGCAGCACAGAACTGAAGTCAGACCCATAGGTAACAAAGGATGTGCATTAACTGACAGCTTCTGAAGCTGAGGGAACTTGTATGAAGCATCCGGAAAAGCATGTTTGGATGTATGAGCATTATTATTCCCAATTTACAATAGAGGGTTTTCAGCCGGCAAGCTGCGGAGGTGTAATTCATTTCCATGGTGGGGCAGGAAATAGATTCGTAAGGCGTGTAAGGCTGTGAATGGCACTCCTGCTGTAACACATTACCAGGAGCAAATAATGCTGTGGATGCCAGGATGCCATTTCTGCTCCTGTCTGGGAGGCTGAAAGGAGCTGTCGGTGCTGTCAGGCAAGAAAGCTCTGCGCACGTGTTGCAGTTTGCGTTAGACGTTCCTCTTCGGGAATACCTGGGCTCTCTAGTCCAAGTCTGGCCAAGGATGTCAGAACTGATTTGCATAAACAATTTTGTGCTTCCAGCAAAATACTGCAAGTTCTGCAAAAGTCCCCTCTCAGGGGAATGGTGTTTTATAATGTTTGTTTTTTTGAGTCCCCTAAAGGGGACTGACTGATTTTGAATTC
Organism: Daphoenositta chrysoptera; assembly: GCA_013397915.1. Taxonomy (NCBI): domain Eukaryota; kingdom Metazoa; phylum Chordata; class Aves; order Passeriformes; genus Daphoenositta; species Daphoenositta chrysoptera. Next base: position 151,306 of record VZRO01007912.1, read on the forward strand.
TGCTCCAAGGCCATTAATGTGCTAGCAGGATTTTTTTGCTGGGCTTGAAGTTTGCTGCTGCTGGCATTTGAGAAGGAGCAGAGAGTTGGGTTTTGGGGCCCATTTTTTTGGGAGGTGTTGGAAAAAGTTTTTAATGTGTCCTATTGCAATCCTACAATTTAATTGCAGCCACGACTATTAAATGCACAAAGTGCTACTTGGTTTTTGCAAAGGTTTGATTTTGGGTGTTTGTCCTTGGATTGACTGTTCTGACAGGCTTTTTCATGGCCTTTATGCATATAGACTTGTGTTTGAGACAGAGTAAAGGATTTCTTCTTTTGCAAAATTCATTACTGGAGTTTGGGAAAAAATGGTGTGAAGCAAAGCCTGGACTACTGCTGGGATTGCTGAAGAGTTTCTGGAAATCAGTAGAAGACACAAAAGCACACAAAACTGTTGGTGGTAGTTTGGACACAGCCCCAGGCAGTGCCTTTGTCTGAACTCCAGCCCAGACCTGAGCTCTCGAGTTTGAGCACGAGAATGCTTTGCAGCACTGAACACTTGTTCCAAGTGTGTGTGCACTGCTCTGCACGGGTGTCTGTGCCCCTGGGCACAGCCCAGCCTGGCCACCCACCAGAACAGGTCCCATGGAGATGTTCCTGGGTTTTGCTATGGCAATGAGCATCTGCTCACTCGTTAGACCTACTCCCCATCTCTTAAATTAAGGTCCTGTATATTTGGGGGAGAGTGCCTTTAACACCCCAACAAAACACAAAATCACTCTTGGGCCAGGACAGGGGGGCTGTATGTCAGCCCAAGCTATCTTTTGTTCAGAGACAGTGAAGATGAATTGAAGAAGTGATGCTGAATAAATGCACAATTCCATGTTGACTGAGTAAAATGGAAAGGGCTGCCAGGTTCCATGGCCTGTGAAACCCATGCATTGCAGGAAATACATTTATTTAACAAACTATGCAGAATTATTCAACTATATAAAAAGTATGTAAATATTTTTTGGCTTTTATTTCTTTTCAGTTGGGAATTGGTGTGTTATTGTTATGAATGGATTTTGTGAATTTAGTTCGGCTCCTGTCTTTGCCCAGGCCTATGGCAGCAGGCAGGAGATGTAGTGAAGTGACCAGCACCCCAAAAATCCACCTTATCCACAAGTTCTTTAATAATGGCTGATTCGGTCTATTATGAAATGAATTATTTATTTAATAGACATAAAATCTGACAGACAAGACTTAAAACAGACTATTACTACACAGGAATAAAACAAAGGGCTTACTAGTAAGGTACATGCGGAGTTTAGAGGTACCAATAAAATTACAGCTAGCAAACAGATTGTATAACTTAGGATTCAATGTTTCTTACCATCCAATTTTGATGGAATCCACATCGAGGTTCCTTTCACTCAATTCCCAGGAAAGAAGAGGCCTAGAGTTGATCAAGCTCTAGGGAGAAATCCCCTCACACATCCCAAGGGGTGTGTAAGAAGGTTCTGCCTCTGTGATAGTTGTGTGGGCTTTTATAGACACAAAACCATGTCTTTCAGTCAGTTATGTTTATCTCTTTTTTACATCTCCTTTACCAAGATTCAGGTTTGGGTCTTCAGACTTTCAGGCACCTAGGGGATGGTTCTCTGATGGGTTTTATCTTTTCCCAGACATCTCAGGCGCCTCCCTGATGAGGCCTTTAGCCCCTTGTTGGGCTACCCGACCCCCAGCTGTGCTTTAGTCTGGCCTCAGTTCTTCCAAAATGCCTCAGGCATGAGAGAGAGGGGATGTCCTGCCACAGTTACCAAATGGCACTTTTTACTAGATTTTTCACATACTTATAAGACAAAACCAGATCAATTAATTGGTTCAATGTTCATTGGTCCCAAGTTACACAGTTCTTAGTATTTGGTTTCCTGTTGGCTATTGATCCCTTCAATGCTAATCAGGTCCTCATTCTTTGTTCTCTTATTAATCTTTTCTCAGACCAAGAGTCTCAGACACACCAGGAAGGATGTTCAGGCATCGATGTTCATTAATGATCGCTTATCTCTTGTGCATCCTCTAGCAGCTCCCAGTCTGTTGAGATCCCTTCCCCCTGGGTGAAGATGAACAAAACCCCTGATTATAGTTAAAAATGTTAGAAGTTCAATAATTTCCAACAGCTCTATAATGTTTATGTAATAAATATATTTCTCCCTGAGGGCAGAGGGGTTGTTTTGGGGCTCCTGGAGCTTAGACGACAGTGAAGCTGGCTGAAAGCAATCCTAGAGCTAAGGACCCTCAGTATATTGACCAGTGAGGGATTTGAGCACAAAGCTATTTTATATCTATTCTAACTAGTTCCTTTAAATTTATTTCAGTTAAACAAACAGTCTGCTTTAGAGTCTAAAAGCTGCTTTCTGATTTTGAAAACCCTTTTGATAAAGAAGAGACCTAGGCAGATGTACCTCCAGCCAGCAGAATGTCTCATTACACCCCACAGCACTGCACTGCACAGGTTTCCTGAAAGTGAGACAAGCTATAACTTCTTTTTACCTTTACCAGAAATCTGCTCTACACCAGGGTTGGGCTAGCATTGAGATAAATACTACTGGCCATGTTCAATTTCTCAGATCATAGGAACAAAGTCAAACAGTAGTTCTAGAGTGTGCCATGGCTTCTACCAGCACAACGGGAATGAAATAAAATCCACTGTTGATCAGAAAGTTTCTGAGCTTTCAGATGACTGGGCATGGGCTCAAATCCAAAGTGCTGCCGTGCAGATGTTGCAAGGGAAATGTGAGCATTTGATTAGCATGCACTGCTAAAACAGGATCATGTGACTGCAAATTCAGGCTTTTCTCGATTTTTCTACCACTGCTTCCTGTATCTTATTTTGGTACTGAGAAAGGGGTGATCAATAGCTAACTCATGTAAGCACAGTTAACTATTAGGAGACAGCAAATGTTGATTCCGACAGCAAATGTTAACTACAAAACCTAAGAAGCTGGATTCGCCCTAATCTTGTCGAGATAGAGGGGACAAGGATCATCTCAGAAACCGCTGAACCATTCCTCAAAGGATCACGCATGTCCCTGGAAGAAAGGTGAAAAGTGCATTGTGAGGGAGACTACTAGCCTTCATCAGAAAGACCCCTGAGGAAGAGGAGAAGCCTTCCTCAGTGCAACCACCAGGACACACAGCGCATGTGTGCGTGTATGCTAATGATATTAATGACTTCTGAGAAATAATTTGTATAACCACGCCTGTCCCAAGGAATATGATGAATATTCATAATTTAACCCATAATACTGTGTCATAGGGAGTACTGGTGTGTGTGTGTATTTTGAGGAGAGCTCCCCACACATACTCGGTACCGAATAAAACAAACACCCGCTTCTCTGACTCTGTCTCTGAAGTGTCTCCTGGCCCGGTTTGGGGCGAATCAACACCTGTGAGGTTTGTGCTTGTTTTTGCTTCATCTTTCTTTAAGATAGAATGTAAATATTTTTAGTTAAATTACACTGAATAATGCAATGGGATTTACATAGTTTAAGAAGAATCTCATGTTGATTTTCTTCTGCAATTGTGTTGCAGCTCACCCTCATCAGGTACAGGTTGGGGGGGGTCCTATTCCCTGGGCCCAGCCCTGATGGTTTGGCCATGGCATTTCCTGCTGTTTGTAATCAGACAACTGGCATGTTATAAGTAACCCTCAAAACTGATGGACTGAGTTTTTGCCAATTTATTTTCCTTTTCGTTGATCTGTAGTTGCTCAGAAATTACTCAGTTTTGCTGCCCAGAGAATAATCCATAACCAGGGGGGCTTAGGGAAAAAAGAAAATACCCAAACCATAAAACTTCTCTTGGGAGAAATGACAAATTATCAAGTCCTCAGTAACAGTTTCTTCGTGTTTTGGAAAGAAGTTTTATAGTGGTGGTGGTGATAAGGAATCCTAATTTCTTCTATTTGTGCTATTCAATATGCTAAGTAGACATAAGCATATGAATTTGAGATGATGATTAAGAGCTTTTCTGGGTTTTTTTTTTAATTGAAAGTGACATTTTTCAAAAAAGAACAATTCAGTGTTAAATAAAAAGTATAGGCTGTAAAACAAAAACAGTCATAATTTTAATAAGCTGGAAGGGAATTGATTTTCCGTTGAACTCTTGAAAGCTGACTCTGTGAAGTTTTTCATACAGTGAAGAAAAATGTATTGTTACAAGAAGCTTTTTTCTGTTTCTCTTTTTTAAGGGTTTTTTTTCCCTATCTTTGCAGAGAGGAGAAGAGAATATTGTTTCTATGCAGAAGGTATTATCCATGGTTCAAAGTTTTGATAATCCACAAGGTTACCCTATGCAGAAATTTAGATTACTTTTTTGCCTTTTTTTTTTTTTTTTCATCACATGTAGTCTTCCTGCTATCCAAAATAATCTCTGATGCATCTTCATCTTTTCAAGCCCAGTATTTCCAATGGGCCTTCTCCATATACTCTATTGCTTTTTATTATCACCCTTACTAAATCAGGCCACTGCTATTGTGCTTTCTCCAACGACTGCATTTACATTTCTTTGTTCCCATCAATGGAAATTAGTTTGCAGCTAGTGTTAACATGCAGATTTAGAACTATCCTCATTAGACTTGAAATGGGAGATAATTTTTTTCCTGTCCTCAAGTTACCCAACAAAGCAGGTGATTTCATGGCTAATGTCTCAAGACTTTCAGCCAAGATTCAGGGCCTCTTTAAGCAACCTGCTCATTGGCTTTATCTATTACAAACCTGTCTTGGTGGATCAAGTTTAAAAAGTCTTGTGATTATACTGCATGTGATACAGTGGAGTTCATTAAATTTTACTAATTGTTTTTATATGCTTTCTGTGAGTCTTCTGGTGTGGGCTGCTCTGTCTGTAAGATTGAATCCATGGAGCTCCCAGGGCCAAGGTGTGCTTTGCTGACCTTACGGGGCTCCCTGTGCACCAGCCCCGGGTGAGACACAGCAGAGCCTGTGGTGTGGTGGGAGAGCTTTTGGAAAGTTTGGGCAGCTGGAGGTGCAGACTGCTTGGAAATGGAGGGAACAGATGCCAGCTGGGTTTGGACTGAGGGCAGGAGCTGTCCGGGCTGGAGGTCAGGCTGGGGAGCCACATTCTGACCAAAGCTCTGGTGCCTTCTGCAGGTTATTGCAGACTGTGCTGTGTGCCCAGTTCTGCAGTAAAAAGAAACTGGTGCCGTGAGAAGACATATGCGTATCTTTATAACTATTCCTTGTTGGTTTTTTTTTTTTTTTTTAACTTTTAACCTAATTTTCTTATGACATTTTCTCCCAGGGGATGTGACCATGTTGTAAGTGACTGCAATAGAGTACCAGTTAGAGCCTTTCAGACCACCTGAGACTTCTTCACCCTTACTAACCACTGTTTTATTTCTACTGTTGTGGAGACCCAGACCGTGGAGCACGAGGCTGTAGGCCCCTCTTGCTGCCCCTCAACAGACTTTGCATGCAAAGTTCTCTTCACCCTTTCCCCAGGTTGCTGCAGGACTGCTGCATTGCGGTCTCGCTGCAGGCAGGGGTGCAGGACTGGGTGCATGCTTCCCTTCACATGCTGCCCTGAGCTTCATGGTCATGCAGGGGACAGCAAGCACTGACTTCCCTTCCTGCCCCTTGGGATAAGGGGAAGAGGCAGTTCAGGGGAAAAGAATGGAAAATACACTGGGAAACAATCCTACAGTCACTGGGAAAGGGCACTCTGTGGCACTTGCAGAACACATCCAATGTCACCTTAAAATTAGATGTGAGTGGTTGTCACTTCCTTTTTGTTAAATTTTTTTCCTCCTTTTTCCTAGACCCTGCCCGATGGTTTTAGGTGTATCAGAGAGGTAAAATTTAAACCAGTTTCACTTTATCGGTTGCATTTTTTTTGTACTAAAGGTTTCTTAACCTAGAAAATAGCTTTCCCCCAGCTGAGTTTATTCCCATAGAAATAGAAGGAAACAGAAAGAAAATGCCCCAGTTCTGGGTAAGCTGCAGCAGCCCAGTCCCCTCCCAGGAAGGAAGCTCCAACTTCTGACCTCTGAGGACCTCTGAGTCCTCCTGTGTGTGGTGTTTTATCACACAAAGGGCTTAGTCAAGTGCTTCCCAGTTCACCTGAAGTTCTTAGATGGTATGACTGTGAATTTTTTGAAAATCATCAGAGGGAAGTGATGTTCTAATCTTTCTAGTGAGGAGGTTTTTTGGTTTTTTCTTTTATTTTTAAATTCAGCTCTGAACAGCTCCTTGGAGGAAAGCCCTTGTCCCAAAAGCACATTTTCTGTAGCATCCCCATGGAAAAGCAGCAAAGCACCAAGCAAGCTCTCAGGGGTTTTCCACCTGTTTTCACAAGTTGTTTGCCCTATAAATGCTGGTACAGAATGTGTGGGAATGTGCAAGGAAGTTTGAAAAGAAGTGCTGTCCTGGGTAAGGCCAGTGCACTGGAAGGACACATTGCAGTCTCCTCCTCTGGGAATGGCCACAGCAAAAGCAGTTCTAATGACAGGTGACCTTCATTCAGTGTCTGCAGAAACATCTGAATTCAAATTTGATATTGCATCTTTCATGCTCAATCCATTGTACCTGATCTTAGCTGTGTGCCAGAAAGACATTTGGGAGGTACCTCGAAATTCCTGTGGCTCCTTTTTTGGAGAATAATGTTGGTTTTGCATCCCTGCGTACAACTGTGAAACTAATTAGAGGAGTATAGAGGCAGAGGACAGTATTTATACATTGTGCATAGATCATTGTAAGGATTAGGAAGAAATATAAAAAAATTCTATGTTTTAGTAATTATATTTATTATTATTAGCTATTTTTGTCTTGGAATTTTATATGCTGTTGGGTTTTCATGAATCTTCTCTCAGCAAGTGGTGGCGTTGCAGGTTCACACAGGCAGAACAACCATGCTAAGCTTGGCTGTTGGAGTAATGAATTTGATGTTGCTAGTTTAGTGGTGAAAATCACAGAATCACAGAATGTTCTGAGTTGGAAGGGACCCACAAGGACCACCAAATCCAACTCAAATTAGACCTGAGTAATAAAATCTTATCAGAAAAAAGGGAGTGAATAAGGTGACACCACTCTCTTTTTGGTTTATTGTCTGGAGAGAGTCCCTTTGGTTTGGAAACTGATCTCTCCAGCCAGGCAGTATAATAATAAGAAATATTTTTATTAATAATAATAAAGGGTGTTCAGCTTTAATTGTGTTTAATATTTGATACATCAGTAGGCACCTCTGTGCCATTTTTTAACTGCTATTTGCCACGAGCAGATTTTCCTTGCCCCTTTTTTGGGATGACAGCTGAGTCTGAGCTGCTGCTTCTGGCCCTGCCGGGCTGCAGGCCGTGCGGGATTTGCCGGCCAGGGCCAGTCCCCGGCGGGGCAGCGCCCGGGGGAGCGCAGCGCTCAGCACAGGAGCGAGCTGCCGGGCGGCGCAGCCGGGACCGGGCGGCGCAGCCGGGACCCGGCAGCTCTGGGCTCCAACGACATCCCAACGCCGCTCCTCCCGCAGTTCTCGCCCAACTCCTGCCCCACAGCTTCCTGCCCTAATGAGCACTTTGGGACTCAGGCCTTGCGTTATTTCTCTTCATGGAATTTCCAAACATTTGCAATTGATTTCCCACAGGCGAGACCTATTTCCTGCGAGACCTGCCCAAGAGCACATTCTGTCTGGAGATTAATTTCAAGTATACTGTGGGTAAACTAGGGGTAATTTTTTCTTCAGGTCCTTGCTCCTAAAATATAGCTAATTTTTTTTTAATAAAAGCAAGATACAGTCTAATAATTCTTGCACATAATTTAATCCCCTTCAGCTGTATTTGTAAAATTACCCATTTCATCTAACGCCTGTCAGCTTTACAATTAACGCTGGGCATATTAGCTGCACTTTACATCTTGACTTTTTTCCTTAACAAAAAGTGAATTTATTATAAGCAACTTGTTTTTAAAGTCCTCCCATGAGCCATGGAGACTGGTGTTCTGCGGTTTCACTTTGCAGCCTTTGGATGCAGGGGACAGGGTCATTTGCATTTTTATTAAATCATTGTTTACACCCTTTAAACTGTGTTTTAGGCTCTGGATTGTCCTTGGCCAGCCCAAGGACGTGTATGAGGCTTCACTATTGCTTATTTGGCAGGCACGTGGGTTGGAATTGCTGCAGGATGGCACCTGAGAAAGGTGTTTGGTGCTGTTTGATGCTTATTTCCCAAGCGAGTTTGGCCCGGCAAACCCAGCCCTGAGCAAGGTCTGTGGGTGCAGGGGCAGCTGCCAGTGCCAGGGAGGATGGGCAGGCTGCTCAAACCCAGAGCTGAGGCAGTGACTGAGGAATAACACACAATTGTTTTATAGGACACAAATACGCTTTGGATTAGTGGAAAGTGTCCCTGCCCGTGGCAGGAGGTTGGAACTGGATGCTCTTTGAGGTCCAAACCGTTGTGTGAAGTGCAGGGTCATGTGCGGGCACTCTGAGTATGGAACTTCCCAAATTGTAAAGATAACAAAAGGTAAAATGGGAACAAATATGAAAGGATGAATAAAGCAAGCCTCGTTAAGCAATTTCTAGAGTGTATTCTGTTAAAATATCGATTTGCCTTCAGGAAAATTCACTCTGCTCTTGAGCAAGGAGCAGTGAAATTAAATACAGTCTCTTTCATTAGCAACAGTCTAAAATATGCATGTACATGCAAGTATGTAAAGATTTTTTTTTTTTTTTTGTAAAGTGAAGTCACTGTTTGGTTTTCATTATATAAGGAAATGTGCATATTCTATGGGCTAAGCAAATACAGATGCTATTTTGCGCAAAAATACAAATCTAAGTGATGGTTTTAACCCAGGCTTACATTGGAGTAAGATTACCACAGGTGATTCTACCAGACCCAGACCTCATACCCTGCTATTAAAGCAGCCACAAAAATATGGGCAGAAATAAATCCTAACTCTGGAAATGTTACATCCCATTCTTCCATTTTTAAACACATTGTAAGGAAAACAGCTAAGACAATGTTCTGTATCGGCTAAACAATCTTCTGCCTAGGACACAACTCACTGCAGCCATCTGGCGTGGAAGGGATACATCCTGGAATGATTTCAACAAGTGTTGGAACTAAAAAGAGAAAAAGAATGAATTATCATTTATCAGTACCTGTAAGCAGAAGAAAACTTCTGCATAACTTACTGCTTCCCCATATTTAGTGAGCACAGATAACTGAACAAAACAAAACAAAACAAAACAAACAAAAAAAAAAAAAAAAAAGGGAAAGAAAAAAACCCCCAAACCATGCTTTGAGATCCAGAATGATAAATTGGGACCTTTTTACTCAGGTTCAAGCTCTCACTAAGCAGCTGGATAGTGCCCAGCCCCTGGATTGTGTGTCTCCATCAGCAGGGCAGGGATGACCTTCCAGCTCAGAAAGGATAGGGATGCTGTAAGCACCAGGCAGGTCACAGGTGTCACTGAGCAGGGGAGGTGACAACACTCACCCCTCGCCGTGGGTGCAGTCAGTCCCGAGGTCTGTTCATGCACTTGTGAATTGAAGGAGAAGAAAATTAACTTTAAACCAACAGCAAGGTTGTTTCCTTCACTCAAATCTCTTCAGGTGTTCAGCAAACTGTAAACAAGGCAAAACTGAGGAATAATATGGTATTAAATTAAAGATTTTAACATTATTCCTATAAAAAGTTTGAATTTGCATGTGTTTATGTATATACACTTTTGCTTGCACTCACCATCCTACAGTGAGCTTCAGTTTAATAAAACTGTAGTGGTTATAAATGCAAGAGCTCATATTTCACACAGTGACATGTCTGAAGAGCTGGAGGGACTGAGCCAGCATGATAATGAAAATGTAAATAAAAGGAAATACAATACCCATGATAAAAAGTGAGGGCAGAGGAGGAAGTGCCAATCTCCTGTTTTGCCACTGAGATTTCTGTGGTTAGTTTATAGGTTATAGGGCATGGAAGAAAAAGGTTGAATGAAAACAGCTGACTTGAGAGCAAGCACTGAAAGGAAAGAAATAATGAAAAAAAATCTTTGTGGAGGGTGAGGACTAATGAGTTGGGAGCAATCAGTTTGCACGGAAGAGCAGTTTGTGCCCTCAGGTCTGGCTTCAGGTCGCTCCTGCTCTGCGCTGTGCCCACTGCAGCCTTGGCCAGGGCAGGAGGAAGGATGAACAGGGATGTTGCTGAAGGAAAACCTTCGAATATGGGATGACAGCTGTGTGTTAAATGTGGTGAGCATGAGGGAGGGGTGTTTGATCTGTGAGGCCTATTAATGTGAAGCTGTTTACTCCTAAAAGAAGTTTTATCATGAAACATGGAAAATAGCTCTTTGTTGGCAAGTGATGGACAAAATAACCTAACAGGTGTTTGTTGTATTAATTTTCTGTGGTGATGTTCCAAAAAATGCCCAGGACTGCTCTGCTGTACTGGGGCATGTTCCTGAGGGAACAGCTTCTGCCATTCTTGAGTTTGTTCACTGGAAAATGATTGGTCTGGTGACAATTTAAATGGAGGTGGAAAAGTAAATGGCAAATAAAATACCCATAAAAATTAGTCACATCAAAATGCCTTTGCAAAGAGTAAGACTTTTCTCAGCTGAATCTTTCCTGCCTCTGTGGAAACCATAAGAACCTCCACATTGTAGGGCCATAAGTAAAACCAAGTGTGAGAGTGTTCCAACAGACTAGTTTCCCCCATCAGCCTCACCCTGTAGGCTGCATAGATAATTCTTTTTTATCCCACTCTCTCTGTTAAATCATATTACAGGATATAAAGAGTAGTTAGCCAGTATCTCACACTAACAGTTTACACTGACTGAAATTGTAAAGAACTTTAGGGCAACTCAAGCAACAGGAAATGTGGGTGAAAAGCTGAGTATGTTCAGCTGGTTTAAGAGCAGAGAAAGGCTCCAAGCCCTACTTGCATGGCAGAAAAACAAACTGCCAAGGGCCTGTGTAAACTGCTCATGGCATTGGGCACAGCGGGAATGTATAGGAGGGGAGCCAGGTCATGTGCATTTGTTAAGGAAAAGGTTTATGTGATTTATGGTTGACCAGAGGTAACTAGAAAGATATTTCCTGTGCAATGTATAGATTAGTGATGGGTCTCCCTAACCTGGCTCCCTTTTAAATGGATGTTCTCTCCTTTTTTCAACCACTCATTTCTCTTCCCTCATTTTAAAGAATTTCTTCCCCATACTTTTCTCTCTTTACAGCTTCTGCATTCCTTCATTTTGTGGCATTAATTCTCTTGAAAAGAGAATGGCTTTTCCCCCTTATTTCACATTACTTTTTCTTTTCCCTGTAGCAGACATCCTTTTTCATCTCCTTTCTTCTAACATGAGCTGTGATTTCTAGACTTTTCATTTTCCCTTTGTGTGGGGAAGGTGTGTCCTTCAGGCTGCTTTTGACCACTTGCCAGCCTTCAGTCCCTTTCTCTGCACCATCAACAGCTGATACTCTGCTCCTGTCCCACTCTGTTATAACCTCTCACCTTTATTCCCCTGCTGTGCAAGGGACCTTCAGAACAGTATTTAGGAATGCATTTTATCTGTTCAAAGCCTACAAATGCTGACTGTGGTGATGCAGATGTGGTGGATTGAGAGGATGACTGAATTCACCGATATTTTGAGCCGATTTCTTAATACTGACGAAATGAACCAGTGTTAATTAACCATTAGCACTTACTGACATGTGCCCTCCCTTAATAACATTCAATTTAATATATGTATATGTATGTATATATATGTATGTGTGTATATATGTATCTCTGAAGAATAAATTAACTTATGAAAATACAGTTTTGGGCCAGTCTGTTCTTTCACTGAGCCAGTCTGCTCTGAATTCATGCCTTTCCTCTATTCAGAGTGACTTTATTTCATTGCAAATTTCTATTTAACTTGTTGTCTTACAGCAGAAATTACTATATTATCCTTGAGCCAAATAACCTAAAATGTTTTTACAAGGCATTGACAATAAAGGCAGTGTTGCTTTTATGCCAAGCAGCTTTTGGATGTGGGTTGGATTTTCATGTCAGCTGAAGGCTGGATCTGGTCCTTGAAGTTTAGAGAATCTCAAACTGACAGACATTAAGTATCTATATATTTGGCATCACATACACTGCTGGAGCATGGACTTAACAGGGGAAAACATTCATCAAAAATGAAAGTGAGGTTATGGTAATACAGGGTGTGACAGATCCCTGGTATTTTTCCTCCTTGTAGAAGAACACTCTCTTGAATAAAATGCATATAAGTGTTTTTCATTTTCTATCTTTACCCAAAAAATCCATGCAAATTCAGGCTGAACTCATTCCAGATTCTGCAACTCTGGACAAAATTTGAATTTCTCCTAGGACTAAAGTGACCTTCAATATCTCTAGAGCAAACTTTTTGGTTAGCACATGGAAGAGTTTTACCTCACTGTTTACCCTCAGTATAATGTCGTTGTCTAATATGCCTGAACATGTCTGCTCTCTCAGGTATATTTGCACAGCTTTCTTTAACTCCAGTTCTTTGAAAGTGCTGTTCCTCCATGCTGTTTCGATATTTATGTATGAAATGTCTGCGGTTGCCTTTTGGAGCAATGTGTGTGCGCTGCCCTTCTGCTCTCACTACCACTTTGGCTTTGTGAATGGGCAGCTAATTGGCAGCCCAGTAAGAAATGTGAGCTATTGCTTTACTCCTGTGGCTTTTATTTTGCTTTCAAGAGGTTGAAAACAGTTACAAGATCAGTTCTGTTGGTGGTTTCTTTTTGATCTGTTGCTCTTGAAATCCAGTCTGTCCTATCTATCATGTTAAAAGAGCAAAGGTAATCACCAAAATAAATATTTTCTTGTCTTCTCTTTCAGATAAAATTGAAGATGAATTAGAAATGACTACAGTGTGCCATAGACCCGAGGGACTGGAACAGCTTGAAGCACAAACCAATTTCACTAAAAGAGAACTTCAAGTTCTTTACAGAGGATTTAAAAATGTAAGAACAGTACTGCAGTGAATAGTCTAGTATGTATGTCCCCACCAGCCTCAACTGCTCAGCTCGATTTCCCACTATTCCCCTGCTAAACATTAGTAGTTTTGTATCTCTCTTACCACAGCAAAATGAGCACAATCTGCCTCTCCATCAAATATTTATGACACTGCAATCTGCCTAAAACTGGGTTTGGATGAATATTCAGCAGCTAATGGTCTCATTAAACTTGTTCCCCAAATGTCAGCAAGCACACTTCGATTTCCTCAGTTGTGCCAGTACTTGAAGATAACCTGAAAATGTTTTTATGGCTACTAATTTAAAGCTTGTTGTCATCTCCTTATGTTCAAATATAAGTGATACTGTTCGCTCATGGTTAGCTGCCCAGGAGATTTTATCCCTTCTCTAGCTGCAGAAATCTTGCTCTTGTAGTAGGATCTCAGGGAGAGCACTTTAGGACTTTAGGGTCCTGTGTAAGTAGGGAATAAGGCTGGAGTGGCGGGAGCCAAAGAGAAATGAAAAGTTAAATGTGTATTAAAACTGAGGAGAGAGAGGTTTCAGATTTCTGGGAAAGCAGGCAATAATGCCAGCTGACACGACTGGGTGTGCAGAACAGCTCCTTGCGCATCCTTGTGAGCCACCATTCCAGCCAGGCTCCCTGGGAGCAGGGAGGCTGCAGCTCCTGAGCCTCAGCCTGACTCTGCTGCCGCCCAGGGGCTCCTCACAATAAGGAGAAATGGACGGGGAACATTGAGGCTACATGGAGCAGATGCTTTGTGGACCTTGAAGAATGAGTACTCATTACATGTTTGCCTGAGGGTCAGGATTTAGTCACCCAGGTGGTTTGTGCCGGCTGATGTTTTAATGATGATTAACAGGTCAGAATTGAGCTGGCTCAATAAACACAGAGTGGTTTTTAAGTTGTCCTGCAGGACAGCTCCAGCATTCAATGACCATCACGGCAAAGTGCTGACATTTCTCAGAAAGTCAAGTCTATTGCATAAAAACTTGTCAAAAGAAAGCTGAGCTACCTTAAATACAGGCAGTACTGAGGGAACCTGCTGGACTTTGAGAAGGGCCTTTTTTTTTTGACAGATTTTTGAAATTTGATCAAATCACATTTCCAGTGTGCATCTGACTTTTCCAAGGAGTCTGGTGGTTTCACCCTTTATTTCACGGCTCACCTAAGTGGGCCAAGCACAGCTCAGCTTTCTGTATTTTCGTTTGGTGCACGTGGCATATTTGTGCAGCCTTTGCTGCACGTAGGAGGTCATTTCACGTGTGAAGTTTTCTAACTGAACACTGATATCTCTTCATGCTTTCGGCAGCCAGCAGGAAATCATACGGCTTTTGAGACAGAACTTGGCCGGTTAACACCCAGATAGGACATGACTGCCTACAGCAGGAGATTAAGCCCAGTTTTGCTAAGATCTCTACAGAGCCTTCTGTTCACTCTCAGGTGGGAATCCTGTGTGGGAGAGCTCTGCTCCTTGCTGGGAGGATTTGCAGATGCAGATGCAAACCGGTGAGAGAGACTTGGACCACTCTCAGCACACAGGACATTCACTTCTTGCCCTTCCCAATTTTGCTATCACTTTGCACTCCTCGCAGGGCAAGAGTGGCAGACAAGTGCATTTAACTTGTGACCTAAACCTAGGATGTCACTGAAGGTCTTGCTGTTAATTGGCAGTGCTGGCAAGCTCTTGGTTTATATCTGGATATTAGGACAAAACAGGCTGTTTTAATCCAGCTGATCTCCACACAACACACACAAAGTTTTATATCTAAGGTTTAAATTGACATGGAAGTGCAGCTTTAACATTGGTAGCCTGCATGGTTTCAGTGGGATGAGTAATTATGCATAGGAGGCAAACTGGCTCAGCTGTTACCATATTTGCTATTGTACCACACCGTCTGTTCTTTGGGATGATGATACAGTGCCATCTGGAGATTCAAAATCCCTGTGGGAATATAGTCATTTTCCTCTCTGGCTTGTACTTACTGCTTGCTCTCAGTGATTGCACAGATCCTATTTAATCACAAGGCAACACCTGGATAATCACAGAGCCATCTGCAGGAACTTGTATTGGGCACAGAGAGATTGAGTCCTGGCTGCAGAGGATTTGGTGTGCAGGAGGAGGGATGGTGTTCCACCAAAGGCAGCTCAGCACAGCCTGGGATGGCCTCTGGACTAGTGCTCTGTCTGACCAGTGTCCTAATTCTCAGTACCTTTAAATTGTTCTTTCTTTGTCTCTGAATTCTGTTCCCCCACTCCCTCCAAATCGTCTCAGTCTTTACCAAGTGTGTCACTGGTCTGTTCTGGTGTTTATGCACCAGACTGATGGAGGCTGCCAGTAAATTAATCTCCAGAGAAGAAGAGCACACTAACTAGGCCTGTATTATTGCTGCCTGGCCAAATCCCCTCACTTTGCCTTCATCTTGCTTTTCCAGTTGTGAAAGGGTGCCACCCTCCAGCATCTCCTGGTTCCAGGACAACATTTCACATTTACCTTAGCAGTTGCCTCTGCTTGCAGGATTCTGCATTATGTGAATGGTCTCATTTGCACCTCAGAGTTGGTACAGACTGGAGCCAGACTAACGTGAGGTGTTTGGTCCAATCTCTTTGGTTGGGATTCTACAAAAGCAAAGAAACAGGCAAACCCAGCAGAGCCTCTGGTGGGTCTTGCCTTGGCACAGCTTAACGAAAGAAAATGTGATACCTTCTGTCTACAGAAACACCAGAATTGTTTGAGCTAAACAGCAATAATGGCACAGGAACAAAATGGCCATGAATAGGCACAGGCTGGAATTAGAAGAAAGTTTCTGCTCCCCAGAGGAGTAAAGTTTGGTGAGCAGTTAAGAAAGTATTTTTATGATGAAAATTGATAAATGGATGTCTCATGAAGTGACCAACAATACAGAGATTTGAGATTGGTAATTCAGGATCTTCCATTTAGGCCATGTTTCTAATGGCTTACATTCTTTGGAATTGACTACATGGATTTTAAAGAACTGGGGGTTTTGTGGGATTTTTTTGCTCAGTTGTGGGGGGGGTGGTTTGTGCTATTAGGGGAAATACTTGGTAGCTGCAATGGATAATTTCTTAATACTAAATCAGGAAACAGACAACCCAAATAACTGAGGGGCTCCTGGAGACATCCTTACATTGCTTTAGTGTGAGCATTTTAGCAAATCAATAACCAAGTGTAGTATGAGATGTACTTCTAACAAAGCAGGATTATGGAGATTAAAGTGAGCAGTACAAGCAAGGGAGAAATGTTCTGATACTTTAATAATCCCCAAACATCCCCAAAGTGGGAGAACACAGAGCAACAAAATACATGGGATGTCTGAGTGCTTAGAGATGCAAATCTGGATTGTGGATTTGTCTGTGGTCAGCTAACTTACTACCTCTAGTTTAGCAAAATGTGACCCCTGAGTACTCGTCCTCATTTTCTGGCCAGCTGAACTGAGGAGGGTCCTGCAGACAGATTGGGCTCAGCTCCCCTGTGGTCCCTGCATCTCTGCTTTGCATATCTCTGAAAGCAATCAGTGAAGTTTATTTCTGATTCTAGCAGAAGAAAAATGCAACTCCTGTTTTATTTGCCGTTTGGTTTTGTGGGTTAGTGTGTTTGGTTTTTATGTGGATTCAGCTCCTTTGTGGTTTAGTGATTTAAAAGCAGCAGGAGAGGGTAAGTTCAGATGCATAGCTCATGCTGCCAGAGCTTGACAGCCAGCCCTCGGAAAATGAGGGGTTTGTTCTGTGCTTGACAACAATACAAAAAAAATGTTTATTGTTTGAGATTTTTAAAGAATTCATGGTTAAGGAAATGAGAGGTGTTAACCTAAAACGCTGCTATCAAAGGAAAGCCTTATGAATACTACAGTGAAGGACTGTGCTTTTTCTTACTGACAAAACCTTTTTCTCGAATGAGTGAACCTTTATTAACTTCAGTGGAATTTAAACTGACATTAAGCTTACCTGCTCTGTTTCACAAGAGAGATTTCTTTCAAGTAAGCAGAATTAAATAATACTATAGCACTAATGAGGCCTCTTGAGCATTATTTGGCTCTTATAATACAAAAACTGTGATCAATTAACTGCAAATGAATTGGTAGTAGCATATGTGTCTGAAAGCAATCCAGTTATAGAGAGCTAAATGGGCTGATCAATGTCAGCGCTGCCTCTCCCCAGCACTCCTAGGGCTGTGATACAAACTTTCATTTGGCCTCCAGATGGAGCATCAGAAGCAATAAGGATCATGTGGAAATTCAGAAAATTTAGCAGGCCCAGTGGCTAAAACTGCCAGGATATCCCTTGCCCCTATGAGGGAGCACAGGCAGCAGTAGCAGCAGCCACATGCCTATCCTGGTAAAAAATAAAGAGGGAAGGGATCCCAGGGGCTCTGCAATTGTGGGAAGCATAGAGAAAAGAATGATCAGTCCCTCATCTGCAAACCATCTTTCAGCATGTGCAGTTGTGGTTCTTAGAGAATATAATTGTTGTGTTATCAAGAGGAAAGAAGGAAATGCATCTCGGTGTGTCTGGCCAGTAGCACTGTGCTTTAAAGGTTGGGCAAATTGTGCTAGGCTTGGTTTTAAAAAGTGTGACAGTTTGGTGAAATACTCTGCAAGGACCCTGTGTGATCTTGTAGCAACAGCACTTCAGTGGTCAAGGAGAACACTTCTACCCAAGAATGGCTGTGGATATGATACTTGGTGTGATCAATGATTAAAAGATAACATAAATAAATATCAGATTATTTTTTTAATGTATGTTAGCTTACAAGCTTCAGAAAACATGAACGTTTGCAAAATACTTGGGAGAATCTCTTATGGTAGCTGTTAGCTTCTATTTAATTATTCTTCCTTTGATGATTTCTACTTTACAGATGAAAAAGTAACCACTTTTCTCATTATAAGGAAACCAGACAGTGGATGTTTTATGGGGAGCTTTGGAACAGTTTGAAAATACTCATCTAGCCAGGAACCTTGCAACCTACAAAATGACAAGTGGCACATGGAAAAATTGTCAGATCAACTGCTCACTCTCTCTAAACAGCAGTGGAGGACTATCAGGCACAGTAATAGGAGTCGGGTTACAAGAATGGAAGCTGGGGATTCCTTGTGCAAAGGGTTATATCCTGTGAAGTTCCCTGCTGAAGGATCTGTGTTAAAGTGAGGCAGGAGTCACAGTATGACACAGAGAGAGGGATGCATGGAGTGAGTATAGTGACAGGAACAGAGGAACTTTCTTGATCCCAAATATGCCCTTCAGCTCAATATAAGCACCAAGCCAAGCTATACTGCCAGTTTTGTGAGTTCTGTGAGAGCGAGTTAGCCTGCTCAGATAATCCATCTCTCGCATGTCCTACCAGCAGGGACAGTGCTCGTGCTCCCTCCTCCCTCCCTGATGGGAGGTTGGGGAATTAAATGGCTGAGTGGGGTCAGTGCTGCAGCAGGGCACCGACCCCAGCGGTCTCTTGGTCAGTGGCTCTGAACGTGGGAGGAAGCTGACTTTTGTGTGTCTGTAGTTCTGTGCTCTGTAAAAAAGACTCAGTGGTTATTTTATTGGTTTGCTCTGGTTTAGTTTTCAAAATTGGTTGATAGGAAAACTTGAGGAATAGTGCCATCAACTGGGAAATATTTTCTATAACTGAAAACATCACATGGTTAGTGCCCAAGGCTCTGTAATGTGTGTTATAGCAGCACTGAGCTGGTGGGGGTTGCTTATTATTAAGGTTTGTTTGTAAGGACTTATTAGTGAACTGTAAGTCACCTCTGTGGATCTGGAGTCAGGCTTCTGGCCACAGTCTGCTGCTGAGGATGAATAGATTCATACCTGTGAAGGCATTAGAGAGGGAGGCGTTAACTGGCATGAACATTATTTGTAATTCTTAGATGAAAGCTTTGTATGACAGAAGGCATGAGCTGCCTTTCTAGATCATTCTATAAAACAGCAATGAAACTGCTGAAAACGCAGTTAGAAATGTTAATAATGGTGAACCAACTTTGTGAGATACTTAAGATGAAATTGCAGCCTGAATGACTTAAATTTCTCCAGCTGCACAGCCTGTGCATGCAGAGCTCTGTGAGAACAGGAAGGTGATTTGTTTCATTGCTCTCTTCAGGCTTTGTAGAGTTTTGCAAATGAATCTTTACAAAGCTGGGATTTTCTTGATTCTTTTTCTCTCTTTTTTGTTTTCCAAAAGGAATGTCCTAGTGGGGTTGTTAATGAAGAAACATTCAAACAGATCTATGCACAGTTTTTTCCTCATGGAGGTAAGTGGAGTGCTTTGTGCCTGTCAGGGTTCTTGAAGCTTTAACATTTCCTACTGCCAGCTGGCTGCAAAACTGTTGCAGATCATCTGTGCAAGAAATGAGAATTGAGCTGAAGCTTCGAGGGGTTTTAGATAGAAATACGAACATCAAGGTAAAAAAAATTTTAGGCCCTTTGAAGAGTTATTTCACATAGAAAAACCCCACTAAAGATTGCCCCTCAATGTCAGCTCTTTATTCCCCAAGTGCAAAATAGAAACTGGGGGTTGATGCTTTGCTCTGTACTCACATCCTGTTGGCAGAAAGTGAAATGGCTTTCCCTCAGTGAGTCTTTGCTTCCCTGCTGTTGGACTGCTGGGCATGTAGTGTCTAGCACAGGAGGGTCCCAGACTTCTTTTTGACCTGAACATTAATCAAAACCTCTTCAAAATTCTTAAAGCAGTTTTTAGTTGATAAGGAACTCCTAGCTACCTGAAATGATAATTTTT
Organism: Daphoenositta chrysoptera; assembly: GCA_013397915.1. Taxonomy (NCBI): domain Eukaryota; kingdom Metazoa; phylum Chordata; class Aves; order Passeriformes; genus Daphoenositta; species Daphoenositta chrysoptera. Next base: position 171,027 of record VZRO01007912.1, read on the forward strand.
GGTGTTTATGTGACTAAGACAGGGTCATGTCATGGATGGGCATATTAAAGTATTGTATTAAGTCTCTCAAATAATACATGTTCTTGCCTTTTAAAAACATGAGGAATCTATATATTCTTTTAACTGGATATGTTCTGTGGGGATACTGTTCTCAAATTGAAAGAAATGAGTCATTGGTTTAAGTGGCTTTTTAGCAAAAGATTAAGTATTTGAGGCTTTCAAAAATATCCCACTCTGAATGCACTCTTTGGGAAATGATGACTGACCTTTCTGCAAGAGTGTATGTGTGCATGTGCATTTACTTAAAGAAGGTCATTAACAAGTGTTTTTTCAACTAAATGTCAAGATAAAACACATTATGCTTATGTTTTACAACCTGTGTGACCTCAAAGATGTACACCTATAAAAAGTTTGCATTAAATTTCAGTATGAACTTGATGATTTCCTGTTGTGATTGCTTTTAGTTTTGTTACAAAATGCAACCAGACCATTTATGTATTTGTTTACTTATTTATTTATTTATTTATTGCAAAAATTAAGTATTTATAATTTTTATGTATTCCTGTATGTGGTTTTTGTTTCCAACCTGGGTTCCAGTAAGTCCAAGGAACTCCAGGTACCCCAATGAACTCCTTTAAGTGACACAGCTCAGGTGACTCCTTCCTTCCCATGTGTAAACACCAGTAGGTACAGAAGCTTCACTTTTTCATGGATAGATAACTTTTTTCCACTCTACTGAGGTTTTCAAAGACTTGCCTTTCCTTTTTCTGTGTGTTCCATTCCCATGAGATGTGTTTCTCCCTTGGTTAATGATGGTGGAAATACAACCATGCTTAGTAGTACATTGGGTCAAGAGCAGATGGATTTTGTATTTTACATTGTTTTTTTTCACTTGGTTTCCAAACTATTTGTACAGCCTTAGTGTCATAAATCCTCAGAGATTCTTACACTTTTATGGTTCTCTTTACAGATAAACTTGTACAACCTAGAGGTGATAATGTGGCTCTGAATTGTAAAGATCTTGGGCAAAGTTGTCGCAGGCTTGTGTTATTTTTGTTAGGGCTCCTATCCTTGGCAAGTTTGAGTTTTGCTGATCTGTTGTCAAGTGATACAGATGATCCAAGTATTTCTTAATGTACATGGAATAAGACCTCTTAGCTTAATCTTTAATTCATTGTTTAGTTTAGCTTAAGAGGAGCTTTTAGTAGGACTGTGCCCATACGTAATGTTATGGTTTTCTTTTGGAGCTATTTTATTTTAGAATCTTTCTCTTAAAAACGTAGTGCACAATGTTTTTTTCCCTGAAGTCCAGTGTATTTTATCCTTATGAATGACAGTAACTTCAGTATTTAATTTTTCTGCACACTCTTACACTTTCTTGGATTTGAATAATGTAAGAGATCAAAGCAAGGAGATGCTGGGTCATTCCACCTGGGCAGAACAGGCATGAGGCTTCACCTGGGTTCCATGCATTGAGTGTGGAGACTGAGGCTTGACTGATGCTGTGTGCCAGAGATAAAGAATAGAGGAGACAGGAAGTGCGTGGATGCTCAATACAACAGCAGTGAGATAATCAGGGACTTTAATGTCAGTTATTTCCATCCTGTAAAACTGAGCTTTAGTAATACAGAGAGCAGAGTGAATTGCCTCCAGAGCAGACAAAAGGCCACTTAAAGTTGCACACCTGTTGGATATTTTTTCTGCATACCATTACTGTTATTCCTAGCTAACAGCCATTGTTCATGGGGTTATAGAGACTGTTCTCAATAGAAAAGGTTCTCTAAAACCAGCAGTTTAAGATTCAAAAGAAAGAAAATATGCCTCTAGCTGAGATTGCTCTTCAGCAGTCATGGGTCAAACTCAAGTAACTGCAGCAAGACCTTTCTGAAGCTGGGCATTCCCTGGGTGGTCTCTGCTGTGTCTCCCACAAAACACAAAGGTAGAGAAAGGATGCTGCAGTCTGCAGTCACTCTTTGGTATTTTTGCTGTTTCCCACCATTTGAACCAGAGACACTCTGAGATGGTTGGGGATTTTCTGCTCATTCTTTCAGTAGTGCTCCAAAATCCAAATAGTTTCTACTGTAATAAAAGCTTTTGCATTTCAAGGCTGTTTTAAGGGAGGGTGTCAGGATTTTGCAAGTCCACGTTAACATTTACTGGTTCATAGAATACCTGGCAATGCTTCAGGGTTGAGTTATATGCAGAAGGAAAATAAGTTCATGACTTGTTTATAATGATCAGTGCGTAATGAGCTGCTGTGCCTGCCTTTTGTGCCTTTCAGATGCCAGCATGTATGCACATTACCTCTTCAATGCCTTCGACACTGCACAGAATGGCTCTGTGAAGTTCGAGGTAATTGCTTTGCATCTTCCTTCCAGGCCACTTTCTCAATTTTGTGTTTTTAAGCTTTTCTGCCCATTCTTCATTGCAAAGTAGAAGGACTTGTTGGATTAAAGGTTAGAGGTTTCAGTCTAAAGTCAGCCGATGTTTTCAAACTGGTTCACTTTAGTTTATGCAGATCCCTGGGTCAGTAAATAAAGATCTAGATTGTGCTAATCAGGATCAGAGGGAGAAAGTGCAGAGGTTATGTAGCAGAGAGGAGTGGCTGAGGAGAGTCCCATATGAAATGAAATGAGATGAGAGACCCAGGTAACGTGCCCCTGTACCTTCTGCAGTCATCATGCATTGCACGTGTTGAACAAGCATCTCAGGTACTTGGAAACTAAACGTGTCCTTTAACCAAAAGGCCTGTTGCAGTGGCTACAAACAACCTCTCTTCATGCTCAGCCCGTAGCTGTAGGAGTGCAGCAAAGGGATATGTTAAGTCATAGACTTCTGGAGGAAGAACTTCATAGTTTTGAAGACTATAAAACTCCTATAAAACTACAAATCATAGGCAGTCTTTGCCTTTGCTGTCAAATGCCCAAAACCTCTGGTAATTTCTGGGTAAGACTGGGAAATGTGTTCATTCACTAAATGTAAAATGGGGGTGTTTCCATATGTGTCTGTGTCTCTGTGGCGAGGGCTGCAGCCATTTGTATCAGGCAGCTGCTCAGTAGCTAAAGCTGTCCGGAAAGCCAAACAGTCTGAGAACAGAAAAATGCTGTTAAGATAACAAACAAACAAACAAAAAAAACCCCTAGAAAGTGCTGAACTTTCATTCCTGGCAGATCTGTCTCTTTACTGGTTGTCAAACATGAGAATTTTGTCCCCTTTTTTGTACTGTTCAACAAATTCAAATTCCTCTTAGCCTTGGCAAAAAGGAGCAGAGGTTTCTAAGCAGTGATGCACTGCCCCATGCAGAGCTCATGGAGGTGACTAGGGATATTAAATGAGTTATCAGGAACTATGTAGTTCTGTTAGCCTGAAGCTCTGCCTGTGCTAACAAACCCCTGTAGCTATGCTGCTCTCAGTGCCTGAGGCACCGTGCAGTACAATTAATAAATCAAAGTTATCGGATGCAGTAACTTTACCGTAAGCAAAAAAAAACCTATTAAAATTATGTGTGCCACACTGAATAATTAGTGGTGGGAACCACATCTTATCAAGTCTGACAGATTTTGCCAGAGAACAAAATCTAAGGCTCCCTGTGTCAGAGATCATTCCATCTCTCAGGGTGGACATGGAGAAAATGCTGGATTTTCTCCCTTCTTTGCCAGCACTTTGATCTAGAGGTAAGAAAGCATCAGCTTCTACTTCCACAGGCACAGTCCAGCTGTGTTTAACCAGGTGGTGGCAATCTGAGCCATGGCTCCTTGCAGTGGGGAGGAGAAAGGCCAATGGAGCATCTGACAGTGCTCCTAAAAACCAGGCGTCTTAGTGAATGCTTCAGCCATTGAGTTCAGTTAGAGAGGACACATTTTGGGAAAAGGGAGCCAGAAGAGGTTGATAAGCATATGCTCCATCTTAAAAAGATAAATCTTTTGACCGGCATTGTATAAAGAGGGTGACTTAGAAAAGGATGTTATGTAAATTCACACTTCTGTCTCTGCCTCAAACCAGGATTTTGTGATGGCGTTGTCCATTCTGCTACGAGGAACTGTTCACGAAAAGCTGCGATGGACATTTAATCTGTATGACATAAATAAGGATGGCTATATAAACAAGGAGGTAAGGCTGTTCCTGACAAATATGGTTGATTTTGGAAGAGAGAAATGATTGGGTTTTGTTGCAGAACACAATTTTACATGCAGCTAATTAAATGCAAATCAGAATGGATTCAAGCATTTGTCTATGTCTAAGCAAAGTGCACAGTGATGTTATTGCATGATTTTCTAGATGTATTTTCCCATGTTGTGGTACCTTTAATGAATTGTTTTAGCCAGGAGCAAAATCCTGGTTACAGCTCTGAGCCACATAACCCTTGCAAAGGGGAGGGTGACGGTGGCAGTACTTGGTGACTGAAGTTCAAGGGCTTGCTTTCTGCACTGGGAGATACTGTGGGGGTCATCTGAAGCACTACAAGCCTCCAGCACCACTCCCAAATCCTGCATTGTCATCTGTTTTTATCTTCTTATCTGGCATTGCTTGTTCCCATTGTGGGAAGCCTTGGTTTCAAACATGGTAACCTTGAATATGTGTCAAATACATCTTGGTCCACTCGAACCCATTGTGCATCCCTGGAGGGTTTGCAGTTACTGCCACTGGTGGTGGAGCTGAGAGGCAGCTTGTGCCAGGTGTGGGAAGGGACCAGATTCCCTGTTCCAGCTGTGAGGGGCCCTGGCCCTGGAGAAGGCTTTTGGGACAGGGTTGGTGCCACAGTGCAGGGCTGAGCACAGCCCTTGCTCCCAGCACCTGCCATGTCAGAACCAGGCGAGGGGAGGGAAGGGAGCACTGGGAGTCTGGGGCATGGCACAGGCAGAGAAAAGCAATTCTTTCAATAGGATGAGTTTGTGTGTCAGGGTGCTTCTGTCTCCATGCACACGCACATGCACAGGCATTTGGGTGCTGGTTTGTAATAGGAGAACGAGGGTGAAGAATGGGGCAGTACAAGACAGAAATGGGCTATCATTTCTTTTAATTTCCTTTTTGTGTTTGTGCTGGCATGCTGCTATGGCAGGAAATGATGGATATCGTAAAGGCAATTTATGATATGATGGGAAAATACACGTATCCAGTGCTCAAGGAAGATGCACCAAGGCAGCATGTAGAAGTGTTTTTCCAGGTACCTGGTTTTTGATGGGTTTTTCTTAACACTTGAGCTGTGCACTGATAGACTTTCCTGTAAAGCTGAGTCTATGCCTTGTTATATATTCCAAAATAAACCGTAGCAGCCATTCACCCTAACACTACAGGGCCTGCTGATTTCCTGGTTCCAAAGGTATCTCACTCGTCTCTCAGCCTGACCCTTTGCATTGGGATGTGCCACATCCAGTAAGTCTGAAGCCTCTGCATGTGTTGCAGCCCTTCTGTGCTGCTTCTCTCGACTGCCCTAATGACTGACAGGAATGAGGGTGGGGGTCACTCAGGCAGTGAATAAATAAACAATGGAATAAGGACAGAGGTTCTGGTGTGTGTGAAGGAAGCAGTTGAAGATGACCTCAAAAGTGCTCCAAATCCCAGAGTAAACAAGTCCTGAGCAGTTGGCCAATCCAGCACTGAGTTTGTGGTCTAAACTTGTGAAGTCACAGCTTTATCCAGGTTGCATCAAATAAGGTATTATAATGTAACAACAGTGTTACCAATGTAAACTAATTTTTAAATTATTTTATTTTGCAGAAAATGGATAAAAACAAAGATGGAGTTGTAACTTTAGATGAGTTTATTGAATCATGTCAGGAGGTAAGGACTAAATTATAACTTCAAGGAAAGATCTCATGTCACATTGTTTGCTTCCCTTTGGACAAACTCTATTAGAAGCAAGATGATGTTCAGAATCCTGGGTTTTCTTTGCTCTGTGAAAAAAACCCTCAAACTAAAACAGTTTCAAGCCTGAGTTTCCAATGCTCTGTGAAGCCTGTGACTCAATAGTGAGGTAGGGTCAGGCAGAATATGGGAGATGATGTCTTCATGTGCAGTGCTGGGATCAGTGCTTTTATTTTCCTCAGTCGACTGCAGTGCCTGATTCTGTAGACAAGCAGACAACTGCAGAGAAAGCTCTTAACTGTCTTTTTGTTGTTTTGGGGTTTTTTTCCTTCATTTTGAGAGTCTGATGCTGTCTCTGTGCTGCCCCAGATGTCATTGTCAGGTACAACATTGCTGGGACTGCCCAGAGTCAAATGTGTCTCAAATTCTTGCAATTAGAGCCCTGAGTTACAAAACCAGTTGATGTTTTCATGGTCAAACATTAAAAGCAAACGCTGTCATCATAGCAATGATTTTTATTGTTCTTTTGTTTTGGAAGTAAACTCCCTCTTTCAAATTCCATATATGAGATTGGCTGTGAAAAATTTTTGTTGGTACTTGCAATGGTACTAACACGCAATTGGCCTAATCTCTGTTGTCTGAGACCTTGATTGTGTGAATATTCACTCAGAGATATCTCTAATACCTGACTGGTACAGTAGTGGTGGAAAAGGCAACCTCTGCTGTTTAGAATGTTTACATTGGTGAACAGAATTGCATATTGGCCCTTCTGTGCATTTTATGTTGCCTGGAAAATTCTTTCCAGTTCTGCAGTCAGACAGCTCTTCTGTCCCTGAGCAAGGGGAAGATGCTCACTGTGGAGGGCTGGGCTGGCTTCTGATGGTTTTCTGTCAAACCTGGTTCTGGCCACATCCAGTCTCAGTCAGGGACTTCAAGCAGCAAAGTCCTTGTTTAGCAGACACATAATAGAAGGCTAATATTTTTCAGTTACTTCATTCTTGGTCCCTCCTGATTGGCTTATTTTTGGCAACATCTTTATTTGATCATTTGTGTTGAGTATTATTCTTCACATTCTTAACTTGCCTGTAGGTGTGTGTATGATCAGTGGTCTCAGTATTGAAGCAGCTTTACTTTACTTGTAACTGTTAGAGTTTTGATTCTCTGCCGTTGTTTGGGTTTGGTTCCTTCTGTTGCCATCCTTGACTGTGAGCTGGGCAGACTGATGCAGTCAGGCACTGTTTCCTTGCAGGAAGGAGCAAGCACTACAACACTAAGATTTATTTTTTTTGTCTTTATGAAAAACAAACCAAAGTGCACACCTGTGCCATTGCAGCAGCTCTGGCTTGTGGTCAGTGAACCCCTGGCATTGCCCTGCAGAGGGTGATTGACTTCCTATGCAAGGTGATGCCTTGCACTCGTAAACTGAGTGAGCAGTGATAGAGATGAGGCAGCCTCACAATACAATTGAGGAATGCAATGCAACAGATCTCTTAAGTTGCTTAATGTGGAAAACTATTTTCATGTTATAGGTAAACAGCTGTTCTAACTTTTGGAACAACTGAATTCCTGGGGGAAAAAAATCATCATTATATTTTTGAATACTAATCTGGTTCTTATCTCAAAGTAAAATTCCAAGACTTCAAGAGAAATAATACCGGATTTCCCTTGTGTCTGTCTGCAACTTTCTCATTTTGCTCTAGGAGCCTTGGAGAGGCTGAGTTTGCACAGATTGCATGTGTTTTGGTTTTGAGCTGGAATTTCTGACAGGAGGTGCTCCCTCAAGGCATTTGGACTTGTGGAGCATATTAGCCAAGAGCACATTTGCACACCCAGAATCAGGGACATCTGAGGGTTCAGCACAGGCACCAGCCCAGTGCCCTGCACAGCACAGCCTGTGCTGGACATCAGGCTCAGGAGAGGACCCTGTGCTTGGTCTGCCTCAAACCAGCCCAGGGGCTGAGCACGAGACAGCTGCTGTGCTGAACCAGGGCCGGGGCACTGAATCAGCCCCAGCTCACAGAGGCGGAATGCATTCCCAGACCGAGGCTGTTGCCTGCAGGAACAGCTGCAGAGCTCCCTGGTGCCAAGTCTGAGTTATGAGTTGTGCTTGTCCATGCTGCTTTCATGGAAATATTTTCTCCTTGCTTTCAGGACGACAATATCATGCGATCCTTACAGCTCTTTGAGAATGTCATGTAACCAGATGAGCACTGGAGGAGTCTGAGACTTCCTGTGTAACAAAGATCTCCTTTCTGGGTGAAAGATTTTTACAATTGAGCCATGTCCAGTGTATGAGGATTTTGTACGACATCTCCAACCAAATGGGAACCGAATGCAACCGATCCCACCTCCCCAGGAGATGCCGCTGGACCTTTGTTTCATTTTGGAAGCATGTGAATATTTTAATAAATCCCAACAAGAGAGAACTGCTGCTCGAAGTTCAATGAGTAATACAAAGCATTGTTTGCTAGGCACAAGTCCTGCTTTTAATCTAGCAAGCTTAATTCCCTATGATAGCACATGTTGATAGCTATTCAGCCATCTATTGCAAGTGACAGCTCAGTCCATACCTCCATTTGGCACAATGTTTTATGGATGCCTTGCCATTAATCTGCTTTGTTAAAACTCCAATCTACCAGGGCAGTCTGTGAAAAAATGAACAGTCAATGTACCCGGGACATTAAACAGACAGCCCATGTAGCCAGTATCCCCATTTCTGCAGAGATCCCACTTATCCTCTCACATGCACTGGTGCCACCACACTGAGTTTGGTGGAGTTCTTCCTGAACACATTAACCAGGTGATCTTCATGCCAGGGTGAGCCAGAAAGGAGCAAAACACGTTGCACATATTAATATCAAAGTACAGAACAAATCCTGTTCAGCTATAGTCCGTTCCCAAGAGAGCAGGCAGGTGGATAAGGGCTGGTACAGGAGGAGAAATGCCTGCTCTGGTCCCAGCCGCCTGTTGAGTCCCAGGGATACCAGGTGATGTACCACTGTGCATCTCAGCAGCACCATGACCATGTGCTCTGGTCCTTTTGCTGTAGTTTGGCACACGTTTCCTAGATTCATCACTGGACATTACCGTAAGGTCTTGCCCCCTTTATGGATTTAATTAAGCTTCCTTGTTTTACTTAGTGAAGAACAGGGCCCAAAGATGCAGCTGTGTTTCAACATACAGACCTTGGCACCCACAAAGTGCCCAGCACATTTGATTGGGAGCTCTTGAATTGTTATTACCCTGAGAATCAGCTGCCAGGCCCATATTTTTTCCTACAAGGAAGTAGCATGCCTTGTACAAGCCCCATTTCCTTGCTAACGCCAGGTAGAGTATTGGTTTAGGGGTTTGGTTTTTTAATTATTAAAACAAAAAAACTCATGTAGTGAATTTACACCAAGGCTGGATGATTTGTCAGCTGGGGAACATGTCAGAGCCTTCTCTGCAGGAGCCTCTCAGGAAAGCTGACTCACCAGAGTGCCATTGCCATCTCCAGGCAGACAGTGGCTGAGAAATGAAGGGAAGGAGGGAACAGCCAACTTTTCCAGCTGCTCAAACCACACAGATGGGACAGTCCCTGCCATAGTGCTACATCACTCCTATCCAGTAAGCATCTATTTTTATTGTATCACATACTATATTACAGCCAAACAATTAGCAGTGAAGATATATTTTAAAAATTATGGAAATGGCAGCTTTTTATAATACAGAATATATAGAATGCCTCAGTTCTGTAGCCCTAATTTTATAAAAATTTCATCTGTTGAAGCATTCCTGGTTACAGAAGTAGGTCTGATCAGTCATAGTATAATGATAATGCCAATTCCCCAAGATGGGGCATTTCCCCTTTTTACTGTGCTCCTCCATACACTTCTGTGTGGTCTTAACTTTATTTTTTTAAATTATCCCCTTGTCATCAAAAGTGCCATTCAAGTGAAGTTACATGTCTGCAGGAATGACACCTTAGTCCATCTTGTTTATTGCCTTCCGTACAGATACCATTAATGAACTCCTTCCAGCAGTGACCCAGAGCACAGCAGCTCCAGTGACGGGCTGGGGTTTGCAGGAGGGAGGCCATGCTGTAGGAGCACCTTGTCCTCCAGTTGTTGGGTATTGTCATTTAGGCTTTATTTAACAGTCACTGGGTAAAGACATCAGTTGTAGCTGAAATAATATACAAGTTTACACTGTTCCTTCTTGATTCTTGCAATCACTTTAGCAAATGACAGAATTTAACATACTTGCCATGTTTTCCCTCCCACCAAAAGAACATCTGTCTATTACTGTAAGCAGTTCACTTCAGCAGAGGGAGAAATGGTCAGCACAATGGAAAAGAAGGATTTGAATCAGGCTAGCACAGTGCCTTTTTCCTCTAATAGTCTTGCTTCAAGGGTGCTTATGAGATGGTACATACAGACAGAAATGTTTGGAATGTGCCCTTTTCGAAAGAAAATGTTATTAGTTGCATGATGCCATAGTCCCTGAAGCTAAATTAATTTCTGGAGTTACTGTGATGAATTTGGCCTCAGCTATGTTTCCTGACCCCGCTGGCAGCAGGTCTGTGTGTGCTGCCTTTGTCACCAGGGCTGTCACTGCTTTCTCTTCAGTGTGGCTCCAGTTCAGCAGCAAACAGCTGGTGTCCCTGTCAGTGCATGCTGAAATCAGGTTACTGATATCAGGTTAGTACTGACTCCGCACTTCTGGCATCTCCTTTGCTGCTCTGCTGTGCCTGCTTTTCACTGCCAGGAACAATGAGGGTACATCAGGTAGAGAGGGAGATGCTGAAAGCCACACCGAGTCTGCCCTTAAAGGGTAACAAGCTTTGGTTTGGATCCCACAGGAGTCAGACCCCTCCCACATACCCCTGGTGTTCAGCCCTGGGTTGAGCTCTGTGCTTCACCTGAAGCCCACAGTAGTGAGGCAGGAGGACTTGCCAAATGTCACCCACAGCTGTGTTTTCCTAAAGCTCAGATTGCAGAATCTGCCTGTGGCGGAGTCCTTGCCATTGCAAACCCACTTACTACCGTGTTTGTCCCTGATCCCACTGTTACAGCCAGAGGCTGGGATGCACCAGTGATAGAAGGCCCTCTGGGTTTTCCATCAGCAGCATCTGTCCATGGCAGGTGTGCTCCAGCTGGCAGGTGACAGACATCAGTGATTGTGAGAGAGCCACTCTCTGCATGGAAATGGTTTGTTTTCCATGTTTTCTGTGAATGTTACTCTACTGTAAACTTGCCAAGCCTCCACTCACTCCTAAATGGGGCTTGCAATATTTATGACAAACACTACTGCAGATTCCTAAATAAAACACACTATGCTACTCCAGTCTCCCACCGTCGTCAGTCCTTCTGCCAGTAGGCAGAAGGCAGTTCCCGTTACAGTCAGATTCTCTGTCAGTGCTATCAACTGTGCACATTGCCTCCAAGTCGTGAATGTTTAAATAATGTCTGAATCAGGACTCTGACTGTTTCACTAGTTATAAACATTAGTCTGCATCTTCATGCCAGCACTTTTTAAAGAAAGCCTTTCTAATATGCATTTTAGGTAACAATCTGTTGACAAATAGGAATGTGATTAATGATAATGAAAAAAAAAAAAAAAAAGAAAAAAAAAGTACCGTGCCTGTTCTGTGGCTGTTTGTTTTCCTGTTCCTCTGAATGCAATGCAATATTGTGAGTAACCATGGGCCAAGCTAAAAGCTTGAGACACAAGTACCCTGAGGTTCAGGCATCGTGGGCAGTGGCATTTCCTGACTGCAGTACATGTTGAGAAGAAACACCCCTGCGTCCGTGGGTCACCTCTGGGGAGATGATAGCAGCAGTGTGTCAAACTTTTCTTCTTCTTCATGGAAGTGCCATGAACGACCTAAGGAAATGTGCAAATAATGTAAATTCTGACAACTAAAGCCATGTTAATGGATCAGCCATGTATTGCTTCTCTGTTACAAATGCTATTCTCCAATGGCACTTTGTACTCAATTTTGTTGACTGGTTTTAAAAATGTTGGTTTAAATAATAAAAAGAAAATACCTGTAGAAGGTGTCCTTTCTTAAATCCAATATGTATTTTTTCTCAAGGGACACTGTCAGGTTAAAAATTTGCAATGAAACTTTCAAAAGTGGGACTCAAACATGTATCCATGTGCATGGGGGCTGTGAAACTGAACTGTGCTGTGAGCTAAAACATGCCAGTGATTTATTTGCATCACTGATTCAGGGGTGCTCTTATGTTTGCTGTGGTGAATACACTGAAGTGATAGTTCGGCCCTTGTGTGAAGTTCAGAAATGTTCTTCTACCTGCCTCACTGATAGTAACTTGGGGTAGCAAAAACTGAAAACTTACAGGCATGTCTTTTCCTTTCTGCAGTTCTGCTTAAGTATAAGCAGGAAAACAGACAATTGAGTGAAAAAAAAAATGCAAACACTATTTTATGTTCTAGATAACAAAAATAACCCAAAACCTCACAGTGTCCCTCTGGCTTTGGTTTATTGTAAACATCCATTCCGACATGTGCAGGAATGCAGAAGCGATTTTGCCAGACTATATATATGTGTGTACATATATATATATATGTTTGCTAAACTCCATTTTGTAGGGTATAATCTGTCTACCAGTACATCCCAGGTAAAAGGACATTCATCCATGCAGAAATATGAAAATAAAGGTGTCTGTGTGAAACGTGGTCTTGGTGTCACTGCAGTGCCTGCCCAGCGCCCGCTCCCCCAGCTGCGCAGACCCCAGGCAGCACCGCTGCCACCCAGGCACCTCCTGCTCCCAGAGACAGCAGGGCCCTCTGGAGAAGGGCAGACTGGAATTCTTGATCCCTCCACAAGAAGAAGATGTGGTAACTGCCTTCTCAACACCTCTCACTCCCTGGGGTGTGTCCCAGCTGCTGCTAGCAAAGCAGGCTCTGGCTCAAAGCACGTGCATAGGCTTCTTGTTCACTTTCTGGCTGAGGTTTGTTCGAGTGGCTGGTGAAGCCTTAGCTACTGCTGTGAGGTATTGGACACCTCTGGCTTTATTCTGAGCCCATCACCACTGCAGTCTGAGCATCTCGTCCTGCTGCTTCAGGGGTCCAGGGCATTGCACCTGATGGATTGAAGGGCAGTGGGGAGGGAGCAGGTCTGCACTAGCCACAGAGGCTGTTCCTCACTCTGGAGCACTGAGGGGGAACCTGAGGTGTGCGCCACAACTCAGCATATGAAAAAGGTTACTTTTGAATCCAATAATAGTGGGGTTTTTTTACTGAGAGATTAATTCTGTAACCTTTGTTTATCCATGCAGATCCAGCAAACTGGAAGGAGGAGGCCTGGACTTGTTACCACATGAAGTGCTTTGATCACATCAGATCTGCACTGCGTGGGATCAGGTGTGGGAGCTGCAGGAGCAGAAATTCTGTGTGATGGAGAGGTGGTAATGGGCCTGCCCCTGCTGCTTGGCCAGGAGAGGCTGGTTCTCTGCGAAGAGGACACCTGTCCCCATCACCCCCCAGGAGGTGGGAAATAATGAACTGAATATCTCCAGAGCCTCAGTAGAAGTGGTTATTTCCAGTCTGTTCTGTTAAAGCTTTCCTTTTCGTCTTGCAAAGGAAAAGTCTGTCTTTCTCCATCTGTTCTTGCAGAGACTGGGAATTGCTGTGGGGCTCTGGCTGGAAGCCCCCACGGCAGGAAGGTGCCTCCTGAGCATAGGGTGAGTTGTCACATTGCCTGTGACGTTGTTGGGGTTTTTAAAAAGGGGT